>JAKOGI010000731.1:372500-375000 GCA_029747015.1 Carnegiea gigantea
ATTGCCATTTCCTTGGAGTGATTTACTTTTTAGTAAATGGAAGGCCGCTGAAAAACCTGAACACACAGACACGTTAAGAGCGAGAATTGAGTTTGCTAGAATAACTCTAGCTGACGAATGTGAGAAAGCCTACAAAAGAAAAAGGCTACAAAAAGATCAAAAGAAGCTGAAATGTAAAGATCAGCTCTATTATCCTAGCAAGTTTGGTTGTCAATTAGACAAATCCAAACAAAAGAAGAAATTCAAGGCCAAGAAGAAACTTGGTAAACGTGTGAAGAAACACCCTAAACCTTTCAAAAAGAAGAGAAAATTCTTTAAAAAGAAGCAAAAGAAAACGGAAGACAAGAGTTCTTCTAAACAAATTCAAAAACAAGATTGCAAATGTTGGAATTGCAATGAAAAGGGTCATTATGCAAATGAATGCCCCAAAAAGATTAATTTTGCAGGTGTTTGCTCTAACGAGCTATTTGAGCAATTTGCAGGCTACGAAGAAGTAGCATTTTCAGACATAACGTCTGAAGACGAGATCCTCGTCTTAACTTATTTATCTAGCAGTTCTGAAGATGAGTCAGACTGAAGAATACTCCCAGCATGAGGAAGGAGAATCCTCAGGTACGTACTCCAACGAAGTACTCTTTGATAAAAAGAAGTATCAAAAGATTTTATCAAAAAACCTTAAGATAAATGAGCATGAAGGTTTCAAACGAACCTTAATGCAGTTATTTCGAAGAAAGAATATTCAGTACTTTGGTACTAATATTCAAGAAATACCCATTAGCAGCAACATAGCTAAAGGACAAGTAGAATTGCCCTTAGTAACCATCGACCAGATTAGGCAAAAAATCAGGAAAATTCCTGAAAAAGACCGAACTAAGATCGGTTACATCCATTTTGGTGCAGTAAGAATCCATTTGAAAGCTACATTTCAAAAGGGTTTAGACACACCAATAATCCTTACTTTAATGCATAACCGCATTGCGAATAGGTCAGAAGCCATAATAGGCATTCTTAAGGGAAATTTGGTTTACCAAAACCTCAGTTTTACCACATATCCAGGGTATAGTATACCCATTCGGGATTTGGACACAAATCGTGCCCTAAATCTCTATTATCATTTCCAAAGGTAAGACTTATTAGAAAGTCTACACCATTCCCCATTTACCATCTACACAATGGTAAGTTACATGTTGAGTAACACACATGTCATTGATCAATTCCTCCAAAAGGATGAAATTGAGCTTGATGATATCTTTTCAGATATCTGTGAAATCCAAGAGATTTCTAGACCTAGATTACAGCCAGTCAAAGAATGGCAGATTGATATTAAACAAAAACCCTTGTTTAATAGATGCAATAGTATGCAAGGACGATACTCTATAGATGGTAGCATTCTACGAAGCTACCCCATTGAAAGATTGCCAACTCCCAAATTCGTAAATTTCCAAATAGTGAGTAAGATTTACATTACTCAATGGAAGGATGGATTAATTTGGATTAATCCAGTCATACAGCACAATTATGCTGGCCCTGAGCTTTATGCTCAAATACAAGAGCATAAACTTACTTATGTTCCTGTATCATTCGAATCCGTTGAACGGATTATTCACCTTGAAAATCAAGCTTTTAACACAAAAGCTGATTTATTATTAGGAATGCGTTTCTTATCTGAAACCACTTATTCCACAATTGAGCATTTCATGACCATTAAACTCAATGGTATAATTATTCATGCCAGTAAAGTCCATGAATAAAGTACCATATATCAAGGTACAATTAGTCTATAGGTTTCACCAACCTGAATGGTTTCACGCCATGATAGACACCGGATCAGATGTCACAATGGCATCCGCCAATTCTTATCCAGAAAGATACTGGAAAGACCTACACAAACCCCTATAGGTGGTTGTAGCATCTGGACAAGTTACTAAACTAACCAAAGCCGTCTTTGGTCAGTTTATAGCTATCCATGATAGCCCAGAAAACCAATACAAGGTTCTACCACTACCCACCGTAGTGATACAGGCACCAAAAGATGCTACTTATAACCTCCTTTTAGGAGTTGATTTTCTTAATAGATTCAAGGAATATAGTTGTGATCATTCACACATTAGTTTCCTTACTCCTTGTGGACACTGGATCAAGTCCCAACTCATAGCCCATCCTCAATATCGGGGAACTATCTCGTTCCACCCACGCAGCCAGCATGGTGGAGACACTAGGCCCAAAAACACAAAACGGCCCAAAGACCTTATAAAAAGGCCCAAAGGCCGCTCTAAGGTCAAAGCCCAATTATTAAATGCTCTGTCCAATACCCAACGAGCATTAGAATTTCGACTTGAGAATGAAGTAAAAACACTTCTACAGGCCCATTTCGATGATAACCCATTGAAATATTAGGACAAGGATAAGTCTTATGCAGACATCCAACTAAAAGAGGCTAACTCAATTGTAAGAGTTAAGCCCATGCGATATAGTCAAGCAGACGAACTCGAATTCAAAG
>JAKOGI010000731.1:380000-390000 GCA_029747015.1 Carnegiea gigantea
GTAAATAGTGATAACTGTAAATTAATATAATCCTTTACTTATAGAATTTCAGAAGGAAAAATGGGTTTACCATATATGTAATGAAATAAAACAATAATCTTTTATTTAATTATTTCAGCAATTATAAACATTTGTCGACAAACACTAAAACAAAAGTTAATAATAAGTTAATGTGCCTTCAAAAATTGTCAGCAAACCAGTACAATCACTTTAATGTTAATCAACTCAATTTGACTATGCAAAATGTGTATTATAAGACAATGTAATTATTATTTAAAAATATCATTGACCATTGATAACTTGAAAATTCAAATAACTCTGAGAACAAATGCTTGCACTTAATTATGTTATAATTACCCCATTAAAGAGGAAAATTTAGATAAATGAAATTATTTATTAACAAAATAAAAGTGAGTGTATGACAATACAAAAATTTGATTAGCAAGCTTTTTTACTCTATATTATAATTTCATAAATTATTTATGCATAATTTTTTGGTAATGCACAAACATTAGCATGACTAAAATGAAAGTCATAAATTCCTTCTTCTATTTAAATCACTACATATAGATTATAAGTTCATTTTTATGTTACTGTTTTCTTATAATTTATATAGAAACTGATATTTAACTCATGAACCAACAATATTAAAGATATTGTGTGAAAAATTAATATTTAAAATTAATTAATTATCATAATTTCATTAATATTTATTTTAAATTTTATTTATTTTAATAATTACTGTATATTATAGCATATTTTAAATGTCAATACTAATAAATTATTTTTATTTTATTATTATTAAATAAACATTAATAAATATCCTAGTTGTTTTTGAAAAGGGAAGATGACGGTGGCTGGTGGAAAATTTCCTCAATTGGCATAAACATTACTAAACGACAATTAGATTTGAGTTTCCCATTGATCTTTGTCATACAGCCATAATTCAATATAAAAGCAAGTATAATTGTAATCACAAATTACAAAGATTGAATTTTTATAGAATTCAATTGATTTGAATTGGGTACAATCTCTATGAATGCAATCCTCTGATTCTTTCTCTTTCGAGGATGGATTTTCCCACCTTTTGCATCATGGGGGTAGGGACCAATTTATAAGAAAGCCTCCTCCTTGAAAGTCAAGACAGGCCTTGACTTTGAGTTTTGAGCTTTGACTTAAGTTTTGGGCCTTTCAATCTGGCTTCACCCTATACCACCTTGACTTTCTTTTGTTTTGACTTTGACTTTGACTTGGGAGTCTCCCGGACTTAGGTTGAGCACCGACTTGGAGGTCGTCTCGAACTTTGACCGGACGTTGACTTGAGAGTCGATATTGACGTTTGACTTGTGAGCCGATCTTAACATTTGACTTGTGAGCCGATGTAGGACTTCTGACTTTGATTTTGACTTTGACTTTGACTTTGACCGCGCGATGACTTGAGCGTCGCTCGGGTTTTAGGCCGTGACTTGACTTGGTAGTCGTCTTGAGTCTCTATGTGGGCTTTGACTCGAATTTTGATTGAGTCCAGACTTACTAGTCATTTGGGCTTCATTTTGGGCTTGACTTGTAAGTCTTTTGGGCTTGACTTGTGAGTCTTTTGGGCTTGATCAAATTAATTAAAAGGGTTGGCCCGATTAATTAATTAAATTTAATTTTGGTACGGTACGAACAAATTTTTAGTGCCTACAAATTGCCCCCTCGAGACAAGGTCATGTACGAGACTTGTCGTTTGAGCGTGACCGATGTCTGGATATTCTTTTATAAACTAACATTTATTCATGAAAATGCCTTGAACATGCTTTGATTTGCTCTCTTCTTTTTTTTGGGGGGGGGGATTTTTTGAGCAAATGACAATTTTTTTGGTCAAAGAATTGAGAGAAAGGATGATTGGACCACGGGCATGATGAACATAACCCAGCCAACAAGCCCAATGTTAGAATGCCTTGAATCTGTTTTTTCTTTTGCCTTGCTTTCTTTCTTCTTCCTTTCTCTTTTTCCTTGACGCTTGGCCCGGCCCAAACAAGTCATCATTCTTCTCTCTTTTTTTTTTTTTTCGTTGCTTTTTTTTTTTTTTGGGCTTTCCAGATGGGTTGGGCTGGACCGGCCATTACTTCCCTTCTTCTTTTAAAACCCCAACCCAACTTCTTTTTTCTTTACTCAAACCGCACACCTCACTCACGTGCTCAAGGGCACTGTTCCCCTTTCTTCCTTCTGTCCTTCGACGGCCAACATCGCATAGCCAACCAGCCACCACAAGCACACCCCTTCTTCGTCTCCCTTGCCGCTACTGCTGAACACCCAGCAACCTGTGGCTTTAAAGGTGGAATGTTCCCACTCCCATCCCTCTTTCTTCACTGCTCCCCTTTTCTTCTTCACACTCAGCTACCCAGAGATCTTCTTCTCCTGGTGGTGCCGCTACTTCAAGGTGATTAGTGATGGAAACTTCCCACAAAACTCATTTTTTGCATCACCATTTTTGATCACCGTGGTCATCTGAGACAGCAACCTTCTCACTCCTATCTTCTTCTTTCTCCTCGATCAGCCACCAACACCCAAAAAACCAAAGGCCTCCATTTGCACTGCTGTTGCTACTCACAGTGGGAGCCCCTCCTCCGCAAAGCTCAATCTTTGGTCCACTATCTTCAACGTCTCAAAGTCTAATCTTCACACCATTTCTGGCCATCATAGACATCAAAGGTACCACCTTTCCCATTTCCCATGTAGGTTTTTTTTTTTTTTTTTGGTTTGATTACCCAGATTTATTGTATCAAAAGATGAAAGGAACATGGACATGAAAGTGGTGTGCTTTCTTTTCTTTCCATGGTGTTTGTGAGATTTTGTGGGCATGTGTGTGGGGAAGAGAGAGAGAGTGAAAAAATTAAAGCTTGGCCATTTTTGCTGCTCTCTGTTTCTTCGATGGCGAATTGGAAATTAAATGCCTAATTTCACTAGAGTGTTGGCTTCCTCTTGCACATTAGTGCCTTTCTTGCTGTTCATTGCATGTATATTTTGGTCATCATGCTCATGCTACTTGATTCTTTTTTTTTTTTTTTTGGAATTTGGGTATTGGATTTTTTTTGGGGGGGTTGATAACTTGGCCTTATATTGATGCTAAACTTGATGTTGATGAAGATCACATAGCATCACGTAGCAAATAGTAGCTGTCAAAAAGTGACTTGGTCTTATATTAATGCGTGCCCCCATGATTAAAACTTGGGTTTTGAATGATCAACACCTTTTTTCCTCGATGCTCAGTGAATCATGGGTTGCTTGTTACTCAGCCTATTTGTGGCATTTACAATGTTGTGCCTTGAAGAGCTTGTTATTTTTTTGACCATGAGTAATAAATCTTACGACTCTAGCTGAAATGAATCCATAGGAAGCCATTTTATTAGACTAACGAGTCTTCTCACGTCTGTCCAAGTCATTGTAACATCGCATTCGTTTAATATCGCATTTGTTTTGCATATAGCGATCATGCTCACTTGCTGAAAGATGGCATTTTTCTTTTGGCGCTTATGCTCACTTGCTGGTAGATCGCTTTTTTTTTTTGGAATGCCGAGACCCCCCTTTTTTGGCCTGTGCAGGTTGAGAAGTCGTTTAAAGAACCACTTGCGACACGGCTCGCTGCTTGGCCAAGGGCCTTGAACGGAATTGATACGCACAGAAGTGGTATAAAGACTTGAAGAGCCACACTTGCGATACAGTTCGCTGCTTGGCTTATGAGCCTTGAACGGAACTGATACGCACGGAAGTGGGGTGAAGACTTGAAGAGCTACACTTGCGATACAGTTTGCTGCTTGGCTTATGGGCCTTGAAGAGCCACACTTGCGATACAGTTTGCTACTTGGCTTATGAGCTTTGAACAGAACTGATACGCACGGAAGTGGTGTGAAGACTTGAAGAGCCACACTTGCGATACAGTTCGCTGTTTGGCTTATGGGCCTTGAACGGAACTGATACGCACGGAAATGGTGTGAAGACTTGAAGAACCACACTTGCGATACATTTCGCTACTTGGCTTGTGGGCCTTGAACGGAACTGATACGCGCGGAAGTGGTGTGAAAACTTGAAGAGCCACACTTGCAATACAGTTCGCTGCTTGGCTTATGGACCTTGAACGGAACTGATACGCACGGAAGTGGTGTGAAGACTTGAAGAGCCACACTTGCGATACAGTTTACTGCTTGGCTTATGAGTCCTGAAGAGCCACACTTGTGATACATTTTGCTGATTGGCTTATGAGCCTTAAACGGAACTGATATGCACGGGAGTGGTGTGAGCAGCGAGGAGCAGCTGGCGCAGCAGACAGGTGATGTCTTTGACCTCTTGTCTTTTATGCCCCCCCTTTTTTTGGTGTGATGTGTTTGACTGTACTTAGTGATTTGCTGATGCGGTCTACGTGTTTATGGATACTTGCAATTCCTCACAAGATCAAGTTGTTACGTAGTTCAACTAAGTATCCTTTTTTCATTCGTTTTGCCGTTCACAGTTTATTCTCTTACGGGCCAAGAGTAATACAATTTTTTTTTTGGGCTTGAGTGAACAATTTTTACTCTTGCTCAGGAGTTAGCATTTTCTTGATGTGTGCGAACAGTTTAGACTCTTATTCGGGAGTCTTCTTTTTGAATGTGCGAATAGTTTAGCCTCTCGTTCGGGAGTCTTCTTTTTGAATATGCGAACAGTTTAGGCTCTTGTTCGGGAGTCTTCTTTTTGAATGTGCGAACAGTTTAGCCTCTTGCTCAGGGCCTTCTCTTTCTTGAGTGTGTGTGTGAACTTTAGGTTTCTTTTTTTTTTTGTGGTGAACAGTTTAAGCTCTTGCCCATCAGCTAATCCAGCATTTCCTCAATGGAGGGCGTCGACCTCTTGGCTCGCGTCGCGGTTGGAAAAAGCTTGCTTCTTAGTTCTTTCTTTTGAACTGGCTTTAGCCCCTTGGCGAGTGAGAATTAGGACGCGCCTCTTTACTTTCAACGAGTCATTCACCTTTACATCCAAAGTGGAAGCACGTTTCATGCGTGAAGGAATTGAACTTTGAACCTCATTTGTTTTGTCGAGGCGGCTAAACGCTAAATCTCTTTTTTGTGAAGGCAGTGCGCTTGATGACGTCTCGCCTATCTTGATTCTGGCGAAGATCGAGGGTTTAGTTTGCTCATCCTTCTTAAACCTATGGAAGACAAAGGGTTTCGGGATTTTACCCTTTCCAATCCTTCTAAACACAGAAGGGCATTGGCGCGATGTTGACGGCTGCAACCTGTCGAACACCGTCGTTTTGGGGTTGGTCTTGGCATTTTCACCCTCATTATCATCAACTTCTTCAGCTGTGATATATTACGCGAGGGCTTGCTTTTCCTTACATCGTCCCGAAATCTTCACAGGCTGGGGCGGTACGTAGTTAAGACCAACTTTAAGTGTTGTGGTGTTGTCCCCCCTGACCTTGTATGACCCTTTGCGCGCTATCAAGTCTGTAGGGCTTAGCTTGATCACATGCCCCAAAGATGTTGGCTGGCTAAAGTCATGGCTGGACCTCTTCATTAACTTGTGCACATTACGATCACACCCATCGCTGATGCGCATCTTTGACAATTCACTTTCTTCTTGGAGCGAGCCTTTAGAAGAGGCAACAAAACCAGGGAGAGAAATCTTGGTCAATTTGCTTGAGTTCGTCTTATGAACTGGAAGCACACCCTTTTCTTTCAGAACGCACCAGTTTGCTTCATTGAACTTGCGTTCAACCTTAGTTACACTTTTAGGATTTGTGCGTTCAAAGACTAGTGCCGCTGAATTTGCTGCAACATTTGCTTGCTTGACGGATGAGAATAAAATTGTCCTCTCATTCTTTTCTTTTCATTGTTGTTGTGGTTGGATGCTGCTATGACCACTTTCTTTAGGAGGGACATTCAACTCTTCATTTGTTTCGTCATCATCAATTTTGAAACATGAAGTTGTGTAAATAGCCACACTATCAAAGAAGCTTTTTATAAAGCATTCTCTTGAGCCCTCTAGTACTTCAGCATGATCTATTTCAGAATCTGACTCATCAGCCTCTTGCATTGTAACGTGGCCAATTTCTGCTGTTTCATCCAAGTCTAAAATGATTCTTCCTTCCTCAGCCAGTCGCATGATGCGCTCCTTGAGTGTAACGCACTTTTCAAGAGGGTGACTAACGATTCTATGGTATTGATAGTATTTGGGGTCGGCGGTCCTCCCAACGTCTTCTGGGCGCTTTGGCTCGAGCAATTCGATGACACCCTTTTCGAGGAAGTCATCTAGCATGCCTGACAAATCTGAGTCAAGAAATGGATACTTCTTTTCCTGAAGTTCTTTCAGTGTGGGACGCTTATGTGTCACAACTTTGAACGACGAGCTCTTCTTGCCCCCTAGTTTTGGCTTTTCCATAATGCGAATTGGCTAACTTGTAGAGGTGGACATCGCTTCTTTGGTCGTGCCCGTAGAAAAGTTAACATTCTTCTCGAACTCAACTTTGTCCCTCTTTGATTCAATAGAATAGAAGGAGTTGGCGCGACGACTAGCTATCGTTACCTCCATGTGATGCGCCTTGGTCGCCAATTCTTGAAAGGTCCTAGGTTTGCTAATTTGTAGTATGTACAGCAAGTCCCAGTGCATGCCTTGGGTACACATTTCGACGGCGGAGGCTTTAGACAACCGATCCTTGCACTCGAGGCTTAGTGCCCTCCAGCGGTTGATGTAGTCAAGAACTGGCTCATCCTTCCACTGTTCTGTGTTTGTCAGCTCAGTCATGCTGACAACGCGCTGAGTGCTGTAGAACCTATTGAGGAACTCTTGCTCCATTTGTCCCCAGTTATCAATGGACTGGGGTTCCAAGTCTGTATACCAGTCGAACACAATCCCTTTTAGGGTACGGACAAACTGCTTCACCAGTCGGTCTCCCTCTGTGCCAGCATTACTGCACGTCTCAATGAAGTGCGCTACATGCTGTTTAGAGTTGCCTTTGCCATCGAACTGGTTGAACTTGGGAGGCTGATAGCCATGGGGCATGCCAGCGCGTCAATCCTCTTTGTATAGGGCTTTGTGTATAAGTGGGTCTTGTGAGACCCTCCTCCTAGCTAAGCCTTGATTGCGTTTGCTATCAAACTCTGAATCTGCTCAACCGACATTGAGCCTAAGGAGCAGTCCTTCTTAGCTTTGCGGTCATTGTCAGATTCCTCACTGTGATGTGACTCTTTGTCAGAGTCTTCAGCACCCGAACCCTTGTTAGAAGCTTCAGAGAACTTTTTTTCCAGCCTCCTTGTCAATTCAGCAATTTAGTCATTCTGGCGCTTGATTTGGGCGTCCTTCTCTGCATTCTCTTTAGAGAGTCTATCCAAGGTTACCATCATACTTGCCAGCTGCTCTTCAAGGTTAGCAGTTCCTATCATCATGACTGGCATGATGGCAGTGTCAGAAGATTCAGCGTCAATCTCTGACATGCGCCCCCCTTTTTGTGAAGGCGAAGATGAGGCACTACTATAGTAGTCTTCAACCTTGCAGACTGGAGATTGAAGGCTAAGTTTTTGAATTTCATCCCTCCACGACGACGCCTTGTGTTGCGTTTTTGAGTCTTGGAATTTGGATGTGGGCGACACAGTCTGCCTAGCAGCAGTCGACGGAGCAGCTTTTGCCATGCTCCTGGTCTTCATTGTATGAGCGCGCTTGCTAGAAGTGTCGCTCGCTTCACAGGATCTAAGAGAGAAAGATCCCATGTTCTTCTTCTTCGAAGGTTACGCGGCGACATTCTTTGTAGCCATATCTCCGTCGAAGATGATGCACTTGTGACTTGAAAGTCTTGATTTTTAAGAGAAAGAGATGAGAGGTAGAGACGTCCAATCGAGCGTGCCAAATTTGTAATCACAAATTACAAAGATTGAAATTTTTTAGAATTCAATTGATTTGAATTGGGTACAATCTCTATGAATACAATCCTCTGATTCTTTCTCTTTCGAGGATGGATTTTTCCACCTTTTGCATCATGGGGGTAGGGACCTATTTATAGGAAAGCCTCCCCCTTGAAAGTCAAGACAGGCCTTAACTTTGCATTTTGGGTTTTAACCTAGGTTTTGGACCTTTCAATCAGGCTTTATCCTATACTGCCTTCACTTTCTTTTGTTTTGACTTTGACTTTAACTTGGGAGTCTCCCGAAATTAGGTTGAGCACCGACTTGGAGGTCGCCTCGAACTTTGACCGGACGTTGGCTTGAGAGTCGATCTTGACGTTTGACTTGTGAACCGAGATAGGACTTCTGACTTTGACTTTAACTTTGACTTTGACCGCGCGATGATTTGAGCGTCGCTTGGGTTTTAGGCTGTGACTTGATTTGGTAGTCGTCTTGAGTTTCGGTGTGGGCTTTGACTCGAATTTTGATTGAATCCAGACTTGCTAGTCATTTGGGCTTCATTTGGGCTTGACTTGTGAGTCTTTTGGGCTTGACTTATGAGTCTTTAGGTTTGATTAAATTAATTAAAAAGGTTGGCCCGATTAATTAATTAAATTTAATTTTGGTCCGGCACAAACAAATTTTTAGTGCCTACAATAATTCTTGGGATTATTATTGGACAGAATTCATTTCATCAAACCACTCTTGTTCAGCCTATTTTGTACACTCCAACAACTTTATTTTCTCATCTCAAATGTCTTTAGTTGTGATAATTTTATTGAATGTCAACTCTTTAATTATGGTTACAAACAAATCTTTTAAAATAATTTCACATTATCTAGATTATCGTTGGTATCTGACATGAAATGTAATTGGATAATCTGTTATAAACAAGTTTTACAAACATAGTTTACATTCTATCTTTACTAGATGAATATTGTTGGGAATTACAAGTGAATTGCATTCCAATTAGAATGTCTAGATTAAAAATTAGGCACTTTTTTTTTTCCCCCTTTTTTCTTAGAACTTGGTTGGCTGGAAACCATGCAAAGTAGATATACAATCACTGGTCATGCATCCCTACCACTTAACTAAAGTTTTACCTTTAAACACTCCAAACTTGCTTCAAACAGCAGTAGGACATAAGAAGGTTGCAATAAATTAGACATATACTTTCCATTATAAAATTGGGGAATTTTGAGCTCATACGGAAGGTGCCCGAAGTTTCAACTTTTAACTCCAAGCCCTCTCAGGTCATACACTTTATCAAAGTATTTCAAAGAAGAAAATCAAGTTAGGAAGCTACAAGTCAAAGATCAGCTTCGAGTGAGAACATTCGTATTCGCACGTCTACATGTGAAATACATTTACTAGCTGTCCAAGTTAGATGATAAAGTAAGCTTAATCAATCTAAGAGCTAGAGATGGAATGGGGTAAGCATCAGAAATTAGTCGTTTTAGCATTCAAAAATAGTCATCTCAATTTCACCTACTCACACTTCATGCAGCTATCGTGAATGAAGCATTTTGACTAGCAATGTCTTATTTCATTGTCAAGACCATCGTCGCAAGGGCGGAGCCACATTGGGGCAAGGGGGTCAATTGACCCCCCAGCTTTTGGGAAAAAATTAAATCTGAGATATCTTTGTGGAGAAGAAAAATAGATATATATTAATTAGTTCATAAATATAAAATACAGGTCCACTAGGAATGGATTAATGAGTCTTAAGAATTTCCCACGTGGTTTGAGCACGCGAAATGTGGGAAACGGTGCACACACTTAAGGGTCGAGGGAATTCCAAATCGAAGAACAAATCATAGAGTCAACCATTTCTCAGACAGGATAATCAGGAGACTCCTTAGTAGGGGTCAAAATACTACCATCAACAAAGCCTAATTTATTGTGAGATTTTAAAGCGATGATGGTCATTCATTCCCAAGTAGCATAATTATCTCCCTTCAAAGGTTCCTTAGTTCAAGAATTACGTGGAATCACTTGACCCGACAAGTAGTATGGAGACGAGGGATCGGTATGCTTAGGCTTAGACAATGAACCCTTAGTCATGATGAATGAATAGTGGACAACAAAATATAGAGAGACTCTAGCTC
>JAKOGI010000731.1:395000-433874 GCA_029747015.1 Carnegiea gigantea
GTAGTGTGGTGCTACCTCCAATGGCATGGGAAGATTGACATCACCCCTAACTAGTTGGATGTGTCGTGTACTTACATAATCTCGTTCAAGGACAGACCAAGCGAACAAAAAGGCAAATGTCTTGCGCACTCTATGAAGTATTCTTTCCTTACTGTGAATAGGCCTTTCCACCAAGAAGAGTGAACAATTGCTTACAGTCAATCATGTAAAGCTATTTTGGAAAGCAATACTATAAATTTAGTCAGCTGCAAAATTAATAGTTATTATGATATTCTTTTGATGCTAGCTTTTTGCTTATAGCCCAGGTGGCACCTTTGCCTTGTATTCACTGCTATGTCGCCATGCCAAACTAGGCATTCTTCCCAATCAGCAGCCAACTGATGAGAAGCTGTCTTCGTATGCTATTGAAGAATCAGAAGACACAGCACAGAGTTCTGCTTTAAAGTTATTGCTTGAGAAACATGCAAAATTTCACAAAGGGTTGCTGATTTTTGTTCTTATAGGAACCTGTATGGCAATTGGTGATGGTGTACTCACTCCCGCTATATCAGGTAATGGCCACTAATCGTCTTGGCAGAAATTTGCACAGGCTATCCTACCTTGGTTGGTTGAACTGTGGTGGTTTGGTTCAGCCTTGCCCTTTCCTTCGCATGTAGTATATTATTTAAGCTTTCTTGGGACTTTCATGCCCTAGTATTTTACGACGTCTGGTGGAGCAGTAAGCAAAATGAAGTTGAATCTGTCTTAAATGACACACTTTGGGAAAGCAATTGCCAAAGCAAAATTTATAATCTTTTAGTATCGACATAATTTGTGAATCATGTTTAGCATTTTTACTAGATGGAGAATTGATTAACTATTGCTCATGTACATTACTGCTGCTAGTTTATTCGGATGATAGAAGAGTTTTCAAGATTCTGATTTCTGCTGATATTTTGAATCTGCTGTCTCTTTGATTCATCTTTTTCCCATTAATCTGATATATGTAATACTGGCTTTCCTTTCTCCCATCTCCCAGTCGTATACAATGTGGGGTGCCTTTTGTCCTTATCTCTGCTTCTGATTATCTCAGATAAATCATCTGATAGTATGCCATTTTGTTTCAGTCCTTTCGGCAGTTTCAGGTGTTCGCCTGAAAATCACAGGACTTCATGAAAGTAAGTTCTATTCTAAATCTATAAGGACCAAGGGAAGCCGGGGGAGGAAATTAAACTTAGTAAATTGCATTTCAGAAAGTTTTAATTGTTTCTGCACCATATCTTAATGCTTCTACTCACAATTCTTTTTGCAGATTATGTGGTTGTAGTTTCATGCATCATTTTAGTAGTGTTGTTTTCCCTTCAACACCATGGAACCCATAGAGTTGCTTTCATGTTTGCGCCAGTTGTCACAGCATGGCTTCTATGTATCAGCAGCATCGGAATATACAATATAGTACAGTGGAATCCACGTATTATTTGTGCTCTTTCCCCAGTTTATATGTTTAAACTGCTCTGGAACACTGGCATGGCAGGATTCGTATCTCTTGGAGGGATTGTTCTTTCTATAACAGGTACTATCACCCCTAATTTTGTTATAATAATTTTGGCCAAATCACAGAATGAATTTCAACCCAGAAAACAAATAGGTCCTTTAAAGGCTGTCATGTTTTCAGGTTATTTACTTTGACAAAATGGCAAGCCTACTCAAAGGACATAACATAAGGACCTTTTTTTGTTTTTCTTTGGCCATACCGCAACAATATCCGCCTTGTCATGATGCTTGTCATTCCAAAGTGAAGATTTGGGCATTATTGTTTGCATGGTCACCAAAATGAGATGGAGGAAAAAAAGGAAAAAATGAGCCCATGTCTCATGTAGCTTTGTCTATATGGATTTTTTAAACCTAAGTTTTGAGTAGAAGACCTGAAGTAGACTGGGTACAAATGGGATCGAACTTCCTAAAATTCATAAATGGATTTATGTTCTTAAACACATTCCATGAATAAATCACACCACCAACCACTGTGATCCTGCATAAATAAGATCTGTGGAGATTCGGATGTAAGCAAGCCTACCCCTTCGTAGAGAGGCTAATCCAAGGAAAAATCCGTCATATTTACCCTTCTGTCTGTATTTCTTTTGTTGTTGCTATGAAGATCAACTAAAAACGTGATTTTCTGACAATTTTAATTGCCAAAGGTGTCGAGACCATGTTTGCTGATTTGGGTCATTTTTCTGCTCGTTCAATTAAGGTATCTCCTGAAATCCTTTTTACTGTAATATATGTCAGATTTGAATTTTGCAATTTGATATTGTGTTATTTGGGCACTGATACTATTTTTTTTTTCTTTTTTGAAAGTGCATTTGGTTCACTGATACTTATCCTTGTTATCCAGATAGCTTTTTCGTTTTTGGTATACCCTTGCTTAGTGCTTGCTTATATGGGTGAGGCTGCTTTCCTCTCACGTCACCATGAAGATATTCAGAGGAGTTTCTATAAAGCCATACCAGGTAGCAAGTAGATACTCTCCGGCTTTATGGAAGCATTCCTGAATCTTTTAACATAATTTTTTCTGACACCTATTGCTTCTTTTTCCGAATTGTAGAACCTGTATTTTGGCCAGTTTTTACAGTGGCCACTTTTGCAGCAGTCGTAGGGAGTCAAGCTGTGATATCAGCTACCTTCTCTATCATAAGTCAGTGTTGCGCCCTAAACTGCTTTCCTCATGTCAAAATCGTTCACACTTCAAGTGAAATATATGGGCAGATCTATATTCCAGAGGTCAACTGGATGTTAATGTGCCTGTGTTTGGCTGTGACAATCGGACTGAGGGACACAAACATGATAGGTCATGCTTATGGTTAGAATCAAGTCCATATGAAAATGATCTAACATCTTAGAATGGCGTTACTGTTTTCTCTAATGACTCAGCTCTGTTGGGTTTGCTGATTTTGCAGGTCTAGCGGTTACCACAGTCATGTTTGTTACTACATGCTTGATGGCAATGGTTATAATCATAGTGGGGAAAAAGAGAATAATAACTGCCATCAGCTTCTTACTGTTTTTTGGGTCAATAGAGCTCCTATATATATCAGCTTGCCTTTTCAAGGTCCCAGAGAGTGGATGGATTCCTCTGGTTTTGTCATCAATTCTTATGATCATAATGTACGTGTGGAACTATGGAACACTGAAGGAACACCAATTTGACATGGAAAACAAGGTGTCCATGGAGAGGATAGTGTCATTGGGCCCTAGCCTTGGTATGGTTCGTGTGCCAGGCATTGGTCTTCTCTACACTAACCTTGCTACTGGGGTACCAGCTGTTTTTGGTCATTTTGTCACAAATCTGCCTGCTTTCCACCAGATTTTGGTTCTGGTATGTGTCAAATCTGTCCATGTACCCCATGTCAGAAAAGAGGAGAGGTTTCTCGTTGGGAGGGTTGGCTCAAAAGAGTATAGCATGTTCCGCTGCATTGTTCGATACGGATACAAGGATTTGCAGCAGGAGAACTATGATTTTGAAGACACGTTGGTCTCTGAGCTTATAAAATTTACAGAAACTGAAGAACCAGAAATTGGAAATGGTATCACAGAAGAAGCAGGAACGTCTAAGTACATTGTAGAATGCCCAAAGCGTGAAGCCAAGAAATTGGCAGAAGGAGATCTGTGCATTTTTGAGAGTACTCATCTTAGAAACGAGTCACTCGAGATCTTGAGAGCTAGGGAATCAGGCATAGCTTACATCTTTGGCCATTCTTATGCACAGGCAAAAAAATCATCTTCGATCTTGAAGAAGTTTGGTATCAATATTCTTTATGCTTTCCTAAGCAAAAATTGTAGGGAAGCTAATGTTGTCCTGAATGTGCCCCATACTTCATTGCTTGAGGTTGGTATGGTGTACTGTGTATAAAGGAGATGATACACTGAAAAGTTGGATACAACAGGTAGGTAAATACACGTTTAGAGTCGTATTCTAAGTAGCAGATATTTATTTCTCGGTAGATATATGAATGTTACCCTCAAAAAGATAAAAAATTGCAGAGCTTCTCAGCATTCAACAATGCGGGTATCAGGCTGGCTGTTTACTTGTTTCTTGGTTATCTATGTTTTGGTATGCTGATATAGTGCCTAGCAAATATGTCGGAAAAATTTGGCAGCCAAGTAAGAGATGAGAACATATGAAATGCAAAGGTTAAAAAGCAAATAATTGAGAAAACTACTATTTGTAATTGGATCTCGTGAATCATTTTGACTAAAACTAAACTCCATGAATTTTTAAGCAACATTGCTTATGTTTCGGTTGGTAAAAAGGCCAAACTAAGACCAAAGGTTTGTTTTAGCTTAACTTCATTTCTGGTTAATAGAATTCAGCGCTTAGGCAATAAATACGGGACTACAGAGCTATGTAGTCCCGAACGGAAAATCAAAAGTCATGCAGCAGCCCAAGTGTAGTGGGACCTATTTGTGTAAAAGCAATAGCCCATGTGCAATGAGACTCATTTGGATACATGTAACAGAACTAGGGATGGCTATGGGTCCGATCTAGATCGGATCTATTTAGATCCAAATTCATTCTAATTTTTTGGATCTGGGTCCGAATCCAATCTAGACCAATTGGATCTTGAAAGTTGAGATCCATTCTTAGACTCGTTGGGTCTATAGATCTTAAACGGATCCACAATTTTACAAAAGCTCGTTAGGAGTTTAAGACATATAACTATTCCATAAACAATGATATAATTTTTAATAAAGGCAATAGCAAAAAATAAGATATAAGATAATAATAACTTTAATGTGACTACTAGTAGGAAGTGGTAACTATAATAGATCCTGATACAACCAATCTCCTAAAAATTATATTTCATCAACCAAAATACCAAAAACAAGTTCCATGGTAGTTGATAAGATCCATAGAACTAACAATAGGCAAGTAAAACTTTGCATATTGTAGGTTAGAAACATTGGAACTCACTAATGCCAATCAAAACTCTTAGTGAAAAACTCTTTCATTTAATTAAAATAAGCTCAACTAGAAATTTTAAGCCCATAATTCTTTCATTTAGTTAACATTCGTCTCCACTACAACAATTTAATTAACATTTTTTACAACTGAAACAATTCATCTAATATTTTTCACCACTAAAATAACATTAATGGTTTGAATTAAAAGTTGATCATCTGATGAGAAAGAATTAAAAAACTTAAATATGAATTTAAAGCTCCAAATTATTTCATTTAATTAAAATTTGTTTCCACTTCAATATGTTTTGAACTCAAAATTCATATTTCAACTTCTTTTAATATTTGTTATTAGATAGTCAAGTTTTGGTCTAAATTGTTGAAGTTGAATTTTGTTATTAAATTTCAAAATACCTCAGAAGATAATTAATTTTTATTTTATTTATTAAATAACCATATTATTATCCTTTAATACTAGTAATGGATGTATAAAATTTGAGTTGGTAAGATTGGATACTTATTCATTTGGGTGCATATGTTCATTTCTAGACATGAAGATTAATAATGTACGATATGTCAAGCACAAAGAGAGAGGGAGTAAGTTTAAAAGAATTGTTTGTTGGATTATTGGATTACATGAGTAATGGGTCCAATGGGTCTTAACGAATCGGATATGGATCTAAGTAATTGACCCATTTTTAAACCCTTTTAAGATCCAAATCCTTTTTAAGATCCATTGAATTCAAAAATAATGGGTCTAGACCCATAGAAATGAGGCAGATCTGATGAATCTATGTTGGATCCAAAATTTATTACCACCCTTAAACACAACCGCTTAAACAAATTCGCCGATGCTTGGCCAAATTATTTTTAGAATCACCATTATCCCCTTCCTTAATTATAAAATAACAATAATAGATATTCAAAGAAATAACAAGAAATTTTCATATCAATCTTCAATTTTGAGGAATACACATCAAGCAATAAACATAAAATAATCTCAAATCCCAAGTGTAATGCTCAATATCCTAACATAGGATGTTCTCTTTAAATTTAATTACACATCACCATATGAATGAGCATAGGATGTTATCTTTAAATTTAATTACACATCACCATATGAATAGTGTTAACACCAATGCTCAGCATGCTGTCCCAAAGTGCTCAACTCCTTAAACTTGAATGCTTAGTCTCATAATGCACAATGCTCAATACAACAACAACAACAACAACAACAACAACGTCTTCTAGTGTAGGTTCCACTTGCGCTGGATCCGGAGAAATTCAGGTGTAAACGGTCTCACCCATGTTGGTATTACCAGCATAAAGAGCTATTCCAATAGCTCAAGATCCAAACATAAAATGCTCGACTCCTAAAACATAAATGCTCATGACTATAACTCATAATGCTCAAGACCACAACCTATAATCCTTGACTTTATTGGACTCAATGCTCATGAACCTTTATTACAAGACAAAATACCTTATGAATTAATGCTCAAAAATAGTTTGGAATTTCAATTTTGGGAAGAAAAAACATCTAACGAAAACTTAAATGGTGAAATTCGTCAAAACTTTAAAAAATCAAATTGGAATTGAAATTCCAACAATCAAAATCATGAACAAAGAACGCTAAAAAATCAACGAGATGTGAAGTAGAAATAGGTAAAGAGAGATCATCAAACAATCAAAACAAACAATCACAAAATTAAACGAAAAAGCAATTATTTCCACAATCAAAACTGAAATCAACGACAATTGAACCAAAATGATTAAAAATTAAAGATAGGAGAAGGAAAATGATGAGTAAGAAGCCAAAAAGGGAGTACTCATCTCTTCAAAGGCCACCATTCTTAGCACTATTCATCTTCATCTTGTTTAGATCTTCATTCTCATAAGAATTCATTTAATAACCCTGTCATTCTATAACCATGAAGGATTAATCACTTCTGCACAAGCACAAAGACAAACTCTAGATGCAAACTAAACACCATGCATTTCTTGTCTAACAATTAGAGAGTTACTATGCTTTGACTTTAAAATTTGTGACTTAATGCAACTTTTAGATTAGATCTGGAATAATTAATTAGATAAAATTAGGTTTAAAAACTAAGAGAAGTATCTAGAGTTCAATGATTAATGGAGGATAGAGAAAAGGAATATAAGATAGTATGCTAATGGAAGTACTAGAGAGAAAGAAGGACAAACGGCAATGAAAGAATTCGTTAGATAATCAAGGCATACAAAACTCTAGATTTTATTTATTTGCTAACATGGACCGGTTTGGGTCTGTAACCTGACTCCGTAATATAACTCGTACGCGGAATTTTCAAATCGCAGAATTCATAACTATAATCAAATCCACAACACTGCTGATCAAGTTTTCGATTAGGTTATTGGGAAAGCTAGACGTGAAAATCAAAATACTTATTAGAAGAAAATTTTTAAGCCTAAAGAACTTATTTATGCCTAGGGTATAGAAAACAAGGATTTTTAATTTTAAAAAAGAAAATAACGATAGTAAAAATATGAAAATTTAACTTTAGCTATGTTTCGAACTAAAACTAACATTAGAAAAAAAAAAAAATTCCCTTTTTGATTTTTCGACAAACTTAAGTGATTTTTTCAAATGAAACTGATTCGATTGACATATTTATATCCAATCTCCAAGTTTTTAAATTCAATCTTTGGTTCGATCTTTGTTTGTACATTCCTATTCAGGCCTACAATGTAACCTTACAGATATGATTTATTAATATAATTATACATCTGGTCTCGTATGTAACACCAATTGTTTAATGGAAAAATACGTAGTAATCAATCCAATCAAGAAAGTTGATCAACGATTCGACTAACTGGACCAAGTAAGTGTTGAACTTATTTGAATGGGCACGACCTAATAGACCTTATCATTAACTTCATCTTAATAGTTTTAAGACCACAATCATTCAAGAGTTTTGGTACTTGTCTCCCTTAAACCAGATCTCAGATTCAAGATGTAAAACCTCGAAAAATCGTAATTATTAATATGTTTTTTTTTCTTTTCGAGGTGGATCAACTTAGAAAGCCTAAGCTCGTAAGGTGATTTGATTTTATGGGTAGTTTAAAGATGTAATTTTTAGATTTTAGTTTAGTCAATCCATGCCAAAGACTACAATTATTTTTTGATTCTTTGCACCTAAATGTTTAGAAAAATTATAAAGAAAATTATTTTGTGCCAATGCGATTTCGAGCTATCAAAATCAGTCCAATCTTTTCCCCCTCTAGCCGTGTGAAGCAAGAAATTCCTCCTTTCTTTTTTTCTTTTTCCTCTACTAAGCACTAACCCTAGAGGGATATTTTGTCAACCTAAAGTCAGCCCACACTCTCTATTTTTCTCCCTCTCTCACACACCTTCTCTCTCTTCTCTCTCTCATGCCACTCTCTCCCCGCCCCCTTGTGCCCCCAAGCCACCCATCACCGGGTCACCAGCCGACCATTGCACCGCCAGCCTGCCGCCACTCTCTCCTCCTTGTTTGGTAAGTACATAAGCATTCTCTTTTCCTAAAGTTCTTTATGAATTCTTACACTTTGATCCATAAATCTGAGTTCTTTCATGTCTTCCATAATTTTCATATTTAAATATTTGGTTTGAAGAATCAAAACATGCCCAAAGTCTTCCTTTTCCTCTCAAACTAGCTTTCAAGGTAAAGTGTGATTAGTTGAACCCTCATAATTTCATGGCTTGGATTAGATTAAGAGTTGGGGTAGTAGGGGAGAATAGGGAGGATGTAGCATGAATGCACTACGGAAGGTTCAAGTAAGGGATGAATGTATTTGACACCAAAACATAGTAAATTATTGACCATGCTGTAACCAGAACATAGGGTAACTTTGGGAGATTACTGGTAATTATTAGCTCAATCAAAATTGTGAAATTTTCATGGTTGGTAGATCTATGAGTCCTCTGACACTAAAATTTTGAATAATGTAAAGTGGATCTTAGGATCGAGGAATTATGAGCAAAATACGATGCCTGTGCAAATCTGGACTACATTGGAATAGTTTAGGAACTTGGCTAAATGCGAATTAGTTAATCCCATAATTTGATAATCACTCTAACACAAACATTGCAATGCATGAATGGAACTTTCCAAAATGGCCTAAATCTCCGAAATCCAATGTGGCAAGCGGAAGTTATAGCGTTTGGAAGTGGGGTGTAAAATCTGATCGTATTCTAGATAGTGCTTAAAATGGATAAATCTTGATATAAATATTCCAAAAGCATACTAAAAATTATTTTGAGGTTCTATCCTGGTAACTAGACATAAAAATACGGTTCAGGGAATTTATAGGCACCAAATTATATTACGTAATGTTGGGCTAAGAATAAGGGCTAACAGAAACCACTTTTGGGGATTTCCATAGGCCTATGTTAGGAGCCCGAGCTCAAGCATAGGCTTCGCTTCCAACCAGGTAACAATCATGTCCTAACTCCCCAGAACATCCCTTACAAAATATATCTTATAAGCTAGTTTTTGCATTTCTTTGAATTGATGTTGGGGGAAATTTTGGTAAATGAATGGGTGTGATAAGATTTCTTGGTTGCTGTTGAAGTTGGTGTGACATTATATTTTGCATGAATGTACCTTTAATACCCAATTGTGAACATGCTTCTTTTATGGTTGCAGACTGTATTGGGGCAAGATGGGTTGAATACAAGTAGAGAACATGGCCTATTTTAAGTATAATAAGTAAGTGAACGAGGTTAAGCGAGATGAGGGAGGTTCTCCCCTGATCATAAGAAGGCCTTATAATTGCGTGCATGATTAGCAGCCACATGCCACCTTGTGGGTGGACATGGGGCAGGTTATCGGTAACGGTCCAATTAACG
This sequence comes from Carnegiea gigantea, assembly GCA_029747015.1. NCBI lineage: Eukaryota > Viridiplantae > Streptophyta > Magnoliopsida > Caryophyllales > Cactaceae > Carnegiea > Carnegiea gigantea. Next base: position 404,815 of record JAKOGI010000731.1, read on the forward strand.
GTAAGCCATGATGTGGATAAGTGGTTACAGTAAAAGCAACTGCAGGCTATGAGACCTAGTAAGGTCGCTCGCCCTTTTTCTTTTACAAACTTACCTAAGTGAGACTTAGATGAACTTATGGCTCGGATTAAGAATGATTTGTGCTTTTATGAACTATTCAAATTGTCTGTTGCCCCCACCTCTAAATTATTTGAAATGAATTTTAAATAATTTTGACTGTTAGGAGTGGTTATTACTGAACCTGTCTCACTTTTCAAAATATTTTATTTTCAGGTGATGATTCTAAGCATGAGAATGGGACGTCCATTTAGAGCGAGCCTGTTTATTTATAGGATTCATAGCTTGGATTTAGAATAATTTTTGTTTTTGAGTAGATATTTGGTTTAGACTTGTATGTTGGGCCCTATTTTATGGTTGACTTTGTTTTAATTATTCATTAATGGATTTCGCCTATGATAGTCATCCTTGTATTTCCTAATAGGGAATATGGCGATGTAGGTTAAATATGAGTAGTTAATTGAAATTAGAAATTTTCGGGCGTTACAAAGTGGTATCTGAGATCAGGTTTATGGGCCTAAATGCTCACTTGAAAATGTTGTAACTTAAGATAAGAATTTGGAACATATAGGCTTAAGAACTACATGGAGAGTAAGTGTAGGATAGGGAAAAGGGGGATGCAAGTATCAGCATAAATGTATTAGAGTATGTTTCCTATTTATAACTATTGATATATAAGACGAATGGTACACAGCATTGTCACTGCATGAGGTGTCGTTGTCTCCACCAGAGAGTAAAAAAGAAACCTGGAGTTGACCTAGTTGACCTTCATCAATGGGTTGAGGAGATCATACATAGGTACCTAGATGAGGTGCCAAATAGCTGCTTAAGAAATGGGGAAAACCAAGCCCTTTTCTTCCTTTTGACCCTGCAAGGTGACCTACAATGGCACTATTAAATTAATGCGCTGCACCCTAAGGTTCGGGTGTTTCATGACTGCAGGAGGTGTTATTGGTGTGATTGGGAGCATATTAGAATAAATATAGCAAAGTTAATTGGTCAATTACTTAATATGTGCTCATACAACCAACCCCCTACAACTACAACCAAGGAGGAGATGCCAGCACCCCTTGATAAGGAGGATACCGAGAGTTCCACCCCTAAGAAACCCAAACAACCAAGGAGGACGAGGAGGAACCTATGAGGGAGGAAGAACCCAAGGAGGAACCTATAGAGGAGGATGACCATTGTGAGGAACCCATAGATAAGGAGGACCCTAAGGAGGAACCAATAGAGGACGAAGACCTTGAGGAGGAACTTGGTGAGAATGAGGACCCTGAAGGACTAGTGAAGATGAAGACCCTAAGAAAGAGCAGGTAGAAGATGAAGACCTCAAAGAAGAAGACCTAGATGAGGGACCAAAGGGAAAACCAGTGGAAGAACCTGATATTGAAAGTGCACTTCCAATCAAGTCTGAGCTTGAACCTAAAGCTACTGGAAGCGGGGGAGTTGTGGTAGGATGTGTCAAGGGACACGTCCATTAGATGCTCCTAGGTAGTAGATGTTGGATGATTGCTTAATGCCAACAATGTTAGGTTTTAAAGATTGTATTATTTTTCTTTCTTTTTACTAGTAGAGTTGGAACTGAGTGGTGCGGATTTTAGTAGTTTTTTTTTTTAAAAAAAAACTAACTTATTTACAAGTGTACAAGATGATTGTAGCAAAGCAAGTATTACGAGGTCGTGTCCTACGAAGAACGGAGATGACTTTTACATTTCTCAACTAGTTAAGAGAATTACTGAGGAAATTAGCAACAATAACAATAATCAAGAAAACAAACAGCGAATAAGAGAAAAATATTAATCAATACGTGAAGAGACATTAGAGAGATACTAGATACCGATTTCGCCAAAACTCTTATTATCGAATTACCAAATTCAATTGGCGTTTAATTATTCTCTTCAAAACTCTTAAGCTACAAGGTTAAGGCCAATAGATTGGAAAAATGAATTATAGTTATTAATAAGCAAACTTAACTAGTAGTTAGCATGAATTATTCAACTTAGACATAATTCATCTAATTTCTAATCTTGTTTAATCAATCAATAACCAAAAATTTTAAATGTGATTGTATAATTATTATATTAGCCAACAAGGTCTAATAAGAATAAATAAGATAACAAGTTAAGAATTGTAAAACATTTATAAATACTCGAAATAAATTGCATAATAAATTAAAAGCGACTTAAATAACTTAAAATGAGGCAATAAAAAGAGACAAGAATATTAACCCCAAAATGAAATTAGAAAAATCAACAAAGTGGGCACAGGATCCATCTTAATCTTAGATAAACAACCTAGCCGATCATAGGCAGAGAAAATGCCATTAAAATTAGAATAGTCATATTTCAACTAATAGCATATTTCAATCCCTATATCCAAACTTTGATATTTATGTTACAAAATACGAACACGGTGAAAGATTAAACTTTCTCTAATTAGGCTTATAAATGAGATGAAGGAAAAGAGAATAATAGCCCAAATAGCTTATTTTCTTCTAATTCTCTCAATCAAATAATTTTCCCTAGCACAATTTCTCTCTAATTACTAACAATCAGAGGAAGAGAAGAGTGAAAATGAAGAAAGAATGGGATGAATTATGCTTCCATGATGCCCCTTTGCCTCTCTATTTATAGTGAAAGTTGCTCCTCTTTCTTCTCCACTTTTCATACCAATCCACTAATTTTATTCCCAAAATAGCAGCTAAATATCATCCACCTCTTCTAATTAGACCAAGTCAAGCATGTTAAATTAATGGCTGATTTTACTTGGGCAACTTAAATTATGCTATGTGACTAGAATAATGATGGGAGAGACACAGAAATGTAAGGATAGGTGTATGCTATGTGACTGGGCTGCAGGCTGGGAATAGGCCTAGCCGAGGAAAAAAGAAAGGAGATGGAGCAGGCCCAGGGCCTACGGTTTGACAAAATCAGGCCCATCTTGGGCTGGCTCAAAGGAGAGTTAGTCAGGGAGAGAAGCAACCAGTGGGCCTTGCCTTGGGGAAGAAGAATAGGCCCAAGTGTGTGTAGAGTGAGAAAGACAGTTGTTGTTGCTGTTGGACTAAGGTGTGTTTGGCCACTGGCCCACAGGTAGACGACAAGAGTAGGAGTGGAGAAAGGCAGGTTGGGAGCTAAAGAGTAGGTCATGCCTGCTGCTGAATACAAGTCTAATTAGGGATGACTTTGCTACTGGGCATGTGATCTTCACCGAGCTGGGGCAACAAGGCAGGCCACAAACTGGGCCGAGGGAATAGACCCTACGCGATGGTCGTGCACAAGTAACAAGCAAATTAATCCTTCGCTACTCAATTTTGCATAAAAATTCAAACCATGTTCCTTACTTGAAAACGACAAAATATGCATTGTCTCTTATTGAAAATGCATCCCAAGAATGTAAAAGACGTGTAAAATAGACAAAAATCATTCATAAAAATATGAGTTATCATTGAGGAAGTTATCGAATTACTTATATGATATTAATAGTGGTGTGAAAAACATTTATCATTTCTAGCCTATGCATTAGTTTTATTCATTAAGTTTTCATGGGTGCGGTTCCTTGTATGATTCTTTAGGAACTGTGTGTTTGATCTAAACATGAAAGATGGTGATGTTAATAGAATGTGTATAGGACATGTGGTTAGGTATGATCAGAACTTAACCGTGTAAGTGTTAGGCCAACTGGCCAATACAAAAGGTACAAATTGATGTGATTTTAAATGTTGCTACATGTCTGTTCAATGATGGTTGTAAATCAAGGTAGACTATCAAAGTATTGAAAATACATGTCTAAAATTATTGGGAATAGAACCAAAAGACTTTGATGCTATGCATTCTTTAATTCTTACTAAGTTAGCTGAGGCATTGCCCATCATTTAAACACTCTCTGTTACCTATAGCTCTCACTGATGGGAAGACACTGAGCTGTGATGAATTATATATGAATTGCCTTATCCAAATTGATGGTGATGAGTTCTTACCTGACCTATATAAATTTGGGTTAACTAATTTTGACATGCTTTTGGGTATGAACTGGCTATCTAAATATCAATGCAAATAAATTATCCTAAACAGAAGGTTACCTAAGAGGGCCTAAGGGAGAAAAAGGTAGTACATAAGGGTAAGGTCCTGAAATTTGGAGTGAGGCTTATCACAGGAAGCCCATAAACTTTTAGGATGAGGTTCCGAGTGGTTCTTATACAATGTGGTCGGCACCAAAACCCCTGAGTCATCCCTTAAGGATATTCCGGTAATTCAAGAGTTTCTTGACATCTTTCTTGAGGAAATCCTAGGTATGCGACCACCTAGGGACGTGGAATTATGCAATAACTGTTGCCCGAAGCAACTCTATCTCCAAAGCCCCTTACCAGATGACCCCAGCGGAACTTGAAGAACTAAAAGTTCAGCTTAATGAGTTATTGGAGAAGGGGAGTATCCAACCCAGCACGTCCCTATGGAAAGCCCCTGTATATTAACTAATGCTATATTTTAACTAGCCGATCATAGGTAGAGAAAGTACCATTGAAATTAGACTTGTTATATTTCAACTAATGGTATATTTCAATCCTACAACCAAAATTTGATATTTATGTTAAAAAATACTAACACAGTGAAAGATCAAACTCTCTCTAATTAGGCTCAAAAATGAGATGAAAGAAAAGAGAAAATAGCCAAAATAACTTATTTTCTTCTAATTCTCTCAACTCAAATAATTTTGCCTAGCACAATTTTTATCTAATTACTAACAATAGGACAAAGAGAAGAGTGAAAATGAAGAAAGAATGGGATGAATGATACTTCCATGATGTCCCTTTACCTCTTTATTTATAGTGAAATTTGGATCTCTTTTTTCTCCACTTTTCATGCCAATCCACTAATTTTATTCCCAAAATAGAAGCTAGATATCATCCACCGCTTCTAATTAGACCAATTCAAGTATGCTAAATAAATGCTAATTTTACTTGGGCAACTTAAAGCCACTAGAATCATGAAGGGAGAGTAAGGTAAGTGTGAGGCTAGGTGTATGCTGTGTGAATAGACCGTGGGCTAGAGAACAGGACCAGCAGAGGGAAATAGAGATGAGAGAGGGCAGGCACTGGGCTTATAGTTTAAAAACATTAGGCCCATCTTGGGTTGGCTCAAAGGAGAGTTGGTGAGGGAGAGAAGGCAACCAGTGGGCCATGGCTTGAGGATGAAGAACAGGCCCAAGTGTGCATAGAGTGAGAGAGAGAGAGAGCTGTTACTGCTGCTAGACTAAGGAGTGGAGAAAGGTGGGCTGGGTGCTGAAGAGTGGGTCGCGCCTGCTACCGAATACATGCCTAATTCGTGCTGACTTTACTCTTGGGCAGGTGATCTTCACCAGACTGGGGCAACAAGGCAGGCCACAAACTGGACTGTGGGAATCGGCACAATGTGATAGTCTTGCACACATCACAAGCAAATTGATCCTTGGGTACTCGGTTTTGCATAAAAATTCAAACCATGCTCCTTACCTAAAAATGATAAAACATGCATTGTCTCTTATTGAAAATGCATCCCAAGAGCATAAAAAAGGTGTAAAATAGAGAAAAATCACTCATAAAAATATGAGTTCTCCACCCCCACACAGCAAAACTTTGTTGTGCTCGAGCAAAGAATGCATAAATTTATTGAACTCACCAAGTTAAACAAGATTTAAAGAAGACAATTAGAGAATCCAACTATGTGTATCCGCTAAATTATACAGATAAACTCACTACCAACCCGCAGACCTATTATCAAATATTTTAAATTTTAACTAAGTTAATAAGCCAAGACTAGAGCAAATTAAGTACCCAATGTCAAACATATAGCAAACCGTAAACATAGGACTTCACCCCACGTAACGAAAATCACATAAGTATCTTTAAAATTAAGTCCTCAATGCCAAACCAATTATTATGTTTTTTAAAAATTTTTTTCAAAGCTCACTTGATTCCATGTGTTTCGTTTCTAGGAGTATAAAGATATGGATAAAGATAACACCCAGAGAAGCAGCAAGTACATGTTCAGGCAATTAAGGATATGAATAAAGATAGAACCTAAACATTGGTACCGAAATCAGAACTTGATTTGATTTGATTTATTTCTCAATCGAAAATTTAGAAAGGTAAATGGGGAACTCAATACTTACTTGGGTTCATCTCAAACTCCAAAATCAGCTATAGTTTAACAAGAACACAACAAAAATTTTGGCCATTAACTAGTTAAAACTAAACATATTCTCAAACTGGCACGAGTCACATGATTCATATCAATATAACACGAGTAAAAGACACATAATCAATTTTCTAATCTCTTCCAAACATCCAAAAAGTTTTTCAATTTTCCTCAAAATATTTAGAGTTGCCTCCCCCCACACCTAACTTAACATTATCCTCAATGTACAAAAGAGAAAGATGGAGAAAAGAACAAGACAACTTGCTCGCATGAGGAAAGCACCCGTAATCACACCTAGGAAGCCATCCCCAAATGAACCTTGGAAACCATCACTAACCACAAAAGCCAAAACTAACTGAGGTACCACATCTAGGACATAAATGGGCCTTGAACAAAATGAAAATAAATAAAATAAAACAAAATAAAATGGAATAACTCAAATTCACCTAAAAAATTGGGTTGCCTCCCAATAGGCAGACAAGGTCCCATCCACTTAATGATAATAGACTGGGTCTACTAGATTGGTAGATCAATCAAACCAAGCTCAATTTCATTAGTCAGAACAGGTTTCAAACATTAGCCATTGACAGTAAGAACACGACCATCCTAGGGGTCCAAATTTTGACTGCCCCAGAGGGAAACTCTTGTTGGATTACAAAAAGACCACCCCATCTGGATCTCAACTTGCTAGGAAATAGCATGAGCTTAGAATCAAAATGCCAAACCATCTTATTAGGTTCAGAAGATTTTCTAGAAATCATCTTGTCATGAAAAGCTTTGGTTTTGGCTTTATAAATCTTTGCATTTTCATAGGCTTCGTTACCCAATTCATCCAATTCATTTAATTAAAGTCTACGATTAGAACCTGCTTGTTTCACATCAAAATTAAAAGCTTTAATAGCCCAAAAAGCATAGTATTCTAACTTGACTAGCAAGTGATAGGGCTTATCGAGAAGGAGTCGGAAAGAAGACATCCTTATAGGGGTCTTATAAGCAGTGCGATTGACCTAAAGAGCATCACTTAATCTCAAAGACAAGTCTTTTCCATCGGGTCGAATCGTTTTCTCAAGGATGGACTTAATCTCACAATTAAACACCTTAACTTTACCGCTAGTCTGAAGGTGATAGGGAGTAGCTATTTTATGAGTCACACAATATTTTCTAAGAAAAGCATCGAAAGATCTGTGACAAGAATGACTGCCCCCATCACTAATAAGAGCTCTAGGGGTCCCATATTGACAGAAGATATGTTCTTTCACAAACTTGCCATAACCTTGTGGTCATTGGTCGTAGTTGCTAGAGCCTCCACCCACTTTGACACATAATTGACTGCAACATGTAAACAAATCCAAAAGATGGGGGGGAAAGGGACCCATGAAATCAATGCCTAATACATCAAATATCTCATCAAATAGAATAGGAAAAAGGAGAATTATATCACGACCGAACAGGACAACTGTACATTAACAAAACTCACAAGCAAGATAGAAATGCTGAGCATCTCTAAAAAGAGTGGGCTAGAAGAAACCACTTTGTAGGACTTTAGCAGCTATCCTACGTCCTCCAAAGTAACCATTACAAGCATAAGAGCGACGAAAGGTCAAGATATTATAAATTTGACTCTCAGGAACACATCTACGAACTACTTAGTTTAAATAATGCTTGAAAAGGTAAGGATCTTCCCAATAGTTATGTCTTACTTGTGAGAAGAACCTATCTTTCTCTTGTTCGGACCAGTGGAGAGGAATCCTACCAGTAGCAAGGTAGTTCACAATATGAGAAAACCAAGGGAGAGGGGTATGTGACACAACAAGCAATTGCTCATTAGGAAAATGGTTAGAAAATCCTACTAAGTCATTAATACACTCAGTGAAGATCCTAGACAAACGGTCTGCAACCAAATTTTCATAACCACTCTTATCCTTAATCTCAATGTCAAATATCTATAGCAACAAAATCCACCTAATGAGTCTAGGTTTGGTGTCATTTTTAGCCAAAAGATGTCTCAATGCAGCATGGTCAGTAAATACAATCACTTTTAAACACAGAAGGTATAAATGAAATTTATCAAGTGCGAAACTATAACTAGCAACTCTTTTTCATTAGTAGAATTATTCTTTTGACAATTAGATAGAGTTCTACTAGCATAGTAAATGACGTGAGAAATTTTATTCACCCTTTGCCCCAAAATAGCCATGACATCGAAATCAGATGCGTCGTACATAATCTCAAAGGGCTGAGAAAAATCAAAGGGATGCACAATAGGTCAATAGCTAAGACCAACAAAGTTTGAAGCTTTTCAAAAGTCTCCAGTCAAGACTCATCAAACTCAAAAGGAGTATCTTTAGAAAGGAGGTTAGTAAGTGGGCAAGCCACTTTACTAAAGTTCTCAATAAATCTCCTATAAAATCCAGTATGGCCAAGGAAAGATCTAACCTACTTCACAAAAGTGGGAATAGGCAAATTAAAGATTAGATCAATTTCAACTTTATCAACCTCAATTTCTTTCTCAGACACTCTTTGACTCGATACAATCCCTTTTGGACCATAAATGACTCTTTTCCCAACTCAATAAAAGATCTACTTCTTCACATTTTTTTAGCACAGCTGATAAATTAGCAAAACATTCATCAAACAACAAACCAAAAATAAAGAAATCATCCATAAACATGAACTTATCAATGTAATAAGAAAATATGGCCATTATGCATCTTTGGAATGTGGAAGGTGCATTACACAACTCAAAGGGCATCCTCCTGTTGGCGAATGTACCCAAAGGGCATGTAAAGGTGGTTTTCTCTTGGCCCCCATGATAGACAAGTATTTGATTGGAACCAAAATACCCAACTAAGAAACAGTAAAAACTTTATCTAGCAAATTTTTTTAAAATTTGATCAATGAAGGGGATGGAAAAATGGTCCTTTCTAGTGACAGAATTTAGCTTTCTATAATCAATACATCTCCTCCAATTCGTGATCTATCTAGTAGGAACTAGTTCACCATTATTATTTTGTATCACAATTATGCTAGATTTCTTAGGGACTACTTGGACTGGACTAACCCATTGACTATCAGAAATAGGGTAGACAATATTTGCATCTAAAAGTGAATTCTACGCATTTGCCTCATGGGTTAGCATCATTCTCTAAGTGAATTCTATGCATGCAAATAATGGGACTTATCCCTTTCAAATTAACAACCCATCAAATAGCACCCTTATGTTTAGATACAACACAAATCAACCCTCTCTCTCTCTTGATCACAGGATAAGAGAGAAGAGATGATGATAGGTCGGGTCTCTTTGGGTTATAAAAACACATACTTGAGTGAGTCAGGGAGAGGCTTCAACTCAAGTTTAGGTGGAGAGATAGCAGAAGGTGGTACAGCAGAACTAGCCAAAGGGGGAAGAGGTTCATAATTGGACGCCAAAGAGGAAGACTCAAGATAAAGTGTGAAGTCAGGATTAGAATCCAACTCACCTGTGGTACTTCCTAAGTCAAATAACCCCAAATCCCCATAGGAAAGACAGGTTCCCAAGGGATGTTTGTTTAGAATAGCAGTAAGGCCTCTTCAATCATTTTATCATTGACATCAATAAGGAAGCATTTAGATTCATCTTCAAGCACTGGTTAAGAAGAAGTCTTGAAAATGTTAAGCATAGCCCTCATATTCATAACTGAGACATCCATCACTCCTGACCTATAGTTAATGGTGGCATTAGCTTTAGCTAGGAAGGGATGTCCTAAAACAACAAAGATCTACTTACAGGCATGACTAGGGTCTATGTCCAATACAACAAAGTCAACAGGAAAAAAAGCTTTATCAATTTAAATCAAGGCATTACCTATCCGCCCCCTAGAACTTGTAACTGACCTATCAGCAAGCTGAAGGGTATAGTTGGGAGGTTTCAGTTCACCCAACCCTAGCTTTACATAAACAGAGGATGGTATTAAATTAACACTAGAACCTAAATTCAAGAGTGCTTTTTCAATTTTACGATTACCAATAGAGCATGAGATAGTAGGAACACTATGATCTTTCAACTTAGGCGGAGTGTCGTGTTCCAAAATGGAGCTCACTTGTTCACTTAGAAAAACCCTTTGAGACTTGTCATCTTTATATTTTCTTTTAAAAGTACACATGTCTTTAAGGAATTTCAAATAAGCAGGGATTTGTTGTATTGCTTCCAAGAGGGGAAGATGGATCTTAACTTGTTTAGAGGTCTCAAGTATGTCTTCTCCTTGTTTGTCTTTCCTAGAAAGGAAAGGTGCATCTAAATCTTGAGGGTAAGGAACCCTTGGCTTGTATGTTCCAATGGGGTTAGACACATTAGAGGGAGAGGGTGAATCACTCTCAATTCTATAATTAGTCTCATTGGTCATTGGTCTTTCCTCTTTATCATATTTCTTCTCACTCAATTTGCTATCTACTTCCTCACCTCCCCTAAGTACCATAACAGCTTTCAATTATTTAAATTATTGGCTTTTTGGATTCTTTATAGTGTAGCTTGGAGGTTTTCCTTTCTCTCTTTTACTCACTACTATGGCTAGTTGTCCTAGTTGGGTTTCTAACTTAGCTATATATTGTGAGTGGGAATCTACAATTTGTATCTTAAACTCAATTCGTTGGACCTTAGTATTCATATTTTGGATAGCTGAAGTGAGGGTACTAACGGCAAAGACTACCTTATCTATTCTAAGCTCATAGATGGAGGTGAAGGAGGTGGTGAATGGGCATACCTTTTGTTCTGAAAACCAAGAGGTGTAGGTCTACTAGATTAGGCTTGTGGGTCCTCTACATTTTGAGACCTTCGAAGAAAAGTTAGGATAATTCTTCTAACCATAATTATAAGTGTTCGAGTAAGGATTGTTGGTTGGAGGAAATCTTTGGGCAGCATTCACTTGTTCATTTACAACATCAGATGGACCAACAGAAGGACACTCAAAAGAAACATGCATGGGACTAGCACAAATTGAACACACATCTCGCATAGAAGAGGAATTAGCCATTTTGTTCATACACAACAATTGATTAAATTTCTTGGACAAAGCCTCAGCTTTACTAAAAATATCAATCGCATGTGAAACCTCATAAATCCCATCTTTACTTCCCCATTTTCTAGGTAGGTCAGGACATGAGGAAATGGCATGCAAATGTAAATTCTTATTCAAATGTTCAAACAATTCCCAGGTTTCTTCGGGGGTCTTATACAAAAAATTAGCACCACACGATATATCTACCATTTGCCTCTTGTGCTCATCTAAACCAGAGTAGAAACTCTAAATGAGTTGCCAGTAAGCGACCTTTCCTAGGTTTTATACAATTATTCATTTTTATTTTGTGAGAAAGTGATTATGGTACATCTTAGAGCAATCAGCTTACCAATTGAGAAAAACTTATTCAAGAATTCCTTTTGCATTTGGCCCCACAGTGATATTGAACTTGGTATCCAACCAAACCTAAACTTTGTCTTTCAAAAAGAAAGGAAAACACCGCAATTAAAAAGCTTTGTTAGAAGCATTAGTTGAGAAGGCAGTGAAACATATCTCTAAAAATGCATCAGCGTGCTTAAAAGGGATTTCAACTTGTAGCCATAAAAGGACTAGAGCATTTGGATTAGGGAATGTTTTAATCTCAAATGACCTTGCAATAGTGAGCAAATGGGCACTTGTAGCTGAATCATAAATGGTGGGAATAAAATACCCCTTAAATTGCTTAGGTGGTGGGGTTTGTTTTTCAGCCATCTTTTTCTGAGTGTCACGTTTCTTTGTTCATATCTCACTAAGAATACATTCATTTTCAGGATCATATTCCTCAAGGTCTAACAACAAAGAGCATTTACCAAGCATATAAAACCATGAGCAATCACAAAAGTAATATGAAACACCACCAAGATAACCGCCAAACAAAGTAAGGAAAAAAAACAGAGAGGGAGAAGGGAAAAAGAATAGATAAATACATAAAAGTAAATAATAAAACAAAATGAAATAAAAGAAAGAACAATGGGAAGGGAAACGAAAATAAAGGAAAATAAAATTTTAAAAAATAATAATAAATGAAATAAAAAGGGAGCGCGTTCACTGGTATTAAAGTGAAATAACTGGAATAAACAAAATAATAATAATAATAATAATAATAATAATAATAATAATAATAATAATAATAATAATAATAATAATAATAATAATAATAAAGAGTCAGATTAGATTAGATTAGAATAGAAGCGAACGGTGAGAATGAAAATAAAACGGTTAGATTATGAGGGATTGGGGAATAAACCAAATAATGAAACAAATAAAAATAAGAATAAAAGTAAAGGGATGGGGAGAAAAGAAATAAATGGTTAGTGAGCTAGAAAGTTAGATTAGGCGTGAATGAGAAGGAGAAAAAAATTAAATGAATAAAAAAATAAAAGGAAAAGGAAATTCAAAATCACTATTCATTCCATGGCAACGGCGCTAAAAACTTGCTGTGGATTTATCGGTTTTAAAAAACCTGACTCACTTGCAAGTGCACAAGATGATTGTAGCAAAGCAAGTATTCTGGGGTCGTGTCCTACGAAGGATAAAAGTGACTTTTACTTTTCTCAACTAGTTAAGAGAATTACAGAAGAGATTAGCAACAATAACAATAATAAAAAAAACATACTGGGAATAAAAGGAAAAATGTTAATCAATATGCGAAGAGAGATCAATTTAGAGAGACACTAGGATTACACCAAAACTCTTAATATCGAATTACTAAATTCAATGTGCATTCCATTATTCTATTCAAAACTCTTAAGCTCCAAGCTTTAGGCCAATAGATTAGAAAAATAAATTATAGTTACCAATAAGTAAACTCAATTAGTAGTCAGCATGAATTATTCAACTTAGACATAATTCATCTAATTTCTAGTCTTATTTAATCAATCAATAACCAAAAATTTTAAAAGGGATTGCATAATTACTATATTAGCCAACAAGGTCTAATACGAATAAATAAATAACAAGTTAATCAATTGTAAAACACCATGTATGAACAATCAAAATAAATTGCAAAATAAATTCAAAAGCAATTTAAATAACTCAAAACTATGCAATAAAAAGAGACAACAATATTATCCCCAAAATGAAATTAGAAAAATTAACGAAGTGAGTCAATGATATATCTCAACCCTAGATAAAAAACCTAGCTAATCATAGGTAGAGAAAATGTCATTAAAATTAGACTAGTCATATTTCAACTAATGGTATATTTCAATCTATATAACCAAACTTTGATATTTATGTTACAAAATACTAGCACAGTGAAAGATTCAACTTTCTCTAATTAGGCTCACAAATGAGATGAAAGAAAAGAGCAAAATAGCCAAAATAGCTTATTTTCTTCTAATTTTCTCAACTTAAATAATTTTTCCTAGCACAATTTCTCTCTAATTACTAACAACAGGAGGAATATAAGATTGAAAATGAAGAAAGAATGGGATGAATGATGCTTCCATGATGCCCTTTGCCTCTCTATTTATAGTGAAATTTGCACCTCTTTTTCTCCACTTTTCATCCCAATCTACTAATTTTATTCCCAAAACAGTAGCTAAATATCATCCACCTCTTCTAATTGGACCAAGTCAAGCATGTTAAATCAATGACTGATTTCACTTGGGAAACTTTCATCATGCTGGGCACGACAGTCATGAAGGGAGAGAGAGAAATGTGAGGCTGGGTGTATGCTATGTGACTGGGCCACGGGCTGGAGAATAGACCTAGCAGAGGGAAGTAGAGAAGATAGGGGGCAGGCATTGGGCCTATGATTTGACAAAATCAGGTCCTGTTCAAGCTGGCTCAAAGGAGAGTTAGCGAGGGAGAGAAGTAACCAGTTGATCATGCTTTGGGCAAGAAGAACAGGCCCAACAGTGTATAGAGTGAGAGAGAAAGAGAGTTGTTATTGCTATTAGACAAAGGTCTGTTAGGCTGCTGGGCCATGGGTAGACAGTAAGGGGAAGAGTTGAGAAAGGTAGGCTCATGTTGAAAAGTGGGTTGCGCCTATAGCTGAATATAGGCCCAATTAGGGTTGAGTTTGATGTTGGGCATGTGATCTTCGTTGGAGTTGGGCAGCAACGCATGCCACAAACTGGGCTGTTGGAATAGGCCCAACATGACAGTCTTGCATAAGTCGCAAGCAAATTGATCATTGGGTGCTCGGTTTTGCATAAAAATTCAAACTGTGTTTCTTACCTAAAAATGATAAAATATGCATTATCTCTTATTAAAAATGCATCCCAAGAACATAAAAGAGGTGTAAAATAGAGAAAAATCACTTATAAAAATATGGGTTATCAATGAGGAAGTTATCGAATTACTTATGTGATGGTAATAGTGGTGTGAAAAACATTTTTCATTTCTAGCCTATGCATTCGATTTATTCATTAAGTTTTCATAGGTGCGATTGCTCGTAAGATTGTTTTCAGAACTGTGTGTTTGATCTAAACATAAAAGCTGGTGATGTTAACAGAAAGTGTATAAGACATGTGGTTATGTGTGATCAAAACTTAACCACATAAGTGTTAGGTCAACTAGCCAGTACGAAAGGTACAAATTGATGTGATTATGAATGTTGCTATATGTCTATTCAATGATGGTTGCAAATCAAGATACATTCTCAATGTATTAAAAATACATGTCTGAAACTATTAGGAATGGAACCAAAAGACTCCGGTGCTACGCATTCTTTCATTGCTATTAAGTTAGCTAAGGCATTGCTTAACATCTAAACACTATCTATTATCTGTAGCCCTCCCTGATAGGAAGATAGAGCTATATGATGAGTTATATACGGATTGCCCTATCTAAATTGATGCTGATGAGTTCTTAGTTGACCTGTATAAATTTAGATTGATTGATTTTGATGTGTTTTTGCATATAGACTGGTTATCGAAATATCAATCCAAATAAATTGTCCTAAACAGAAGGTTACCTAAGAGGGCCTAAGGAAGAAAAGGTAGTCCATACGGGGAACATCTTGAAGTGTGGAGTGAGGCTTATCACAACAATGGAAGCTCAGAAACTATTAGGATGAGGCTGCAAGGGGTTCTTATGCAATATTATAGACACCAAAACCCCTGACCATCCCTTAAATATATTCCAGTAGTTCATAA
Source organism: Carnegiea gigantea (assembly GCA_029747015.1). Classification (NCBI taxonomy): domain Eukaryota; kingdom Viridiplantae; phylum Streptophyta; class Magnoliopsida; order Caryophyllales; family Cactaceae; genus Carnegiea; species Carnegiea gigantea. Next base: position 420,184 of record JAKOGI010000731.1, read on the forward strand.
GTTTCCCGATGTCTTTCCTGAGAAGATCCTAGGTATGCCACCACCTATGGAGGTGGAATTCTATATTAACTTGGTCCCAAGAGCCACCCCTATCTCCAAAGCCTCTTACCGGATGGCCCTAGTAGAACTTAAAGAATTAAAGTTTAGCTTAGCTAGTTATTGGAGAAGAGGTATATCTGGCCCAGTACGTATCCATGGGGAGCCCTGGTGCTGTTTGCAAAAAAGAAGGATGGAACCTTGAGGCTGTGTATTGATTATCAAGAGCTTAATAAAATAACTGTGAAGAATCACCATCCATTGCCTCGGATGGACGACCTTTTCAACCAGTTAAAGGGTGCGGGGAATTTTTGCAAGATGGATCTTCGATCTGGCTACCATTCATTCCATATCAAGGAGGAGGACATGTCGAAGATAACCTTCCACACTTGATATGGACACTACGAGTACATAGTGATGCCTTTCAGGCTTACCAATGCCCAAGCTGCATTCATGGAACTTATGAATAGGGTCTTTAAACCTTACTTAGATCAATTTGTGGTAGTGTTCATAGACAATATATTGATTTACTTAAGGACACCAAAGGAACATACCGACCACTTGAGGATGGTTCTAGAAGTGCTGAGGAAAAATGAATTGTCTGCAAAGTTGAAGAAGTCCAACTTTTGGTTGGGGAAAGTGGCATTTTTAGGGCATGTGTTGTCCAATGAGGGAATCTCCATAGATCTTCAAAAGATAGAAATTATAACGTAATGGCCTAGACCCAAGAATGCAACCAAAGTAAGGAGTTTTCTGAGGTTGGCAGGTTACTATCGTCGATTCGTTCAAACCTTCTCTAAGATAGCAACACCCTCACTAGCTTGGCGAGGAAAACCACTAAGTATGAGTGGACTGACAAGTGCCTAAGAGCTGAAGAAGAGATTAACTAGTGCACCTGTATTGGCATTACACACCAATGACAAGAATTTTGTGGTGTATAGTGATGCTTCTTAAAATGGATTAGGTTGTGTGCCAATGCAAAGCAACCGTGTCGTAGCCTATGCCTTCTGACAATTAAAGACCCATCCACAGAACTATCCAACTCACAACTTGGAATTAGCAGTAGTAGTGTTTGCACTATAAATTTGGAGACATTATTTGTACAAGGTGACCTATAAGATCTTTACTGACCCCCAAAGTCTAAAGTACCTATTTTTACAAAGGCATTCAACCTTGAGGTAGACAAGGTGGTTAGAATTCTTTAATGATTATGACCTAAACTTTCAGTACCACCCTGGGAAGGAAAATATGGTAGCTGATGTTTTAACTCGAATACCATACTCAACCCTTAACTACTTATTAGCATACCTCGAGATTTATGTGAAGATTTTAAGAAACTAGAGATCAATGTACTAACAAGGAGGGACAAACCCATGCTTTATACCTTGGAGGTACAACCTAACCTTATTGTAAAAATTTGAGCCGCACAGAACCCTGAGATCTGGGCTGAGGCATGGTAGGGAAGGCACTTAGCTTCATTATTCATGAAGATGGAACTTTGAGGTTCCAAAATCAAGTATGTATTCTAGCTATGGAGGAACTTAAGAAGAAGATTCTCGATGAGGGACACAATACCTCACACTTAGTACACCCTAGGGGAAAACTATATAAGGATTTCAAGCGGACTTTCTGGTGGGGTAACATGAGATAGGAGGCAGTGGACTATGTGGCTAAGTGCCTAACCTGTCAGCCGGTGAAAAATGGAACACCAAAGGCCCGCAAGGCTCTTGTAATCATTGGAGATTCCTAAGTGGGAGTCTCAGTCTCTAAGGATTTTGTGGTGGGCTTACGAAGATAACTCATTTTATAGCATGAGGAATATATGAACGTTATATCAATTGGTCCGAACCTATCTAGAGGACATTGTTCAGTTAAATGAGGTACCAAGTTCTATAGTTTCAGACTGAGACACTAGATTCCAATATGGGTTTTGGCAGAAACTACAGGGGGTGTTTAGGAAATTGCCACATTTTAGTACAGCCTTACACCCAGCTATAGATGGGCAGACTGAGTGGATGATTCAAACCCTGGCAGACATGCTACAAGCTTGGTGTAAGCAACTGGCACTAATCGAGTTCTCTTATAATAACATGTATCATTTCAGTATTGGGATGTCCCTCTTACAAAGCGTTATATGAAAGACGATGCAGAACCCCCGATCTAATCCAAGCTACTACCCAGAAGGTTAGGGTAATTGAAGAACGAATGAAGGCCGTTCAGAGTCGCTAGAAGAGCTACACGGACAGAAGGTGCAGGTCTCTCGAGTTTGAGGTAGGAGACCATGTTTTCCTTAGAGCATCGCCAACCAAGGGCATTAAAAGATTTGGTATGATGGGCAAGCTTGGCCCTAGATACATCCGGTCGTATCCCATTATTCAATGAGCTGGGGAAGTAGCCTATCGGTTAGAGCTACCACCTCAGCTACCAATGGTACATAATGTCTTCCATGTATCCCAATTACGCAAGTATATCCCTGACCCCTCCCATGTAATCGAGCCGAACACTGTAGAATTGTAGGAAGACCTACCTTATAAGGAGCAACTAATTTGTATGCTGAATCGAGGAGAAAAACAGTAAGAAGATAGTACCACTAGTGAAGGTCTTCTTGACCAATCAAGAGACATCAGAGTCTACATGGTAACTAGAACGAGAAATACAATCCAAGTACCCTTACTTGTTTGAGTACCTAGGTATGTGCAAAGTTTCAAGAGCAAAACTTCCTCTAAGAGGGGTTAGAATGAAAAACCCCAAAATTTACAATTATTAATATTCATTTTGTTTTCTTTTCGAAGCGGACCAACTTAAAAGGCTTGAGTTCATAAGGTGATTCTATTTTATGGGAAGTTGAAGAATGTAATTTTTAAATTTAAGTTTACTCAATCCAAGCTAAAAACTACAATTATTTTCGATACACCTAAATGTTTGGAAAAATTCTAAAGAAAATAATTTTGTGCTAATGAAATTTGAGCTAGCAAAACATGTCCAACATTCCTCCCTCTAGCCCTGTGTAGCAAGAAATGCTCCTTTCTTCTTTTTTTTTTCTTTTTTCCGACTAAACCCTAGCCCTAGAGGGATATTTTCTCAACCTAAAGTCAGCCAACACTCTTTATTTTCCTCCCTCTCTCACACACCTCTCTCCCACTTCTCTGTCTCATGCCAGTCTCTCTTATGCTACATTCTCTCTCTCCCCCCTTCACACCGCCTAGCTGCCCACCACCGTGCCACCAGCTAGCCACCGTACTGCCAGCCTGCCGTCACTCTCTCCTCTTTGCTCGTAAGTATGCCTAGTGTTTATGAGAACCCTTGTGCAAGCATAATCTTTTCCTGAAGTTCTTTATGAATTCTTACACTTTGATCCATAAATCTGAGTTCTTTTATGTCCCCCCATAATTTTTAGACTTAAATATTTGGTTTGGAGAATCAAAACATCCATAAATCTTCTCCTTTTCCCCTCAAACTTGCTTTCAATGTAAAGTATGATTCTTTGAACCCTCATAATTTCATGGCTTGGATTAGATTAAGAGTTAGAGTAGTAGAGGGAATAAGGAGGATGTAGCATGAATGCATTGTGGAAGGTTAGGGTAAGGGATGAATGTATTTGAGACCGAAACATACTAAATTATTGACCCTGCTGTAACCAGAACGTAGGGTAAATTTGGGAAACTACTGGTAATGTTTGGCTCATCTAAAAATCATGCAATTTTCATGGTTGGTAGATCTATGAGTCCTCCAACACTGAAATTTTGAATCATGCAAATCGAATCTAAGATCAGGGGGCTACGAGTAAAATACGACGACTGTGCAAATCTAGCCTGCATTAAGAAAATTTAGAAACGTGGCTGAATTCGAACTAGTTGATCCCAAATTTTGATACTCACTCTAATATAAAAGTTGTTGTACATGAATCGGACCTTTCTAGAATGGGCTAAATGTCCAAAATCCAATGTCGAGAGGGAAAGTTATAGCCTCTGAAAGTGGGCTGTAAAATCTTATCGTATTCTGGATAGTGCATGAAAGAGATAAATCATGATATAAATATTCCAAAGTGCACTAAAAATTATTTAAGGGTCTATCCTGGTAATTAGGCATAAAAATACAATTTAGGGAATTTATGGGCTAAAAATTATATTACATAATGTTGGCTAAGGGCTAACGCTAACAGAAACCACTTCTGCGGATTCGCATAGGCCTAAGCCAAAAACCCAAGTTCAAACGTAGGCGTCACTTCGAACTAGGTAACAATCATGCCTTAGCTCCACAGAACGTCCTTTATAAAATATGTCTTGTAACCTAGTTTTTACATTGATTCGAATGATGTTCGGGTAAATTTTGGTGTATGAATGGGTGTGATAAGATTTCTCAGTTATTGTTGAAGTTGGCATGAAATTATATTTTGCATGAACGTACCTTCAATACCCTATTGCAAACATGTTTCTTTTATGGTTTCGGACTACATTGGATCAAGATGGGCTGAATGCAAGTAGAGAACATGACCCACTTTAAGTATAAGAATTAAGTGAACGAAGCTAAGCGAGACAAGGGAGGTTCTCTCCTAATCATAAGAAGGCCTTATAATTGCATGCATGCTTAGCGGTCACATGCCACCTTCTGGGTGGGCATGAGCCAGGTTATCGGTAATCGTCTAATTGACGATAGACTATGATATGGATAAGCAGCTACAGTAAAGCCAACTATAGGCTATGAGACTTAATAGGGTAACTCGCTCTTTTTGTTTTACAAACTGACCTGAGTGAGATCTAGATTAACTTATGGTTTGGATTAAGAATGGTTGGGTGCTTTTACGTACTATTTGATTTGTCTGTTTCCCCCACCCTTAAATTATTTGAAATGAATTTTAAATGTGTTTGAGTTTTATCGGTGGTTGTTCCTGAGCCTCACTTTTCAAAATGTCTTATTCTCAAGTGATGATTTTAAGTATGGGAATAGGACGTCTATTTAGAGAGAGATCGTTTATTTATAGGATTCATAGCTTGTGGTTGGAAGAATTTCTATTTTTGAGTAGACATTTGGCTTAGACTTGTATGTTAGACCCGATTTTGTTGTTAACTTAGCGTTAGTTGTTCATTAATGGATCTTGCCTGTGATACTCAGCCTTGTATTTCCTAATAGGGAATACGGCGGCAACACCCCGTTAAGTTTTCCACTGCCATGTAGGTTAAATATTAGTAATTAATTGAAATTAGAAGTTTCGGGTGTTATACAGTGGCATCTGAGCTCAGGTTCACGGACCTAAAAGCTCGCTTGAAAATGTGATAACTCAAGATAAGAACTTAGAACCTATACGCTTAAGAACTGCTTAGAGAATGAGTGTAGGATGGGATGCATGCATCAGTATCAATGTATTAGAGTATGTGTCTTATTTAAAACTATTAATATATAGGATGAACGGTACACAGCATTGTCACTGCATAGGGCATCGTTGTCTCCACTAGAGAGTAGAAAAGAAGCCTAGACTTGACCTGGTTGACCATCTTCAACTAATTAAGGAGGTCATATATTGGTACTTAGATAAGGTGTTAAATAGCTGCTTATGACATGGGGAAAACCAAGCCCTTGTCTTCCTTTTAAGCCTTCGAGCTGACCGAGAATGGCACTATTGAATTAATAAGCTGCGTCCTAAGGTTCGGGTGTTTCATGACAACAGGAGGCATTACTGGTGTGATTGGGAGCCTATTGGTATAAACATAGCAAAGTTAGTTGATTGGTTACTTGGTATGGGCCCATACGACCAACCCCCTACAACTAGAACCGGAGAGGAGACCTAGCACCCCTTGATGAGGAGGATACTGAGAGTTCCACCCCCAAGAAACCCAAACAACCTAGGGAGGACAAGGAGGAACCCATGGGGGAAGAAGACCAAGAAGAGGAACCTATAGAGAAAGAGGACCTTGAGGAAGAGCCTATAAAAGATGAGGACCACGAGGAGGAACCTATAGAGGAGGATGAACCCAATGAGGAACCCATAGATAACGAGGACCCTAAGGAGAAACATATGGAGGTGGAGGACGCTGAGGAAGCACCATAGAGGCCGAAGACCCTGAGGAGGAACTTGCTGACAATGAGGGCCCCGAAGAACTAGTGGAAGATGAAGACCCTAACAAAGAGCTAGTGGAAGATGAAGACCTCAAAGAAGCAGACCTAGATGAGGGACGAGAGGGAAAATCATTGGAAGAACCTGCGATGGAAAGTGCAGATGCAACCAAGTATAAACTTGACCTAAAGCTACTTATTGGAAGTAGGGGAGGTGTGGTAGGATGTGTCAGAGGACATGTCCATAGATGCTCCTAAGAAGTAGATGTTAGATGATTGCTGAAGGCCAATAATGTTAGGTTTTAAAGATTGTATTAGTTTTCTGTCTTTTTCCTTGTATAATTGGAATTGAGGTAGTTATCGAATTACTTATGTGATGCTAATAGTGGCGTGAAAAAGATTTGTCATTTCTAGTCTATCCATTAGATTTATTCATTTAGTTTACATGGGTGCAGTTGCTTATATGATTCTTTAGGAACTGTGTGTTTGATCTAAACATGAAAGCTGGTGACCTTAATCGAATATGTATAAGACATGTGGTTATGTGTAATCAAGAATTAATCACATAAGTTTTAGTCCAACTGGCCAGTACGAAAGGTACTAATTTATGTGAGTATGAATGTTTCTACATATCTATTCAATGATGGTTGTAAATAAGGGTAGACTGTCAAATTATTAAAAATACTTGCATGAAACTATTATGAATTGAACCAAAAGACTCCGGTGGTATGCATTCTTTCATTTCTACTAAGTTAACTGAGGCATTGCCCAGCATCTGAACACTCTCTATTACCTGTAGGCCTCCCTGATGGGGAGACAGTGCGGTGTGATGAGTTATATATGGATCATCTTATCCAGATCGACGATCATGAGTTCTTACTGACCTGTATGAATTTGGGTTAACTGATTTTGATGTGATTTTGGGTATGGACTGGTTATCAAAATATCAATGCAAATAAATTGTCCTAAACAAAACATTACCTAAGAAGCCCTAAGGGAGAAAAGGTAGTTCATAAGAGGAAGGTCTTGAAGTATGGAGTGAGGCTTGTCACAGCAATGGAATCCCAGAAACTGATAGGACAAGGTTCCAAGGGGTTGTTATGAAATATGGTAGACACCAAAACCCCTAAGGCACCTAAGGATATTTCAATAGTTCAAGAGTTTCCTGACATCTTCCTTCAGGAGATCCCAGGTATGCCACTACCTAGGGAGGTGGAATTCTACATTGACTTAGTGCCAGGAGCAACCCCTATCTCCAAATCCCCTTACCAGATGGACCTAATAGAACTTAAAGAACTAAAAGTTCAGCTTAACAAGTTATTGGAGAAGCAGTATATCCAACCCAGTATGTCTCCATAGGAAGCCCCAATGGAGTTCGTCAAAAAGAAGGATGGAACCTTGAGGCTGTGCATCGATTACCGAGAGTTTAGTAAGATAACCATGAAGAACCACTATCCATTGCCTTGAACAGATGACCTTTTCAGCTAGTTAAAGGGTGCAGGGACTTTTTCTAAGATAGATCTTCAATCTAGCTACCACAAACTCCGTATCAAAGAGGACATACCTAAGACAGCCTTCGGTACTTGATACAGACACCACGGGTACATAGTGATGCATTTTGGGTTAACCAATGCCCTAGTTGCATTCATGGATCTTATGAATAGTTTCTTTAAACCTTATTTAGATCAATTTTTAGTGGCGTTCACAGACGATCTATTGATTTACTCGAGGACACCGGAGTAACATACCTATCACTTGAGGGCGATCCGAAAAGTGCTGAAGACAAATGAATTGTATGCAAAGTTGAAGAAGTGCAAGTTTTGGTTGGGGAAAGCGGTATTTTCAGGGCATGTGGTGTCCAGAGAAGGAATCTTCATGGATCTTCAAAAGATAGAAGTTGTAACACAGTGGCCTAGACCCGAGAATACAATTAAAGTGGGGAATTTCCTGGGGTTGGCATGCTACTATCGCAGATTTATTCAAAACTTCTCTAAGATAGCAACACATCTCACTAGCTGGATGAGGAAAATCATTAAGTATGAGTGGACTGAAAAGTTCGAGGAAGCCTTTCAAGAGATTAAGAAGATATCAACTAGTGCACCTGTATTGGCATTGCCCACCAATGACGATAATTTTATGGTGTCCAACACCCGCTCCGACACATTTATCGTAATATCAAAGCTCAATTGAAAGCCTTCCCCTTAAACTTCTCCTCCATCATTATGTCTAACCATGAATGCATTATAAAGCCCAAACAACCATTATTTAATCAATTCGAAGCACACAAAAAAAAAAATCATACCAAATTACAAAAAGTTAACTGCAGATTTTTAGATTTTAAAGCATATATTAAACAGCCTAACCAAATCTAATAATAGCCAAAAATCAAGAGTTACTTTAAATTGATTAGGAAAATTATTGATTTTCCCTCTTTTGAATCCTTAATCTTCTTCATCAATGGAGGATTTCAACAAATCGCCAAAAAAGTTGTCATATCAACCATGAATGCATTCCAACATTCTTCTCTGTCTAGGCCCCTTTGCCATGGTAAATTTCATCATCAAGCCTCCTGGACGTACATCACAAATTGCCAAAAGCCATCACCATCATCACTAATGTTGGCAACCATGAAGTTTATTATGATAGTTGATGATATATTTTTGAGATCTTAAGGTAATCTTTTGTATTATCTTCTTGATAACTTTAGATATTATTTAGATATTATTTAGATATCATAATTATCTCTTTAGGTTGTAAATCTTATCTTTTTCCTTATCTGCTAAGATTATGGGATAGTTTTGTATCTCCTAGGATATATATATTTGAAGGAATATCAATGACAAACACAAGCAAAGGGATATCGACTATACTACATATGGCTCCCCTCCTTTGAGCTTCTCTCTTTGCTTCCTTATCTCTATATGGTATTAGAGCATGCTGATGAAATCAAAACTAGTTGATTGATTAACACACCAAATACAAATGAGCCATGACTACAGATGGAGAGAAGAGGAGGTTCATAATCGAGCTGCACTCACTTTATTACCTTCATCCATCTGAAGGGCTAAGGTGGTTAATCACAGTAGAGGTATTTGATGATGATGACCATGATCTTTGGGAAAAGGCTGTATGGACGGCCATGAAATTGAATAACAAACTAGGATTTATCGGTGGGACTCCGACAAAACCCGAACTCAAGGAAGGCGATTTTACTGAGTACTATGTTTGGGACATGGTAAACTCAATGGTGTGTTTGCGAATGTTAAATTTCATTGATCGGAAGCTATAACCTAGGATAGCGTATGCCGAGACAGTAAAGGCTATATAAGAAGACCTACATAAGCTATGGTGCAGCAAGTACACCAAAAATTTATCAATTGAAAGCTAATATAGTTGAGTGTAGCCAAGGAGGATTGATTGTGGTTGAGTTTTCTAAACTAAGAGGACTTTGGAGTGAACTCAACAACCATGTTAAGGTACCTACATGCACATGCAACGGATGCATGTGCAAAGGTTGTGAATGCAATATAGCGTCCAGGATCAGGCAAATGTTCGTGGCTAAGAAAACTTATCAATTTCTTCTTGGCTTAAATGATGATCCCTATTCACAAATTCATGGACAAATACTTGCCACAGAACCACTTCCACCCTTGGAAAATATTTTGAAAATCATCACCTAGGAGGAACAACACAAAAAGCTCATGGTGGGTCATGACGGCCAGTTCGAAATAGCAACTACATATGTTGTCAACCACAATGGTGAATCTCAGGGATCAAGCAAGAAAGGAACTTGTAAACATTGTGGTAAGTACGGCCATAATGAAACGATTAGCTATGAGCTTGTGGGCTATCAATTCGGTTCGGGTTTTCGTAGGAAAGGAAAACACTAAGGCAGAGGATCTTATGGTGGACGTGTTACTGGTAACTAACGACGAGGAACGGGACATGAGACGGCTTACTCAGCAGCTGGGTAGTACGGATCTAGGCAGTAGCAGTCACAGACCGTGGAACGTAAGGAACGAAGTAACAACTTTAGACCCGCATTCACAAGAGAACAAGTTCAGTGGTTACTTAGCCTAATCGAACCCTCCAAGTCAGGTTATGAAAAATTGTTAGGTGAGTCCTCTTGGATAATAGATTCTGACGCATCAAGCATATGACCGAAGAATTGCAATCACTTAAAGGCAAATCACCCATAGCCCCTACACGGGTTAATTTGCCTAATGGGGCAAAAGTGGTGGCAAGTACTGAAGGAAGTATAAGTTTAAACTAAAATATAAATATGGATAGAGTTCTCTATGTGCCAAATTTTTCATGCAATCTTATTTTCGCAGCTCAATTAATTCTAGAATTACGATGTATTATGATATTTGATGAGGATTTGAGTATTATACAGGACCATATCATGAACACCTCGATTGCAGTGGGTAGAATGCGACAAGGAGTCTATTACATCAATAAGTTCTCATCACCAACGGCTCAAGTCAATGTGGTAGGCTATCACAATCTATGGCATGGGCACCTAGGGCATCCCTCAGACTAAGTTTATCTTTGTTGCCTTAGAATTTTAATTTTAGTAGTAGCGAGAATAAAGAACCATGTGATATTTGTTTTCGTGCTAAACAAACACGAACTCAATTTGTTGCCAGACATAGTCATGAAACTGAATTATTTGGATTGATACATTGTGATATTTGGGGTTCATATAAAGTTCCTTCTTTGTGTGGTGCAGAATAGTTTTTTACAATTGTTGATGATGCTAGTCGAGCCACATGGGTATACTTGATGAGGGAAAGGGGGAAGCCTTAATTTTGTTGTAAAATTTTGTGATTATGCTCAAAACTCAATTTGGAAGAGATGTGAAAATAATTCGAAGTGATAATGGTCTAGAATTTCTCCTCGGCCAATGAAATAATTTTATCACCAAAGAGGGATTATACATCACTCGAGTTGCATCGAAACCTCATAACAAAATGGCCAAGTTGAAAAAAAACATAGGCATGTCTTGAATGTGGCTAGGGCTTTATGGTTTCAAGCTCATTTGCCTATTGATTTTGGGGGGAAAGCGATCTCATGACAACATATTTGATCAATAGAACTCCTAGCAAACTCTTACATGAGAAGACTCCCTATGAGGTTTTGTTTAATACCAATCCGTTATATGATCAGATTAAAATGTTCGATTGCCTTTACTACATTCATTTTAAACCAAGGTCTAAGGACAAGTTTGTCCCCTGAAGTCAGAAATGCATTTTCATAAGCTATCCTTTTGGCTAAAAGGGTTGGAAGGTTCATGATTTGGAAACCAATGAAACTATCATTAGTCAGGATGTGGTTTTCTAAAAGATGATATTCCCATTTTCCACACACAAAAATGGTCAATCTAAAGTTGATCGATTAATTGGGAATGCTAGAGAAGTTAATGATGCTTGCTTAGATGAATGGGAAGTCTTTGAGGATGCTTATGATAGAGATAGTGTTGATAAAGAGATGGGGATCTTAGCAGAAGAGTCCACTGAGTCTTCTGCTTAGCCTACGGAGCTAGTAGCCCCAATTGGGCTCGCCACCTAGCCTGCAGAACATGTGGCCCAAAATTTTACTGGGGCCGATGAACTCCAACAGGATTCCTGCGTCGATTGGGCCGCTAGACAATGCCTGCCCACAAACTCCAACAGTGGCTGATCTAGCCAACCCCAGGCCTCCTTTGCTTAGGCCATCCTATAGCACTAGCTTCTTGTCCCAGCCCATAGCAGATACGCCTGGTATAACTGGGCTGACAGCTTCTACCGATGGACCGTCCTTAGCCAAGGGGAGTAATGTGCAACGACCTCAGCCCAATAATGATACACAACCTTGGCCCACTAGAGCTAGGCAAGCTCCGTCCCATTTGGTGACTATTTTTGTTACAATGCATAAGATTATGACTTTTTTTGCGCATCTGCACTTCCGCCTTGCTCTTCAGGTATTCCTTATGTTCATATCAACTCTATCACTTGCTCTAATTTTTCGGATAGTCATCAAGCTTCTTGCTACCATTACAAAGATTGTTGAGCCCGGGTACTATCATGAGGCTGTTAAAGATTATCATTGGTGACAAGCAATGGCAGAGGAATCCATGCCTTAGAAGAAAACAAGACCTTGACTATTGAAGATTTATCTCCAAGTAAGAAGCTTATTAGCTGCAAATGGATTTATAAGGTTGAATATAAGTCCGATGGCATGATCGAATGTTTCAAAGCCTGTCTTATGGTCAGAGGCAATCATCAACTGTAAGGTTTTGATTTTACTGAAACTTTCACTCTAGTGGCAAAGTTATCTAGTGTGAGAATTTTCTTGGCAAAAGTAGTTGTGGCACGCAAATGGGAACTACATCACATGGAAGTCAACAATGTGTTCCTTCATAGTGATCTCGAAGAAGAGGTTTATGTGCGACTACCACCTGGATTCACTTTCTGATCTTCTACCAAAGTGTGCAAGCTCCGTAAGTCTCTTTACGGATTACCCCAAGCACCTGGACAATAGTTTGCCAGGCTCTCCTCTACTCTTACCACTTATGGATTTGAAACTCCCATGCCAACTACTCTTTATTTACATAACGAAAAGGTACGTTGTTCTTGGCACTTCTTGTCTATGTAGATGATATTATTCTGGCAGGTAATGCCTCATAAGCTCGCACCGAGTTCAAGGCATACTTGAATGACTACTTTTGGACTAAGGATCTAGGTCCCATGAAATATTTTTTGGGTATTGAAGTTCCACACAGTCCACATGGGCTCTTCCTCCATCAACGTAAATATGCTCTTGAAATAGTCTAGGAAAGTGGTCTCGTAGGTAGTAAGCCCTCCGCTTTCCTCATGGAAGAAAACCATAAACTCGTCCTTGCTAAAGGTCGTGTGTTGAACGATCTAAGTCAGTATCAACGTCTGGTTGGACGCCACATGTATCTTATTATCACCATACCAGAACTATGCTTCCCTTTTTTAATAAAGTTACATAAAGGGTTGGAGCAAAGACATGAAAAAGGATTTAGAAATTAGGAGGCAAAATAACCATAGTGACCTCATGGTTTTGCATGCTTCCATAAGGATAGCCTTTAAGTACCATGCTGCCATTATTGTGCGCTGCCTTTTCCAATTTACATTGAATAGCTTCAGCCCTTAGATCCCATAAATGAAAGAGCAGGATTGAGATTGCATCTTTAAAAGCTTTATACCATAAGAGTTGGTTTGCACGTCAACCCCCTTCTCCCCCCTCCCACGCACACACACACACACACACATATATATATATATCACATCAATCCACTAGAAAGAGGATACATTAAAATTCATATGTTACATGGCTCTGCCAGTAGGCAGGGAAGACAGTGATCATATGTCAAATAGATCTCCTAGGCACTGGGAAAATCATAATTCACGCTATAATTTATAGAATTTTATCTTTCAACGGAATATCTGAATTTTAAATATTATGTGGCCCTATTGTGAGTTTACAAAATTACGTGTTATATTTTGCATGTTGCAAGTTATGGTTTAAAATTCGAAGCATACATGTGTATATGTGTGTGTGTGTGTGTGTGTGTGTGTGTGTATATATATATATAT
>JAKOGI010000732.1:0-70000 GCA_029747015.1 Carnegiea gigantea
AGAAATGGGCTAGAGGATCAGGATGAAATATGATAAGTACTATGGTGCACATGAGAAAATGAATCCTTTGGTGTATATTACTCTCATCTTTTATCCTAGTTACAAGTTGGTGGGTTCTGAAGTTAGCCTTTGTGATTTGTTTCGTGAAGCACAAGGTAGTTCTATAGTTTTGAAAATGAGAGAGAAATTGAAGCTTTGCTCAATGAGTATTGTCAATTGTATAAGCCATTAACTCCTCACAGTGGGCAAAGTAGTAGGGCACAACCTGAAGTTGAGAAAGATAATGCATCTAGTGGAGCTACCTCTTATGCACAACAATTAAGAAAAAAGTTAAAGGGGCCAGATGGAGGAAGAGGAATCATCAAAGATAGAGTTACAAAAGTATCTAAATGAGGAACTTGAGGAGGACGAAGTAGGGGATGATGTGTTGGGATGGTGGAAAGTACATGGTCCTCGATATCCCATGGTTGCCCGTATGGCTCTCGTGATGTATTGGTCGTGCCTGCTTCTATGGGTGCATCGGAGTCAGCATTCAGTGTGGAGGATGTACTCTTGGTTCATTTAAAATTTCTTTAACCCTAAAGGTAATTGAATAAATTAGTATATTTCTTTCTATTCTATTATAATTTTTTGACTTATTTATCTTTTGTTAACTTATGAATTTTGTTGGGTTTGATTGTGAAAAGATGGTTCAAGCTCTTATATGTGCACAAGATTGGCTTAGGCCAAGCAGTAGATTAGATATGGATGACTATTTTGATGAATTACGAAACCTTGATAATGGTGATGTTCAATTTTTCATTTTTTTAATTTTCTTTGTTTATTTTATAGGATTACATATTTATATGTTCTAACTTTTAATTCTTGTTTTTTTATTGTGTTTATTTCAGATCTTGATAAATTGAATCTTAAGGATAATGTGATTGATATTGATGATACTTTGAACATTTAATATTGAGGTAATTTTGTTCTTTTTATTGTGTTTATTTTGCATTATATTATTATCATTATGTTTACTAGCTTAATCTTTTATTTGTTTCATATACTATTTGAGCAAGTAGTTGAACATTTGAGAAAAGAGCAAATTGTTTTAAGCAAATTCTTCTCCAAGTCCAAGACATTGATTTCAGGTTTGAGAATCGCACTGGTTTGAAGATTAAGTCACTTTGAGAAAAGAACATGTTGTTGAACATTTAAAACTCTGCTTATGTAATTAACTTTTAAGTTTAGTTTGTTGTATTAAACTTTTTACTTTGGGAGTTGCTTTGGATTTGTATTTTGGTTCCATTGGTTTGGTAAGTCGTAAGCCAGTTGGTTCAATTCAAGTCAATTGAACTCCTAGTCTAAATTGGAGCAACCAATATTCGGTGTGGACTTAAGGGTATTTGATTTTCTTTTAATAGTGTGAGTTAAAGTGTAATAAGCATTTAGGTTTACTCCAGGTATAAGCTAATCCAGGCTTACTTTACTACACGCAATTGGTATCAGCTCATTACTTGAAGTGAATCACAGAACATTTTTCATTTGAATAATTCATTTACTTATTTAAATTTGGGCCTTAGTCCACAACCTTCACATTACTAGGTCTTTCGTCTAGGCTGATCCGGTCTGATCCTGGACCGATGAATAGCCCTAACTTTAGATCAATAACTAAGTTTTGAAAGTAATCAAAATCAAACCCAAAACAAAGGGACTCAAGTGAAAAAAGGTAACTTCGTGAAGCATTCAACACCAAACACCAAGCCTATACTCAAATCAACAATTCAGAACCCCAAGGCTCTGTTCTTTTCGTGGGCCAATCCACATTTACCAACCTCAACCCACTTCAATTTACTTCAACCTATTTCAACCTACTTCAACCCACCTGAAAAAAAAAATACCAACTTCAACCAACTTCAACCAACTTCAACCCACTTCAACCAACTTCAACCAACTTCAACCCACCCCTTCATAATTTTAATAATTTGTAAAGTATCATATGGGATTTAGAGCCTGTTGTTTTCGTGAGTACATTGGGTGGGGAAAAGGGTGAAGTCGGTTGAAGTAGGTTGAGGTAGGTTGAGGTAGGCTGAAGTTGGTATTTTTTTTTTTTGAGTTGGGTTGAAATAGGTTGAACTAGATTGAAGTGGGTTGATGTAGGTTGAAGTGCGTTGAAATTGGTTTATTTTGTATGTGGTAGATTGAAGTGGGTTAAAATAACGAGAATGTAACTAATGTGTGATAATTTATGAAGTTATCGAAATTTGTAAAATTTATGCTCATACTTTTATATTTTATATTTTTTATTGTTTATTATTTATTTTTTATTTTTTTATTTTGTTTTTTGTTTTTTTATTTTTTATTTTTTATTTTGTATTTGTATTTTGTATTTTGTATTTTGTATTTTTATTTTTTATTGTTTTTATATTTTTTACTTTTTATTTATATTTATATTTTTTATTTATATTTTTTATTTTTTATTTTCTTATTTTCTTATTTTTTATTCTTTTAATTTTTTGGTTCTTATTTTTTATTTTTTATTTTGTATTTTTTATGATGTTTGTTTTATTTTTTACTTTTTATTTATTATTTTTTGATTTTAATTTTAATTTTTGAATAAAAATTTAAAAATTAAAAATTAAAAATTAAAAATTAAAAAAATAAAAAAAATAAAAAATAAAAAATAAAAAATAAGAACCAAGAAATTAAAAAAATAAAAAAATAAAAAATAAAAAATAAAAAAATTAGGAATTAAAAAAAAGATAAAATTTAAAAAAATAAAAATGAAAAATAAAAAATACAAAATACAAAATACAAAATAAAAAAATACAAAATACAAAATACAAAATACAAAAATACAAAATAAAAAATAAAAAATGAAAAATGAAACATAAAAAATAAAAAATAAAAAATAAAACATAAAAAATATAAAATATAAAAATATAAAAAATGAAAAATGAAAAATAAAAAATAAAAAATAGAAAAATGAAAAACGAAAAACGAAAAATAAAAAAATAAAAAATGAAAAATACAAAAATAAAAAAATAAAAAATAAAAAATGAAAAATGAAAAATAAAATATAAAAAAATAAAAAATGAAAAATAAAATATAAAAATACAAAATACAAAATACAAAATACAAAAATACAAAATAAAAAATAAAAAATTAAAAATTAAAAATGAAAAATGAAAAATGAAAAATACAAAAATAAAAAAATAAAAAATAAAAAATAAAAAAATAAAACATAAAAAATAAAAAATATAAAAATATGAAAAATGAAAAATGAAAAATGAAACATAAAAAATAAAAAATTGAAAAACGAAAAATAAAAAAATAAAAAATGAAAAATACAAAAATAAAAAAATAAAAAATAAAAAATAAAAAAGAAATATAAAATATAAAAAATAAAAAATAAAAAATAAAAAATGAAAAACGAAAAAATGAAAAACGAAAAATAAAAAAATACAAAATAAAAATACAAAATACAAAATACAAAATGTAAAAATAAAAAATAAAAAATAAAAAATAAAAAATAAAGCAGAATAAACAAAAATTTCACAAAATTTTGATAACTTCTTAAATTATCACACATTAGTTATATTGTTATTATTTTAACTCACTTCGACCCACCACATAAAAAATATACCAACTTCAACCCGCTTCAACCAATATCAATCCACTTCAACCTACTTCAACCTATTTCAACCAACCTCAAAAAAAAAAAATACCAACTTCAACCTACCTCAATCCACTTTAACCTACTTCAACCTATTTCATTCTTTTAGCCACCCAATTTACCCACGAAAAGAACAGAGCTCAAAACACATCAATAGCGCAACATCCCAACCCCAAAACCTACTTCAAATTTCAGACCACATTAATTTGACTCTCAAAAACAAAATTAAAACAAAAGCCCAAATTTACCAAGCGAAAGCTCAGATCTAGTCTCCAATCAGGATTCAATTTCATAATTTTCGATTTTGATTTCCCCAATTCAGCTACTGCAGAACAAAACCCAAGTGACTTATTTGATGCTCTGAAATATATCCCTAAATTCACACGCCTAACTAATTTTGGAGTGTAGGAATTGCATAACAAAATGAGCTAGCAACTCATATGGGAACGACACACAATTGGAAATTCAAAGAGTGAAAACCCATTTCTTTAGTTTTGTCTCACGCTTTGCAAATTGCAATGAGAAAACCAAGCTCGCTAATTCCTTGTTAGTGCTAAGGTGTGATAGTTTTCTCATTTGATTCCTTCCTAAGCAATTGCTGCACATATTGAACAATTCTAACCCCCATCAATTCTATCTATGTCTGCAACTCATAGATGTAAGCCCCTTAAACCTGTTAAACATTCAAATTTGACCATGTCCCTAAATAATTTCACACTTGATTTTAGCCAAAAAAGTTCAAATAAAGCTAACAAATTCAGATAGAACTCTAAATTCAAATAATATCCACAAATAACTTCACACTCAATCAAATTATTAAATTGAAAAAAAATTAACATAGGATACTTGCCCAGAATATTTGCCAGAATCCAAGCCCAATAGAAAACCTCCTGCTCAATCAAGGCTCCGAGCATGGTTCTGGAAACTAGAACCCCCAAAAAAAACCTCAAATTTGGGATAAATTACTGAGCAAGGTGGTGGATTCTGCAACAGCCTGGGCGGAAGAGCTCGGTAGCGGCGACAAGGGAGGTTAGGCAACAGGCGGCTGGGATGAGAATCCCATGAGAGAGGTCGCGGAACTGTTGGGGTGGGAAATCGGCAACAAATGCGAGCACCGACGTGGGGTGGATGACTGATGGTTTCAGGTGGGGAATCGGGGATGATCATAGGCTGGGCGTCTGGCGTATACAGAGATAGAGGAGAGAGGAAAGGGGAGGACGAGAGAGAAGGATAGTAGACCTGAAAATGACGATGAAATATCAACCCCCTCCCCCCACTTTTGATGATATTTTATTTTTTTATTTTTTTCAGTGCTCAAAATGTGTCTTTCAATTCCAGCCGTTACATCAAGATTGACGGGTCTAGATCTAAGTTGCTTACTTATTAGTTGGTGCTTGTTTAGAGAAAGATGTTCACTTGAACCCTATCCTATATCGCCATTCTATACTTTGTCTTCTAAAAGTTTTAAAAAAAAGAGTCAAAATTCTTATCTATAGACTGCCAAAATACTTGCTGATACGTCAAATATATGTTCATCAATATCTAAAACTTAATATACAAATAATTATAGAATATTTATCTCAAAACAACCAAAAATAAAATGCTTATCAATATATCAACCTAGATGCTTATCAATGCCTGCAAACCACGTACGTAAGTTTTCGTTGCAATAAGAGGATGTTTATTTAAATACTAGAATGATGGTTATGCCTATAGCCAACCATTGCACATTGATTCTATGCGACGACTGTACATCAATTTTGGTACATAAAATATTAAAATACATCACCCATTAAAAAAAGGTCAAGTTAGGGAAGTCCAAATAAGCGTTCATCAATATCTAAAACTAGATATACAAAAAAGTTCAATATGTTTATTTCAAGGCAACCAAAATGCTTATCAATATACCAAACTAGATGCTTATCACTGTCCACAAATCATCTATAGAAGTTCTCTTTACGGTAACAAAATCCTTATTTAAACACTTTAAAAAACTCTTACGTGAATTTTTTAAAACAAAAAAAAAAACTTGTTTCTCTAGATGATCATTCCACCTTAGTTTTATGGGATGACTTACAATGACTTCCCAAAATAAATAAATAAAAAGACATCATACATTGAAAAGAAATGGCAAATTAGGGAATGTCAAATAAATATTCATCAATATCCAAAATTAAATATACAAAAAAGTTAAGAATGTTTGTCTTAAAACAACCAAGATGTTTATCAATATACAAAACTAAATATTTATCGATCTCTACAAAGCAACTGCAAATATTTTCTTTATATTAACAAAATGCTTATTTAAATGCCCAAAAAAATTCTTGTATGAATATGAAAACATACTTATATGTTAAGACGACCATTGCTTATTAGTTTTACATGATGACTTTACATCAATTTCTTTAGATAAAATTTTAAAAAAAAGGCATCATGCTTGAAAAAAGGTTCAAATTAGGGAAGGCCAAATAAATGTCTATCAATATCTAAAACTAAATATACAAAATTTAAAATGTTTATTTCAAAACAACCAAAATGCTTCAATTCATCAAACTAGATGCTTATTAATTTACAAACCAACAATGAAAGTTTTCCCAAAATTCACAAAATTCTTATCTCACTGCCTAAAACATGCTTCCACGAATTAAAAGAAAAAGCTTGTGTGTCTAAACGACCATTCCACGTTGGTGCTATGCAAGACTCGACCGATTTCACTAGATACTCTAAAAAGAGACAACATACATTTAAAAAAAGGTCAAAGTAGGGAAGGTCACTCTAAAGAATGAAAAATTTAGCAAACTAGATGGGAAATTAGTTCAGTCACTAGCCAAAAACAAATTGTCAAGGCAATATAATGTGGGAGGTTTATGAAAGGAGGATGGAGAATATTAAATTAGATGGAGCCGTTTGTAGATATGATGAAGAAAAGAAAGGGTTGAAATTGATAAATTAGGTGGTGCTAGAGATTCAAGAGAGCACCAATAAAAGTCACCGATTAAGTTCAATATGGGGTATACATTGTGATATAGGTCCATGGGAAATACATTATTTGCGCTGCCTGCGACCTAGTTGCCTTCCAAGCAATCCAATTATCAAGAGTTGTTATACACTTGCTCGTTGCTAATCCACAAATGACTGAGATGTTTATTTGTAAAGACGCTATCTATACGCTAGATAAAATGCTTATCAACATTTACAAAACAACTAACCTATACCAAAAAAATGCTTGTAGTGCTCAATGATTACTTACCACTAGCTTTGTTAATTTTTTCAAAAAAGGGACACATTAAGTATAAAATTACAAAAAAATTATTAATATAACATGAAGCAAAATAAATAATGAAAATAATTAAAAATAAAAATATTAAGCCTTAAGTTTAAAATTATATATTTTTGTAGAAAATAAGTACATTTAAAACTCCTAACGAGCAAAACGATTTCGGCTTAATGGAAATTTATGGCAATCACCATAATTCCCTTAATATTGACCGTACATGTGTCATAATTCTATCTCGGTCATCAATTTATTTAAACTTAACTGAAATTGTAATTATATTTTTTAAAATCTGCAAGATGCTAATCAATTATTGTAAAAATATTTTTCTGAGGAACTGTTGGTTGTACGATTTATTCGATTGAGTCAAGGGAAATCAATAATGAAAAAAGAACACAAAAAACTATTGAAAAAGAAAATTGATACAATTCATACACCATACCGCATAGTTTTCAACCACCTACTTGTTCACTTTCATGCCCCCTCCTAGCTTCAATTTGGGACCCTCCCTCTTGGCTTCAATTTCTGACCTTCCCCCCGGCTTCAGTTTTCACCTTTGTCTATACTAATC
Organism: Carnegiea gigantea; assembly: GCA_029747015.1. Lineage (NCBI taxonomy): Eukaryota > Viridiplantae > Streptophyta > Magnoliopsida > Caryophyllales > Cactaceae > Carnegiea > Carnegiea gigantea. Next base: position 7,501 of record JAKOGI010000732.1, read on the forward strand.
CTATCGCAATAGAAAGGCTTTTTCTCTTTCGTCCTTTGAATGCTACAAACAACAGTATGCTATAAAACTACATTAGAGGCCTTATAGGTGACTATTTACAGCCACAATAGTCAAATGTAAGTTCAATATGTGGACCTGAGCGTAGGTGATGAAATGTTCTAGTTGTTTATAGAACCTTGACAACAGACCCTATCTTTTAGAGCATCTTTTAATTATTGATAAGGAAGATGATGTCCAAAAAAAGTCTGAATATAGGGATGCTGAAAAAAGTTTAGATGATGCCTGCGACCATGAAGGTCACTTGGAAAAATGGTTGACATGTCTTACAACTCGAGATTGATGGAATCGTGTGTTGCCGAAAAAGATCAGTGAGTTGGGCATTGGGGTAGGAAATTAGATTTATTACGGTCTAAGTTGCAAGTGCACGGTATAACTATAGCTAACAACGGTGAATAGGGGTCGAATCCACAACTTGTTTTCAACTACCAGAAATAACCAAATTACTTAATTTAATCCAAATAGATTTTGAGTTAAATTAAGTACTGAAAATTACGATAAACGATTGAAGATATGATTCAGATATAATGAATGCAGTAGTCAGGTTGGAATTAATGACACAATTATACCAGAAAATCAATTGCTAACCCCCATTGAGTTTATTCAAGGAAACATGTGAATGGAAAGATTGACAATTAAGTCCGTCCTCTCCCTCTTTCAAAGGTTGAAGACGCACCCTAGGACTGAAGTCGCATAATTTTTGTGGGACCCAGAATCGGAAGATTACAAGATAAAGAACCTCAAGTCCTAATAAAGATCCTAATTATTTTCATATTTAAGTCCTAATTGTCTACTAAGTCACGTTAGGTGAAGGTTTCATCTTTCAACATTCCTCTATACCCTAACAAGGGACTATCAACACTCTTTAAATTGATTCATCAAGCATGTGGTGATCATAGGATAATTTAATAGATGTTAGAATGAAATAAATAGTATTGGAACTGACCAAGATTAACTAAGCACAACCAACGTCAATCCCAACCTAAGTTGGAAATTTAGCCATTAAACATGATGACAATCACAAACTCGAATTTCCAAAACCCTAACATGATATTAAACAAAAAAAAAAAAGAAGAAGAAATTACAAAAGAGATAGACTGAAGAATAAACTTGGGAATCGATTGATTGTAAGAACATAAGTCTTCAAAGTAGGATAATAATCTTCAATACCGATCATTAACCCTAAGAAACATACTCTGAGAAAACTCTCCTTTTGAAAGGCAAAAAATTTCATGTTTTTCCTCACTAAAAATATTATACTTAAATAAAACTTATGTCAGCCGAGATACAATGACGCACGTGCATGCAAAGTTACACATCTAGCCATGCATTATTTCAGGCGAGGAGATGCACGACCATGAGATACACACAACTTACAATACATCCTTTGGCTGTGCTGCGAACTCACATGCACGACTATGCAGAAAGTGCATAGCTAGCGGTGCAAATCTTCAACTTTTAGCCACCTTTCAGAAGTTTTGCATGGCTGTGTTCTTAGGTATAGCTGCCTGTCCAATGCTTACAAACTCTATTCTTGCACTCCTGGATCTCCTTGATGACTCTTTAACCCTCTTCCTTAGCCCAAACATCACTCCTTGCTCACCTTTAAATTGTTGACTGAAAATCCTCGAATTGAGACAAAAATACCTATAAAAAGAAAAGTTTATCCAAATGAGATATCTATGCATAAGGAGGAGCAAATACGGTCGAATTCCTCAGTAAATCCAGAAAATGTGTAAGGAAGAGTAGTGAAATCATGGAAATAAAAAAGTAAACTTAGAGGCTGATCAACTCCCCATGCTTATTTCTTACTTGTCCCATGGTAAGAATAAAAATATGATCAAACCATAGTGAGAGTGAAACCTCAATTTCCCACCTCCTCGGGCAAAGCAATGACAATCAATCCATTAGGCACAACCACGCACGACAGTAGGACTAATTGAGGTATAAAGTCGCAACTACATAGCTATTCAGAGATATTTGAAAATCATAATCCTAATCATAATACCTAGGCAAAAAGTGGTGAACTAGCCAACTTTGTAGAACCTCATAAATAAAAAAATTAAGAACATTCCCTCTCATGTGTTCTTAATGATAATAGCTCTCTCAGTCCTCTTCCCCATATAGGAACCTTGTCGTAGGCTAGGTTATATTATTAATCCACTAGTAAAATGCAACATGTAAATGAGAATCCAGAGACTCGTTATGGGTTATAATAGCGTTTAAGGTTAAGAAACAAACCCCAAGATGGGCATAGAGAAATATGTTGAGATGATCAAGAATACATTTTATTCATTCACCATGCCAACACTTTATTCACTTTATTCTTTTTCTCCTTTTTTTCTTTTATTTTTCTTCTTTTCTCGTTTTCTTCCAACTTGTCAATGGCAAAGGAGAACATCTCACCGGTACAACTTAAACTCAATTCCCAATGCATTCTCAACCTATCAAACCCAAAAGGAAGAACCATAATATTCGAGCTAACTACATTCTCCTCATCACAAAAAAACACCCAAAAGTACTAGGCTAAGGGCTAACTGAGAAGCTTTACAATGACTTTATTCAAAGGATCAAAAGGTTGGCATGGGGTAGAACATTAATCATGTGATGGCTATTTGGCTGAGTGGATATTAATTCCACAAGGAATGCCTCGATTATGTTGCCAAATACACATGCTATGCGCAATCCTAGAGTGAAACAAGTGAAGTTATAGGAGATATGCACATGGAAATGTCACACAACAAATAAGACGAATAAGACTATATAAGAATGAGTAGTCTAATCGGGCTAAAAATCTCACGGGACTACTAACAAGGGTAATGCCAATAGTTCTCAGGATGTCCCACTTGAAAGGGTCAACCAATCATCATAGGAGGCTCTAATAAGTAATTAGTGGGTAAACCAAAGCAAGGCAACCAAAACCACTTTGAAAACCAGTTGCAAAAAGAATTGCTAAGAGAGCGCTCACAATCATACAAAATCAGACAAAATCAATTGATTGTCATGCCTGAATATCATCAAAGAAAGGCATTTTCAAAACCCTCCGTTTTTCACTTTTTTGTTTTGTCATTTTTTTTTCAAAGAAATAAATCCACCCAAGGTAATCAATAAGAAGACTAGTGAAGAGAAAGGGTTAGAATGATTACTTAAAGATTAACGAATATATATATATAATGCAATATCTACCTATATGCTTTGTCCGACTTGGTCAACTAAACAAAATATGAATTAAAGTTAATACATCCTAACTTTGTACTTAAAATGGGAATGAATCCTATGCTCTAGACACAAGTGCACCAAATACAAGGATGAATGTATACACTACTACAACAACCCACACCAACTATCCATCATCCTATAATTACTAGTCAATAGCCACAACATGCCAAGAAAAACCTCAAAGCGTCAACTCACCAAATCACACAAGACCATTAAAGGAGCTCACGCGCTCACCCCCATGCTTAAACCTTTCATTCTCCTGAATGAAACAAATATCCAAGAAAAACAAGCAGAGGGGCAAATGCTTGCAGGTTGATCAATATGGAGTAGTTCAGCCAGTAGGCCTATAATAAAGTAAAGGGTCGGTCCACTGGAAGCACTCATATGCGAAGTAGACATGATGCCTATTCCTCGTGAAGCATTGAAGGCACCAAAGGATGGGGTTGTAAATGTTGGCAGCCTTGCTAGAATGAGTGTCATAAGGAGGTAGATCACCAGTAATCTTTTTCCAAAACAAACCCATATTATATCCCTTGATTGTAAAAACAATCGACCACCACCTACTAGAAGTGAGAGTAATCCGCTATAACAAATCAAATTCATCTCATTGGTTGTGCCTTTTTCACACAATCTAAAGCGAATGTAATATGGTCCATCAGTGTAATTCCCTTTTGATTAACCTTAAGGGAACTAAAGAATTCCCAAACCAACCTCTCATAAACAAGGTATTGAAAAGTCACAAAATCTTGCCAGCCTAACACGTCAAACAATTCATCCATATTATTACATAAATGCAAAGATTTTAACAACCCAAATCAACATACTTAGGTTTAGAGATTCTATATGAAACCTAACATTGTTCCTCACTTATAAATTGAATACCATGCTTACTCATAGTATGAGAGAGTTAGGATTGAGCACGTTTACCTCGATCTGAAGATAGTGGACAGCTAATGGTGGCAGTGATAGCTTCAGTAGCCTTGGAACTCTTGTTAAAGGAAGATGAAGAGGAGATAACCTTATTCTTGGGGCTATAGAGGTGGTGAGGAGCTTCAACCCAAGGCTCAAATTGCCCAAACTTCACAATGTGAAGCACAAACTTGCAATTGGACTACAATGCACACTAAAATCAACCCAAATGCAGTGGGAATGGGGCTAACTTTCACTCACTTCAAGCTTAAACCACCAAGGGAGGGTAATGAATGTCATATTTGTATAGGATTATTTGAGTATTTGGGAGTTATTTTAGGGGACTAATACGCTTATTTGTACGATTTATGCCCTTGTTTCTACTACTGCGCTTGTTTTGAGAGATTTTTATAGATTTTGACTTCATGAACCAAGTTATGTGAGTAGAATGAAGATTATTGAAGCCTTGTGGATCAAAGAAGATAGCAAAAGAGGTCCAAAAGCACCCAACATAGACAAACTATGGCCAATACCATGACCTAAAAGGTTCTAAGAGGAACAGCTGAACAAGAGAGGAGAACCAGCATGACCACTGGCCACCATGGTCTATTCATGGTGGTGCCAACAGTACATGGTGGCCCCCATCGCCTGTGTCGTCACTTTTACTCGCGGATGTTCAACTTCCAAGTGGTTTTTTACACTTGCCTGCAGCATTTTCACAATAAAAAATGGTTGTTTTCAACCTTATTTCATCCCCATCGTTCCATTTTCCTCTCTTCAATTTTATCAATAAGATTAGAATTTAGATCAGAATAGAGGAAGAGAGATTGAATTGAAGTGAAGAATTGCAAGGATTCTATCCTGGGTTTGCAACGATGGTTCAAGCACGATATTGGCTGAGCATTTTTTTCTCATTTTAGATTTATATTTTGTAATTTTGATTATGATTCTGTTGTTTTGATTTTGGATTTATGCAAATACTAGCTAAGTTCTTGATTTTTTATTCATCTTTTTGAGTATTTTGGAATTGTTGGATTGTTTTATCGAATCTTAGACGTTTATTATCTTGTAAGAGATTTGATCACTTTCTTGCCTATTTTAGGTATTGAATGATGAACTGAAAGGTAAAATTCGATACTTGAACCCTAGATTTGACTTGATTGTGTGATATCTTGAGAGAGAATTACCAATTGAGGGGCCTGAAATGATAATCACATACTTAATGAACCTAAACAAATCAAAAGCCCTTGAGAAATGGTAATTGGTTAAATTTACGTATTTCACTCCACCTTGAAAGTGGATTGTGATACTTCGATTATCGATTTTGAAACAACCAATTAAGGAAGAAGTGCTTGATTGATGCGTAAATCGGGTAATTGCTTATTTTGCTTAATTCCTTGATTGTTTATCCATTAGATTAGATAATAGGGTAGTTTAGTTTCAAATCTCAAATTCAGATTCGCTTAACCTATCTTAAGGGGATAAAGCCTAATAGATCAATATAGTCCTTGTGAGAGATTACTACAATGCCACTGTGCGCTTGTAGCTCTATCAAGTTTTCAGCATCGTTGCCAGGTACCAGTGTCGAATATGGGGTTTTTCTCGATAGGTTTGACTATGCATTTTATTTTCTTTGATAAAAGAAAAAAACCAAAAAATTGAGACAAAAATTTTTGAAAAAAACAATAATGACAATTTTCCATTTCCCTCAATTCGAGCATGAATTATTTTAGAGGTATTTTAAGCGATCAAATGTCTTTCTTTCTCAATGAGGTTGTTGTGTGGGTAAATAGGAAATTTCAGACATTGTTAATGGGAGTGTGAATAGTAAAACCCGAGCTCTTTTAGCATATTAGAGTTTTCTTGCTAAAAGTGTTGATGAGGCATGATATTTGCTTAAGTAGATTACTTGGGATTCATTTGAGTTTTAAAAGGCTAGTCTTATTTCTAGATATTTATTTCTTGATGCTTGTACTTTCTATGCTAAATCTTATTATGCTCATTTTTGGTGTGACTTGTGTAATTCTTCTGACCATGCTATAAATTTGTGTCCTTATTATACATGTTATACTCAACCTGACTTTGTATCACCCAGGGATAATATTGATGTTGTTCTAACCTTATCTGATTCATCCTTTCCTTTAGCTTAGTGAATAGGGATCAAGGCAGTTGAGCCTTTTGGGATAGTTGCTAGTTTTAATGTTGTTGATGCATGTTTTGAGTTAGAAGATATTTTTGATAAGGCGCATGCTTTAGCTAAGACTTCTTTTGAGGGGTATTGTGATGCATTTATGTATGAGAAGTCGCCTGGCGTTTGTTTTGATAATATTATTCTCCCTAATCCCCTTGATCATTCACATGTTTTCTCTCTTTGTTCATTACCCTCTCCTTCCCCTGAGTATTACAATGATACGCGCAATGATAATCCTATGATTTTTGATGCTAATATTGATTTGGGCAATAAGGATAACATGTTTGATTTGCTTGGTGGGAGTGTTGATGATTATGTGTCCCTAGGTTACTTTAGAGGGTATGGTCCTTCAATTGATCATTCTTGTGTATGCCTAGAGACTTCCCTAGGAAAATCATGTAGACTACATTCTTTAATCCTTCCTACAATTTTTCTATGGCCTTTGATAAGGTTAAGAGGATTTAGTGTGATCTTGGTTATTGCTTCTTACCTTGTGTTTTCTGAATTATGGTCCCAGGAGTTTGATAAGCTCCCGCATATTTTAATGGCATCTAATTGGACGGGCTATGTCTTGAAGCTGTAATGGAGTGGCTAAGGCTCTATTTGCCTCGCTTGCAAGGAGGGCATAGCTTAGGTGCATCCAGTACCTAACCTATTGAGATTGTTCTCTTTTGTTTCCCCCTTCCCCTCTCTTTATTTATTTCCTTTGAGTAATAATGCTTTATTTAAGCCATGTTTTCCATTTTGGTTATTAGTTTGCATACATGTTAGAGCATATAGTTTTAGGTTTATTTTTCTTCACATTAGTGTTTTGTATTTAATTGCATTTAAGTTTGCATTTCTAGATGTATGGAGGGATTGTGTGAATTATTTGAGATAACCTGCAATGATGTTTTCTTTAGGCAATATAGCTTTCATGAGCTTGAGCAACTTTTGATGTGTAATCTCCTTTGGTGCTAAAATTGGTGAACGTTTTGTAAATATTTCTTGTTTTGATACTTGTCTTGATTGAGAACTATGTTGCTCCCCTTAACACTAATGTTTATACATAATAGTCATTTATGAGATAGTCATTTATGAGCTAGATGAGACTTTGGTAGACATCCGTGAGACTTTGAGCCTTATTTAAACTAATTAATTATATTTAATCACATGTTTCTTTCATGTGTGTGACTCTTGCGTGTTGCATCTCTACAACTTGCCTAGATTCTTGTTTAAAACCACATTTGCATGTGTATAGTTGATGATATGATTAAGGCATTTCTTTGTTTTTGAACATTTTATCCACATAACCAAATAGCCTACTATTTTATTACATTTTTCCCCTTTGTTAGCCCCTTTGAGCTATAATCCTTTTCTTATTGTGATTCCTTCATCTTAAGCCTTGGCCAAACACATGCTCCTAACCTTTAAGCGAAGTCTATGGAGCATCACTTCATCTATGTAGTGGTTGATTTTGGGGGTATTTGAGTTTAAGGTGACTTTGGTATGCTGGTTTATTAAGAGATTGATGATATTGAGCATTTAGTTTTGTTTCCCTTTTCTTTTGGGTTGTGTATACGTATTAGGTTATGAGTTGACCATTGGTGGTCCTATGCCATTCAATAATTGAAACTTTTATTTCATTTTCCAAAACAAGAAAAAAAAGGGGAAAGAAAAGGGAAAAATCATGTTAAAAAAATCAAGGAAAAAAAAGTGAAGAAAAAGAAAGGAAAAACAAAGGAAAAAGTGAATAAGTGATTAGCATTGGACATATGAATAGCTTGCATTCCTTTCTTTGTTAATCCATTTCCTACTTGATTTGTGGGGTATGTTGATTGAATTGTTAGAGTTTGAAGTGTTGGTGAACTTATTGGTTAATTGGGGCTTTGATTGGTTGCTCCCTAGTTGTTTGGCTAACTTGCTCCACATTACCCAAATGCAGTAGTCCACTCATTTCCCTCTACCCTGCTAGCCCACATTACAGCCCGGTAAAGTCCTCTTGATAGTTATGTGCACATTGCACTTTTAGTTGTGGAGAATTTGAGAGTCTTTGCAAGCCTATGGTGGATTTCATCTTTGGAATGAGTCTTGAGTGAACCCATACTTTATCAAATGCACGAGTGAAACTGATTCATATTCTCCAAAAGTGAGGTTTTACTGGTCCATTTGGCACCAATCAATTACATGTGCTTGCATGACATGCTTTTTGGTTCTTCAGGGGTGATCAAGTTTGATATCGAGCTTGTGGTCTCGTACTTTTTTGAAAACCTTCTCCTCCTCCTAATTTTGAAATGACCTGCATGCTATTTGGGTTTGCCATTGATTGATATTCTTGCTTGTGATATGCCATGACTTGCCTACTTTAAGGAGGTTGTTGTATTTTTGCATCCTAGATGCATCTCCCCTTATTGGTTTTATTTAGTGTTTGCTTAAGGACAAGCAAAGATTTAAGTATGGGGGAGTGATGAATGTCATATTTGCATAGGATTATGTGAGTGTTTAGGACTCATTTTAGGGAATTAATATGCTTCATTGTACGATTTATGCCCTTATTTGTACTATCACACTTGGTTTTGCTTGTTTTGAGAGATTTTGTAGATTTTGACTTTGTGGACTAAGTTATATGAGTATAATGAAGATTCTTGAGGCCTTATGGATCAAAAAGATATCAAAAGGGGTATAAACACACTCAACGCAAACCAACCATGGTCAATACCATAGCCTAGAAGGTTCTAGGAGAAGTAGTTGAACAAAAGAGGAGAACCAGCGTGACTAATGGCCACCACAGTTGTAACGCTCCAAATGTACATAAATCACTGTTTACATTTCTTTCAATCACTGTTTGTATTTCTTTCATTAATTTTCCAATTAGAAATGATAACCCAAATGATTAAGCATTACCGCCGTCCAACAAGGACAAGACTTTGCTTATACATGATAAATTTATCCATAATAATTAATGTTTACCATTCAAGGCATTCACACCATTACAACCCATTAGATCATTTGGATAAATATAAAAATTGTTCTAACATCAAAACCATTCAAACATCTCAAGGATACACCATATTTACAGACCAGACATTTTTCAAAAAACTATAATAATGGAGCAACCACTTTTGAGAGCTTTTAATGTTGATAAGACTAGTCATTATTATTGATATTCTGCATGCCTTTATCTCCAATTATATCTTCCGGACCATCATTATCTAGATAATCATCAAAGCCTTCATCTAATTGAAGATGCTTCGGATCCTATTTCTTAAATAATTCCAGAAGATATTTCTTTCTTTTTTCTGATAAAAATTTTCGAACTCCAACGTCAAAGAGATAATCAAAGATATCTTCTGAGACTACTCCTTCCACCTTCATATGTTCTTTAAACTTACTGTCATAGGCGAATGTAGCATTTTCACAATGCATTATTGTTTCTTCTTTTTCAATTAATGCCCAAGTTTGATGATAAAGATGGTAAAATTAATGGCTCTTGCTAAAGTTTTATTAGTAACAAATCCTCCTCATTCTGAAAACCAGTCTTGTCACTTATCATAGGGGTCATCGTAATCAATGATCTGAGCAAGATAATAGGCTGGTTTTGCTTTTCCTTTTTCATATTCGATTGGTACACAACGTACCTCTAAAAATAGAGGTCTGCTGTATGGAGTTTTTGTTGGACCTTCAAGAGATGTAAGAATCCAATGGATCTTCTTAAACAAGCATTATTGGAATTTGGTTAAGGTTGAGAAAAATGGGAAGTTTGGATATGGGATTTCTATAAAGTAAACTATCATACCGTATTCCCATGCTTTAATGAAAGGATCATTTGGAGAGATTGAGTTGGTTGGGAAACTAACACCACGAAGTCCAGACTTATCAGGAAAATAGATCATTGTACTCCAAGACTCCCAAATATCGTAAGAATGGTAAAGATGATAATCGATGCAGGCTGCATACCAATCGTTAAGCCATTTTTCTTGAACATGAGAGCTTTTTTATTCTTGGGTATCATAAGAACATCTAAAATAATTAACTTGTAACTCTAGATGGGAAAATCTTTGGGTTGTTAGGTAGGCAAAAAAAATGGACCAAAGCGTGATCTACCATTTATATGAAATTCTAAGTTATCAATGAGGACTTTACTAGAAGGAGAAACCCTTTCTAATATAAATGGCATCTCATTACGGATTTCCTTCTTTTCTGGTAGGTGGTTAGCTTTGATGATCACCATTAGCGAGTTCTCAAGTTAAACTATCTGCCAAAGAGTTCGTTGATCCCTATATATGTTCAATAGAGAAGGAAAACTAGTTAGGTAAGGGGTATTTGTAGTCCCTATAGCAGGGGGTGAAATAGTAATTTGGCATTGGATGTTTCCCTTATGGGCTACCAAGTAGGTAAGCGCCTTGGGGTCCCATAAAGAGTGCGGGCTGTACTCGACCTCGTCTGGGCCACAGACATATCCGTTGGGTCAGTTTAGAGTCCCATTGCTCATTTAGAATCCCATATTTTTTGCATCACATTCCAATCTCCTAATCTAATCCCCCTATTAGGGCTTTTGTTGGCTAAAAACTATCCTGAAACTAGCGTAAAAGTCACCAAAAGAACCCCTAAAAAGTCCTCAAGAGGGGCCTTTTATACAAATCGAGCCGCGTGAAAAGGGTTGGGAAGAGCAAGGCCACGGTCGACGTCCTTCGGTTGTACAATGGCCATCTATAGCCACCATAATAGGTATTCGCCTGGGTGACTGGTGGCCATCGTCACTCCTTGCCCAGCCACCTGCAGGGTCGCGGCGATCGGCGGTGGTGGCTGCGACAGCCTATCATCTCTTACTTTGCGATCTTTCGGTTTTTCTTATTCTATCTTCGCTCCTTTCTACGTCATTTGCTCAATTAAACTTATTACCTATAAAAGTAGACAAAATGAGTAAAAATCCTAAAGATTATGTTATTATACGAGCTAAAATGAGGCGAGCGAGGCATGTAAAATGTGAAAATTTAGTACCAATCATTTACAATTTTCATACTTTAAATTTTTTTTTTTTGGTATTAACGTGTTGAGATGTGCATGTTTTCTTCAAAAAAAGTGTTTGTTATATATTTTGTTTCCATTGAATGATTTCTGTTGTGGTCGTGGCTAATCTTGTGCTCCCAATGACCTTGACATCAATTAGATTCTGGAATTCATTGTCTTTACCCTCCTAAAATTAAAAAAGATATTCAATTCTTTTTTATAACTGCATTTCAATGCATTTTATAAATGAGTTGGAAGTAGTATCACAAACATCAGTTATGAAATTTGGTTTGAGGAATTAGCTAGATAATGTAGAGCGACAGGGCCTCTACAATTTGTGTTCTTGGTACATATATTGCACACTAATATCAAGATCTTTATTTGGAGCTTTTCTTGTGAAATGACTGTCTTTTTTAGGTCTACATGCTTTTATTGTATGCTTTCTCATCAACATTTCGCACTGTAAATAATTATATATGGAAATATGCACTTTTACCTCTCTTCACTTTCTTAAAATAACCTTTTAACCCCTTACCTATTGATATTCATTTTCAGCTACCTTTAGAAACTTGTTTTAATTTTTTAACACCCCCCACATGTTTGCTTTTGGACAAAAACTCTTAGAAATTGCAGAAAGGTCCCTGGATTAGGTGAACTTATGCAAATAAGCTATTTTAAGGGTCCAAATAGGAAATATGCTTGTTCTTAATGATTAAACTTCTTATAATGACTTTACTGACACTAGTTATCACAATCTACTACTTATATCTTTTATATTATACTTTCTATGGTTGTAGGTCTACCATGCTTAGCAAAATAATTAAAACTTAATTAGAGAGTTTTGACCGTTGCCTAAACTTAGGCGGCGCTAGACTCAGGCATTCCTCTGGCTTCCACTTTACAGAAATTGCTAATCTCAACCACACCTTCTTTAAATCAGGCATAACACGGATCTGTTTCTTTCCTACCTCAGACTGTAGTCACCAATCAAGTATTATATTTTAAAGGATAGTGAGACTTTAATCAAGAAACTATAATATTTAAGACATAAGGTTTGATTAAATAACATTCCCTACTAGAGAGCTTCTTTTATTGGAAGCTTGAAAGTGGAAATATTATGATGGAAAGATTTGAAGAGGGACTTAAGTTAAGATCATTAAAGATACTTGCTCATAGAGAAATGGAGAATCCCGGCTTCTCTTTTGCTCAAGAATGCTCAATGACCGTGTCCCTTCTCAATGCTCGACTTCTCCTTTTATAGAGGGGATGGTATGCATAGGATGCCGTAATGTCTACAATACATGAAGACCGTTCATGTGCCTACAGTATACACTAATGACTATGGTACACTGCTTTATTTTACAGATGTGACACTTGTCAAAATAGTACAATAATGGAGCAACCACTTTCAGAGCTATTAATGATGATATGACTAGTTATCATGATTAAGATTCTGCATGCCTTCATCTCCAATTATATTTTTTAGACCTTCATTATCTGGATCATTAAAATCTTCATCAAGTTGTTTAAGATGCTCTAGATCTCATTTCCCAAAAAATCAAGAAGAAATTTCGTTCTTTTCTTTGATAAGAACTTTTCAACTCTGACATTAAATAGAGAATCAAAGATATCTTCTAAACAGCTCCTTCCACAATATGTATTCTTTAAAGTCATTGTCATAGGCGAAAATAGTGTTTTTACAATGCATTAATGTTTCTCCTTCTTCAATTAATGCCCAACTTTGATGATAAATGTTGTAAAAACCAAATGCTCTTACAAGAACAGGATCAGTAACTAATTCTCGTCGTTCAGTAAACCATTCTTGTCATTAATCATTGTAATCAATAACCTAAATAAGATAATAGGCTGGTTTTGTTTTTTCATTTTCGTATTCGATTAGTGCACTATGTGCCTTCAAATTTAGGCATCTGCTCAATGGAATTTTTATGGGACCATAAGAAGGTGTAAGGATGGAATGGATCCTTCGGAACATGCATTGCTGAAATTTAGTTAGTGTTGAGAAGAATGGGAGCTTCTAATATGGGATTTCTATTAAGTAAAGCACCATCCCATATTCCTATGATGTATTAACGGGGTCATTTAGAGAGATTTAAATTGCTGAGAAACTAACAGCATAAACTCCATACTTATCGGGAAAGTCGATCGTTGTACTCCAATACTCCTAAATATCAAAAGAATAATGATGATAATAATCATTGCAGGCTGCATACCACTCATTGAACCATTTTTCTTGAACATGAGAACTTATTCTTTCTTAGATATCATAAGGACATCTCAGGTAATTAACTTGTAACTCTAGATGGAAAAATCTTCGGTCTATTAGGTAGGCAGAAGATAGTAGACCAAAAGTGATCTACTTTTTGTATGGAATGCTAGATTATCAATAGGGACTTTACTAGAAGGAGAAACCCATTCTAGTCATAATGGCATTTTATTATTGATTTTCTCCTTTTCTGACAGGAGTTCAACTTTAATGATCATTATTGGCGAGTTCTTGAGTTAAACTATCAGCCAAAGAGTTCTTCGATCCTTGTATATGTTCAATAGAGAAAGAAAACTAGCTAAGCACTACTTGCCAATGCAGGAGATGCACTTGCGGTTGCATATTTGATAAATTCTTTTTCACAAAACCAACTATTCCTTTGTAATTGGTTCGAATAAGAAAAGATTTCGGGGCTAAAAATATAAAGAACTTTTCAATTCTTCTTATTACAAATTCCACTACAATATTTCTAGAGTTTTTCTCCTTCTTTGATTTTGAGTACCGCACTCCAGAGCTCATTGCTGGCGTCTCTCTCAAGAGCTAAATCATCTTCTTCATTAGGCAAGTTAAGAACAAGATGATGTTTAAACGTCGTTTTGAAGTCTTGAACAATCTTTGTGTCATTAGTTGTCTATGTCCAACTTACCTCTTCCTTGAGCTTCCGCTACAATGGCTTTCTTAGTTTATCTAAATCTTTTATGAAATCTGAAGCATAGGTAAGGCATTCAAGAAATCTTTCTAGCTGCTTCCAATCTTTAATTTTTTTAAGAAAATTTTTGACTTTTTCCAGAATATATTTTTATAGAATAATTTGTCCAACTTTTACCTCTAGTCCTAAGAATTCAATTTCTTATTCAGCATAAATGCATTTGTTCTTTCCAAGTATAATACCATGATTAATGCATCTTTGGGTGACAGCTAAGTGATCAACTTTATGTTGTTCTAGGATTTTGGAAAAGACAACAGTGATTAAGATCTTTGAAGATGTTACCCATTCTTCTTTGGAATACTTGACGTGCATTTTTAAGACCAAATATCATTACTATCCATTCATAATATCTTAAGGTGATGCTTTCTTCATCCATTTTAATTTACCAGCATCCACTTTGCATTCCATTTTCGAGAACTAAGAGGCACCTTGAATTCTATTCAAAAGGGCAGTTTTGTTAGGAATGTAATAACCATCAAAGTTAGTATTATAATTGAGCTTTTTGTAATGGATCACGATTCTTGCCTTTCCTCTTCTTTCTTCTACATGATTTTTTACTATGAAAGTGGGACTAGTGTGAGGTCTCTTGCTATTTCTGATTAATCTTTTATCGAGAAGTTCTTTATTTTTTTTTTTTTCAAATTCCTGGATATCCTAGTGTGAATGCAACATTTGTTTGACTCGGATAATAGTGTTGGAATTAAATAAAGTGATTTTAGTAAAAGTTTTATCTTTATCCTAAAATTTTAGAGGATTATTGAAGTAGAGTTCTTTACATAATTTTCCTGTTGTTCAACAATCTATGCTTTAATAGATAACTCAAGCAATGAGATTGTCAGTGCTCCCTCTTGTTGTATAAGAATTACCTTCTCACCATGCTGGCTGCGTGTAAATTTAATTTTGCTGACATTGAATGACTCTGAGGTACCTTATATTTTTGGTTAAAATTTTTTTGGTCCCTGACTTTTTGAAAATGATACTAGGATTCCCTAAGCTTTCGAACAAAAGACTTTTAGGCCCTTTTTTCTCTTATTTTTGCCCTTGAACTTTTAAAAATTACAGAATAGTCCCTGAAATATGTTAAACGTGCAAACAAGCCGTTTTCAGGGTTTTTTAAGGAAATATACTTGTTTTAACTGATTAAACCTCTTAGAATGACTTTACTAGTGCTAGTTATCATAATCCACTACTTATATGCTGTGTATTATACTTTCTGTATTTATACACCCACCATGCATAGCAAAAATAATTAAAGCTTAATTAGAGAGTTTCGACTGTTACCTAAACTTAGTGAGCACTGGAGTCCAGTGTTCCTCTATTTTTCGATTTACAGAGATTGCTAATCTCAACCCCACCTTCTTTAGATCAGGCATAGCACTGATCTGTTTTGTTTCCTACTCCAGACCGTAATCACTAATCAAGCTTTAAGTATTTTCAAAGGATAGTGAGACTTTAATCAAGAAACTATAATATTTAAGATATAAGGTTCGATTAAACAACATTCCCTACTAGAAAGTTTCTTTTATTGGAAGCTTAAAAGCGAAAATATTACAATGGAAAGATTTTAAGAGGGACTCATGCTAAGATCATTAGAGATGCTTGGTCATAGAGAAATGGAGAATTCTAACTTCCCTTTTGCTTAAGAATGCTCAATGATCGTATCCCTTCTCAGCACTCGACTTCTCCTTTTATAGAGGGGATGAAATATAGAGGATGCCCTAATAGCTACAGTACACAAAGACTTTTTACATGGCCACAGTACACACTAATGGCTACAGTACACTGCTTTATTTTACAGACGTCACACTTGTCAAAATAGTACAATAATAGTGTGACCACTTTTCAGAGCTTTTAATGATGACAAGACTAGTCATCATAATTAAGATCCAATTATATCTCCTAGACTTTCATTATCTTGATAATCATCAAAATCTTCATCAAGTTGTTTAAGATGCTCTAGATCCTATTTCTCAAATAATTCAAGAACATATTTCGCTCCTATCTTTGATAAGAACTTTCCAGCTTCGATATTAAAGAGATAATCAAAAATATCTTCTGAACTGCTCCTTCGACAGCATGTATTCTTTGAACTCATTATCATATGCGAAAGTAGTGTTTCCACAATGCATTAGTGTTTTTCCTTCTTTGATTAATGCCCAACTTTGATGATAACTGTTGTAAAAACCAATGGCTCTTGCAAGAACAGGATCAGTAACTAACTCTCATCATTTAAGAAACCATTCTTGTCGTTGATTATAGTGATCGTCGTAATCAATAACCTGAATAAGATAATGGGTTGGTTTTGCTTTTCCATTTTCATATTCGATTAGTACACTATGTGCCTTCAAATTTAGGCATCCGCCAAATGGAATTTTTATGGGACCATCAGGAAAGGTTAGAATTCAATGGATCCTTCGGAACATGCATTGTTGAAATTTAGTTAGTGTTGAGAAAAATAGGAGCTTCAGATATGGGATTTCTATAAAGTAGAGTACCATCCCGTATTCATAGGATTTAATACCGGGGTCATTTGGAGAGATTTAAATTGCTGAGAAACTAACCGCATGAACTTCAGACATATTGGGAAGGTATATTGTTATACTCTAAGACTCCCAAATATCATAAGAATAATGATGATGATAATCAATGCAGGCTGCATACCACTCATTGAACCATTTTTCTTGAACATGACAACTTATTCTTTCTTGGATATCAGAAGCACATCTCAGGTAATTAACTTGTAACTCTAGAAGGAAAAATCTTTGGTCTATTAGGTAGGTAAAAGATAGCAGACTAAAACGTGATCTACTTTTTACATGAAATTCTAGATTATCAATAAGGACTTTACTAGAAGGAGAAACCCGTTCTAGTAATAATGGCATTTCATTATGGATTTTCTCCTTTTTTGGTAGGAGTTCTGCTCTGATGATCATCATTAGCGAGTTCTAGAGTTAAACTATCAGCCAGAGAGTTCTTCGATCCTTGTATATATTCAATCGAGAAAGAAAACTGATTAAGCCATAATTGCCAATGTAGGAGATGCCCTTGCGCTTGCATATGTGATAAACTCCTTTTCACAAAATCGACTATTTCTTTGTAATCAGTTCGAATAAGAAAAGACTTCAGGGCTAAAAAGATAAAGAACTTTTCAATTCCTTTTATTAATAATTCCACTGCAATATTTGCAGAGTTTTTATCCTTCTATGATTTTGAATACTGCACTCCAGTGCTCATTGCTGGCATCTGTCTCAAGAACTAAATCATCTTCTTCATTAAGCCAGTTAAGAACAGGAAGATTTTTATACATCTTTTTAAAGTTTTGAACAATCTTTGCATCATTAGTTGTCTATGTTCAATTTACTTCTTTCTTGAGCTTCCGTTGCAATGACGTTCTTAGTTTATCTAAATCTTTTATAAAATCTGAAGCATAGATAAGGCATTCGAGAAATCTTTCTAGCTGCTTCCTATCTTCAATTTTTTAGAAAAACTTTTGATTTTTTCCAGGATATGTTTTTGTAAAATAATTTGTCCAGCTCTTATCTCTAGTCTTAAGAATTCAATTTGTTGTTGAGCGTAAATGCATTTGTTCTTTCCAAGTATAATACCATGATCAATGCATCTTTGGGTGACAGCTAAGAGGTCATCTTTGCACCGTTGTAGAGTTTTGGAAAAGACAACCGTGATTAAGGTCTTTAAAGATATTATCAATTCTTCTTTGGCATATTTGGGGTGCATTTTTAAGACCAAATATTATTACTATCCATTAATAATGCCTTAAAGTGATGCTTTCTTCATCCATTTTAATTTGGTAATATACACTTTTGCAATCCATTTTATAAAGGGGATGGGGTACATAGGATGTCCTAAAGGCTACAGTACATATTAATTTTTCACATGGCTACACCACACACTGATAGCTAAAGTATACTGATTTATTTACAGACCAGACGCTTGTCAAAATACTACAATAATGGAGCAACCACTTTTCAGAGCTTGTAATGATGACCAGACTAGTCATCATTATTGATATTCCGCATGCCTTTATCTCCAAGCATATCTTCCAGACCATCATTATCTGCATAATCATCAAAGCCTTTAGCTAATTGAAGATGCTCTGGATTTCATTTCTCAAATAATTCCAGAAGATATTTCTTTCTTTTTTCTGGTAAGAATTTTCCAACTCCAACAACATAGAGAAAACCAAAGATATCTTCTGAGACTGCTCCTTCCACCTTTATGTGTTCTTTAAACTCATTGTCATAGGCGAAAGTAGTATTCTCACAATGCATTATTATTTTTCCTTGTTCAATTAACGCCCGAGTTTGATGATAAATATTTTAAAATTAATGGCTCTAGCTAAAGTGGGATCAGTAACAAATCCTCCTTATTGTGAAAACCAGTCTTGTCGCTGATCATAGGGGTCATCGTAATCAACGATCTGGACAAGATAATAGGCTGGTTTGGCTTTTCTATTTTCATATTCGATTAGTGCACAATGTACCTCCAAATATAGAGGTCTATTGTATGGAGTTTTTATTGGACCTTTAGGAGATGTAAGAATCCAATGAATCTTCTTAAGCATGCATTGTTGGAATTTAGTTAAGGTTGAGAGAAATAGAAACTTTGGGTATGGGATTTCTATAAAGTAAGCTATCATACCGTATTCCTAGGCTTTAATGAGGAGATCATTTGGAGAGATTGACTTGGCTGGGAAACTAACACCACTAAGTCCAGACTTATTAGGAAAATAGATCATTATACTCCAAGACTCCCAAATATCGTAAGAGTAGTTATGATAATAATCGATGCAGGCTGCATCCCACTCATTGAACCATTTTTCTTGAACATGAATGCTTATTTTTTTCTTTGGTATCATAAGGACATCTAAGATAATTAACTTGTAACTTTAGATAGGAAAATCTTTGGGCCATTAGGTCGGCAAAAGAAAGTAGACCAAAGCATGATCTACCTTTTATGTGAAATTATAAGTTATCAATGAGCACTTTGCTAGAAGGAGGAACTCGTTCTAGTATGAGTGGCATCTCATTGTGCATTTCCTCCTTTTCTAGTAGGAGGTCGGCTTTGATGACCACCATTGGCGACTTCTCGACTTAGACTGTCTGCCAAAGAGTTCTTTGATCCCTGTATATGTTCGATAGAAAAGAAAAGCTGATTAAGCTATAATTGCCATTGCAGGAGTCGCCCTTCCGTTCGCATCTTTGATAAATTCTTTTTCACAAAACCAAGTATTTCTTTGCAGTAAGCTCGAATAAGAAAAGGTTTTAGGGCTAAAAATATTATGAACTTTTCAATTTCCCTTATAACTGCAAGGATTTCTTTTTCCATCGTGGGATAGTTACGTTCTGCCTTGTTAAAACTTCCACTGTAATATTTGTGAAATTTTTTGCCTTCTTTGATTTTGAGTATTGTGGTCCAATGCTCACTGCTTGCATGTGTCTCAAGAACTAAGTCATCTTCTTCATTAGGCAAATTAAGAACAGGAAGATTTTTGCACATCTTTTTGAAGTTTTAAAAAATCTTTGTATAATTAATGGTCTATGTCTAACTTACTTCTTTCTTGAGTTTCTGCTGCAATGGCTTTCTTAGTTTAGCTAATGGTTTTCTTAGTTTAGCTAAATCTTTAATGAAGTCTGAAGCATAGGTAAGGCATCCAAGAAACCTTTCTAATTGTTTTCTATCTTTAATCTTTTTAGGAAAATTTTATATTTTTTCCAAAATATACTTCTGTAGGATGATTTGTTCAGCTTTTATCTCTAAGCCTCAGAACTGAATTTCTTGTTCAGTATAAATGCATTTGTTTTTACCAAGTATGTTATCATGATTAATGCATCTTTGGGTGATGGCTAAGACATCATCTTTGTGTTGTTCTATGGTTTTGCAAAAGACACGGATATCATTAATGTAAACTAAACAACAATGATTAAGATCTTTGACGATATTATCCATTGTTCTTTGAAATATTTGTGGTGTATTTTTAAGACCAAATGGCATTACTATCCATTCATAATGTCCTTGTGGAGCATTAAATGCAGTTAAAGGAATACTTTTCTCATCCATTTTAATTTGCCAGTAATCGCTTTTGCAATCCATTTTTGAGAAGGAAAAGACTCCTTGAATTCTATTGAAAAGAACAGTTTTGTTAGCAATATAATAACTATCGAAGATAGTATTATCATTAAGCTTTTTGTAATTGATTACCGTTCTTGTATTTTCTTTTTTTTCTTCTGCATGATTTCTTACCATGAAAGCAGGACTGGTGTGAGGATTCTTGGTATTTCTGATTAATCCTTTATCCAGAAGTTCTTTAATTTGTTTATCAAATTCTCGAATATACTGGTGTGTATACACTATTAGTTTAACTCGGACAACAGTGTTGAGATTTAGTGCTTTTAGCAAATGTTTTATCTTTTTTCCAAAATTTTTGTGGATTATCAGAGTATAGTTCTTTGCTTAATTCCTCTTGTCATTTGACAATCAGCTCTTTTATAGATGATTCGAGTAATGAGATTGTCAATGCTACTCTACGTGGTGCTGGCATGACCTTCTCACCACGCTGGCTATGTATAAACTCAATATTCTGATGAGTGTAAGCTTTACTCAATTTTTCAATAGGAACTGAGTGGCTATTAATTGTAAATATTATCTGATTTATGGTCTGCGTACATGGAGAATATAATCTTTGAAAATTATTTTTAATAATCATATCATAAGAGGGTTGATAAGTAGCCCATGGAACTGTTATAATGCACTGAACTCCTCTTAATTCTATGAATAACCCTTCTATGGCTTCATTGTGACTCATTATACTATTATCAGTTGTCCTTACTTGTAAAGGATTTTTAGCACTTTTCCACATAAACTCAGGAAATAATGTTCTCTTCCTGGAGCATACGGAACAACCACTATCTATGTGGGTACACAACTCATATTTATTATAGTTCTCTAAACATACCTGTATTGGGATACAGATCTCCATCCTTATAAATTGGTTCACTAACAGTCCTTGTTTTGTACCCAAAGACGTTTCTATCTGGACTCATAATTCAATCTACACTGGGTCTAGTAGACTCAAAACTCATTCTACTTATTTCACTAGTCATACTAATTGCGTCATCTTCTTTAAGCTCTTCTTTAGCTGATGAAGATCCTTCTTCCCATTCTGATCTTGTACACATGCTTCTTAATAATTGGGGTTTAATGGTGATTTTACCCTCATCATCAAATTTTATTACATTTTTCTTATTGACCTTTGTGGGATTGACAAAGCTGGATATCCATGAACGATCAACTTTTATGTCCTGAGGATTGGACTTAATCCTCTGGATCTTTTGCATAGGGATAGGGCTTTCAAATTTTTCTGCTTCTATCATTGTTACCTTAGTCTTTGGGTCGATTATGTTATCTAATTTGTAGATAATTTTTCAAAATATCCTTAAAGGATATCCTCCTCTTTTCATATCCATCTCAACTATTTTAATCTTAAGGGATAGGAAGTTATTAGCAAATTCATCTTTCAGACTTACATAATATCCTGGTTAGCAATTGAATCCTACTGACCCATTACATAAATTGGTCTTTATCCCCGTGATAATGTAGTTATTAAATTTGGTATGCCTATGTCACAGAGTAAAGTGTAAAAATCAATATCTTTGCCATAATATTGTAATTAAGTGATTTGAATTAGGATACTTTCAACATGGAGATACCTATACTTTCTATCTTTGTTATATTTAGGGATATTTTCCCCATTAATTAGATTAACTCCCGCAACGTCATACTCACAATCCTTTATCTCAAAATCTCCTTGCACCATTTCACAACGTATTTGCTTTTTAATTGAAAGATGGATTTTTTCATAGATCATGTCTTTTTGGATTATGGGATTAATTCAATCTCCTTTGACTTCCTCATGGTTATTGTCTATAATAATTTCTTCTCCTTGAAGATCACCTAGGCTCATAGAGCTATTCTCCATCATATGACTTGTCTCTTCATAATCACTTTCTTCATATTCATTGTCTAATATAATTTCAGCAATCCCTTTGTTGTTATTTAAGGCTAGGCCTAATGCCTCATCTTCACTAAGCTCAACATAATCTAGGCTTCCCAAAATCGTAATAAGCTTGTTATTCTTCCTATTTTTGTATTCATTAGCATAATGCCCTACTTCTCCGCATGCCTACATTCGCTTTTGTTTTTCCATGCAGGACAATAAGTGGTTTTCCCAAAAAATCTTCATTTTTTGGGACTTGGTTTGTTATAATATTTTCTTCTATATTTCTCACCTCTTTGCTTGTTAAAGTCTTTTTCTTATAGAATTTTCTTTTCCTTCTTTTTTCAGGCTCCTTTCCCCATTGGTGAGGTGAATCCTAGCAAGTTAAGAACTACTTCTTTATCTTATTTTGCTTCTGGAGATCAAGACATTGTTCATTGACACATTTTCGTAAATTAGAGATTCTTGAACCAAGGGTGTCAATGACATCCATTCTTTCAAGTCATGCCATGTATTTTTCATTAATTATGGAATTTATAGGATGTTCCAATTTGTCATAGCACATACCTAGATTAGTTTTATTATGCCCAATTTTGTAATAATATTGACTAAATTCAGTAATATAATTTTCAAGATATCTCATATTCCATAGTTCTATATTATGAATCTTTCTCTGCCATTCTCTCGCCTTTTCTTTAGAATCAAGTTTAGCTCCAATAAATTTGGTTTCAATTTCCTTGCAAAATTTTTTAAATATTCCTGCTGGTGTTTCCATCATTTTTAAAGTATTGTTACCATATTCAGTTAATGAATTATACCTGTCAGCTACAGTGCCAGAAAAGCTATGCTCGATATAGTTTAGGAAATTGGCAGCAGTCTATGCAGTATTAGGTTTAAGATACTATTCATACCTCTTTTTCAATGTTCAAATAGTTCTTCTCTATTTCGAGGTCCATTGATATTTAAGATATATCTAGTTTGACTAATTGGAGTAAGGGTAATTTTTTCATAAGTCGTAGTTTTCCTTGGGATAAACCCAAAGGAAAAAATTGGTTGTACGCCTTGTTGGAACATACCTTGGTCTTATAAAGTGAGTATTTCTTCTAGAAGGTTCCCCAAATTCTTCAAGTTTAGGAACAACATTGTTAACAGGATCGGTCCCTATGTCACCTAAGTCAAGTTCTTCTCCAATTTCATTAATCTCATCTTAAACAGTCATTTTACCATTTTTTTAATCCAATTTTGTCCTAATTTCTTCTAAAGGTAACACATTGAGATCATCAAGTTTAATAAGGTTCATCTGCTGATATATTTCTTCTTCTAATTGGACATTGTTAGTCTTCTTATTTTCACCAGATAAAACGTCATTTTTATCACTAATGGCACTTATGATTTCATTTAATTCTTCCAGATTTTGTTCTATCTCGAACATATCCTATCGTTCTTCTAAAGAATATTGCTTATACTCCATCTTCTTCTTCTTTCTTTGCTTTTTCAGTTGATTTTTCTCCTACTTTTTTTTGAATTTTCATCTCATGCAAAGAAATTGAATCTTGTTTTTCGGGCTTTAGAAAGGATATTTGTGCTGAAATGGAGTACTAATACAGGAAGTGGTTTTACCGCTATGTCTTACTTCATTAACTAGTGAAAGATGGATTACCGATATCTACTTCTTAAGCTCCTTTATTTCGATCTTAATTTTAGCTAATTCTACCTTTAATTCTAAAACTATATTAATGATATAGTTTAATTGAGGTGCTCTTGGAGAAAGGCCTCTGGTGATTGAACAATATGTGAATAATTTGGTCCAAGGCAAGCAGGTGATGATTCTAGAATTAATCACAGTTAATCAATGTTAATTAACTTAACTAATTACTAGTTACGCTAATTATATTAATTATTTTTGGTCACGTGACTCTGATACCAGTTGAAAGAGGACTTCGAATACTACTTAGTGAATAAAATATTACAAACTCAAATTTAGATTTTTTGAAGGTAAGTTTTTAAGGATTGAGGGTAACTTTGCAAATATGAAAAGTTTTGGGTGTTTATGCAAATGAGGTAAATAATGAACAGGTCTTTTTTGTTGGTTTTCTCAAAAGTTCAGGTACTGTGCAGTAATTTTTAAAACTGAGGGGCCTTTTTATTTTTTATTCAAAGCTTGAGGTACCTTTGTGTCTTTTATCCATTTTCTCATGAGTGTAAGCTTTGCTTAATTTTTCAATAGAAACTAAATGATCATTAGTTGTGAATATGATCTATGGTCTGTGTGCATGGAGAATATAATCTCTAAAAATTATTTCCAATAATCAAATAATGAAAGAGTTGATCAGTAGCCTAGAGAACTGGTATAATGCATTGGATTCCTCTAATTCTATAGATAACCCCTCTATAGGTTCATTTTGACTCAAAATGCTATCATTAGGTATCCTCATCTTGTAAAGGATTTTTAGCTCTTTTCCACATAAACTCTGGAAATAGTGATCTTTTCCCAAAGCATACAAAACATCCTCTATCTATGTAAGTACACAATTCATATTTATTATATCCCTCTAGACCTTTATCGGGATACAGATGCTATTAGGATTTGTATTAGTATTCTCATAACAAATCTCTATAATCATGTTTTTGACTAATTCAACTTCAAAAATTCACTCACTAGCAGTTCTTATTTTATACCCAATGACCTTTCTATCTAGACTCATACTTCGATCTACATTGGATCTTACAGATTCAAAACTCATTACACTCATTTCACTAATCATACTAATTATATCATCTTCTTTAAGGTCTTCTTTAGTAGATGAATATCCTTCTTCCTAATCTAATCTTGTACTCATGCTTCTCAATAATTGGGGTTTAATGGTGATTTTACCCTCCTCATCGAGTTTTATTGCATTTTTCTTCTTGATCTTTGTAGAAGCTAGAGATCCATGAACGATCAATTTTTATCTCCTGAGGATTGGATTTACTCCTCTGGATCTTTTGTATAGGGGCAGGACTTTCAAATTTTTTTGCCTCTATCATTGTTACCTTAGCCTTTGGATTTATAGTATTATCCAATTTGTAGATAATTTTCCAAAATATCCTCAGTGGATATCCTCCTCTTTTCATATCCATCCCCATTATTCTTATCTTAAGAGACAAGATGTTTTTTGTAAATTCATCTTTTAGACTCACATAATATCCTGATCGGTAATTAAATACTACTGATCCATTACATAAATTGGTCTTTATTCTTGTGATAATTTGATTATTAAATTTGGTATGCCTAATATCACAGAGTAAAACATGTGGATGAATATCTTTGCCAAAATATTGTAATGGAGTGATTTGAACTTGGACACTTCCAACATGGATATACCTATACTTTCTATCTTTATTATGCTTAAGGATATTTTCCGAATTAATGAGATTGATTTCTCCAATGTCATACTCACAATCCTTTATCTCTAGATCTCCTTCCGTAATTTCACATATGCATGTGCTTTTTAATTGAAAGATGGACTTTCCATAGATCTATATTTCTATACTTTGAGTCATTTAACAAAAGGTGCAAAGACTCTTTAAATATTTATTCAACTCATTCAAAAGCAGCCCTCTTAATGTAAAACAACTCTATATTGATTTATTATTTTTTAAAAAAAGAGTTTTAATACCTCTTGGAAGAAAGGTTTTTATGGTACCTTAACATTAGGCTAACTTCAAAATGGGTGATTTTCGCAATCTTAGGTGCCATTGAGAAGCTATTTGGTGTTGATTAGTCTTGTACGCTTAATATGTTGTTATTACATAAAAGAATTTTGTGTGACTGCTACTCAAAATATTATATACAGCTTTTTGGATTTTTTAGGATGTGAATTATCCACTGAGCATATGGTAGCTCATCCTCTCTCTATTTCCCCTTCTTCCTCAAGTTCTTCGAAAGCATGAGCGCAATATTTCGTTCTGTGGGAGGACTTGTCTTCTCTTAGGTGTCCTTATCAGTTGGTGTAAGGAAATTCCAAATGTATGCATCTTAGTGAAGGAATTAGAACAATGCATCATATTTGATTGTAAGGTGCCTGAGCATATGTAAGTTTGACTCTTTATTTCACATATCACATGCCATCTAGTAATCGCTTTGCATGACGTTATGGGCTAACCATTTGATTAAGTACTTAGTTTCTAGTTGTTAGAGTCGTATTGTTTGGAATGCAAACCTCCAATGCTCTGGCCGTGTGATCCATCGAGTTGTATCTTTCTTTGATTTCTATTATTCAACCTCACAACTTTTCTACTCCAGGCATGTGGTCATAGAGTTGGCTGCTCCGGTATGTGGCCATCGAGTTTTATCAGAAGTGCTCCCATATCTTTGATTATTTATTTATTTACAAGTATAGCTGTAAGGCTATAAGACTTTATTATGGCAAGTTCCTAAAAACTCTATCTGTTTCGCCAAAATTTTAGAAATCCCTAACATAACTAGCCGTAAGGGGTATGGTTGTTACACATGGTATCAGAACAGGGTCTTGCAACCACAAGTCACGACCTTAGTATTGCATTTCACATAGGCATTTACATGCTTGATATGATACCCTTGAGTGTAAATTTGGTGTATTAGCTAATTTGATTGATGGATTGTTAGCTGATCTGAATAAACTAATTAATTAAAAGTGTGACAGTATATGTTAGATGACATTGCTGTCATGAGTTAGCGAGGAATTTGTGCCATAAGCAATTGTCTTCATATATGCACCTATAAGTACTTAATTAAGGGTATGTTAGTTTTGAACTCAAATGGTTGGAGCAGGTTACTCCAAGCCCATTCTTTGCCATTATGTATGATTTGCTCCCGAGCCATATAATGGAGTGAGCAAATGTACTTAGAAGATGGCAAAATGGGGGATGAAACTCGTCAAACTTTTTTCCATGTTTGAAACCTAGAAATTTTGGAATGTCAAAGATTTTTCTAATGATTAGATTACAATATGCTCTTGCATCTAATGACTTGGATACATTTCATGATAATGCATAGGTTTAGATTTGTAAGTACCTGTTTGTATGTGTAATTAGATGTTGTTTGTGTGCATTCATGCTACTACGTATGCATTCTAGATTTGTTAATGACACACTACCCGGAAAGTGCTCGATTTGGGAGCGTCTATGTTTGAAATTCCTAGTGGATGGTACCTTTTGTGAATTTTGAATTGCTTAAAGAGATTAGGTGAGATTTTCATATGTATGTGTGCAAATTTGAGTAATAGGGCTGCCATTCCATTGATATTACATCAGTGTTATCCCCATCATCCCGCATGATGAGCATCACCACCTATATGATGTTCTTGTTGTTCTATGTGTGGCCGATGTTGTTTGCATGATGAATTTTCTACTGTCCATTATGCAATTGCAACTACTATCGAGTCTCCCATATGTCATTCTTTTTATCATATTGGCTACTATTATTGTTATGGGTATGGCATTATATGAGATTAAACCCCAATACACCTAAAAATAAAAAAGGGGGAAGAACCTAGTAGACTTCGAAATTGTCACCTCGTGTGAATGATCAATATGTTATTAGTGCACTCCTAAGTATTAATACAAAGTTAAGAAGCCAGAACTATCTAGGGGATTAAACCTTTTTTTCCATATTGTGAGTCTTTAAGGTTCTAACAATCATATGTGGGATGGCTGTGTTCTGTAAACCATCTAGGTGTACCCACGAAACCATTATTGTTGTTACCCTTGGCTCGAAGTCATTAACCATTTTTTGGAGGCCACCCTTTCCAATGAGTTACATGTTGACGTAACTATTATCTAAGGGAACCTTCATTTGGGTGTCCTTTACGGTTGTCTAAAGCCACTCTTTAGACATACAACTGTTACATGTAGTGACTAGATTATGAGCTACCCCATAAGCATGCAGAATCACTAGTTACTAAGCATTCTAAAAAGGTTAGTAGGCTTACCGTTTGATCATAGGTTGCCTTCTACGGCTTGCATTCACATATGGATGCCTACTTACCTTCTCATGTAATAATGTCGTGACTTTATGTGCTCTAAAGTGTTAACATAGCATGGAATGTAATGTAAAGCTCATAGAAGCTTATGTGGTCAGTTAGATTTTTATAAAAGGATCGTTGATGTTCTGATTGATAAATTACAGTGTATGGAATTTTCTTGCTTTCGTAGCCTAGAGTATGGATGAGTTCATCAAGCTAGTATATACTTATATGGTCTGTTGCATGGTATAGTTGTGAAGTCGTTGTTTGAGCTGCATGCCTATTATCCCTTCATGTCATAGTTTTAATGGTCAGTTGCACTTCTATCCAGTAACATAATCTTGTGGCCATTTATATATTTACCTTTGTAGTTCCTATGTTTAATAGGAGGGACATGCGAGTCTATTCACTGTTATAATTGAATTCTTGACTCTATATTCGTTGAAGAAGTTATGTTAGACAATGGCTGGCTTAGCTCATATGGGTTTAATGACATGACATGATTAAGTTGTCATGTACTATATTTTACACGATAAGTTTCATGTACTATGTGGTAATATTTATAGGAAACCATAGAGTTGTGCTTTGCTAGCCATTGTGCTTATTGCCATTGTTGTTTTGTTATATCCTGGTTACTGTGCTCATTCTGGCTTTCTTGTTGCTAAGTTATCATGACATCATTTTGCACTCTACCCCTCCTATTTTTCAAACCAAGGATTTACATTTGCATGCTTAAGGGAATCCCAACGGGCTTGGTAATGTGCTGCAGGTATTCATAGTCGCATTGAAAACTATGTCGCATTATTTAGTCATCAAACTATGAAACTTGGTTGTTGACCTGATTGATCGAAGCGCATAATCCGATGTGGTTGGGTTGTGTTGTGTAACATACTTGTCATATTCCAATAGCTGAGCAAAGAGCCTAGAATTATGTCTAGGAGCATGTCATTTTACTTGTATATTTCTATGATTTACAGATCATTAGGTTTAAAGGGAGACCTTATCATGAAGCATTCTATCAGCGAAGTTGCTGCGGTTACCTTGTATGGTGGATATATAGACATTGTCTATGACCTATTTTAACTAAGAACCATCTTCTATATATCTTTCAGACAATATGTCTACCAGAGATGCACCTTTACTGCCCAACAATTTGCATTCCTATCATACCATTATCCTTCCATGCTATTTCCTTGTTTGTTAATTGATAGGTCCATGTATTATCCCTAGTAATGCAGGGGTCATACACATGTAATAATGATTGATGCTGCTTTAGGTGTCGTTTTGGGTGTTGTAAACTGGTGGGATTTTACGTGATGCTATGTAATGCCTCTGTTACTCTACTGTGATGTGGAAATCCCTAGTTGATTGATTTGATTCTATAATGCTTTGATTTTGTCGTGTTTTAGGATGAAATTGATTTAGCTTGTCTGTATTGACTCAGCTTTGTTATGTGCCATTGATTATTATGGATGAAAATCATTTTTTTGCTAGTTTTTTAGGCGTAACATTGAAAATTGGTGGTCATTTCAAATAAGTTTAATATGGTGATTCATGCTAACTCATTTACCCCCTTATATGTGATTTTCCCTCAATGCAGATGCTTAAAGAGGATTGGTGAGGAGCATACTAGACACCACAAAGTTCTTTTTCTAATTTGAAAGTAATGTAAAGTGAAGTTTTGGATTTCCTGGATGAGGTTGTGTGGTATGTGTCATGTATATGTGAATCTCGTTTTGTACTGGACGGTGGAGTTCAGAATTTCAACAACGAAATTCTATTTAGGGCGGAGACTATAATAGTTGAAGAATTTTATGTTCATGCTAACTATTCATATTAATAATTTTATTTACTATGTTTTGTTATATTAGCCACATTAGGTAATTTTTTGCGTGTAAATTAAGTATATGAATTTATGTGAATTAGTTACTGGAATTCCCTGTTTTGTGTTACGTGGGATTAGTGGGGGGGTAGCACAAGATTAATTAGGCTATTCAGGGTTTGGATAAATTGAGATCTAGTATGTTAGGTCAAAGCCTAACTTGCCAAGCAAAAAAAAAAAACGAGAAAATAACAAAAAAGGTGGCAAAACCCACAATTTTACACCGCAAATCTCCCCAATTCCTCTTTAGACTTCACCTCATTCATGACAGAGATAGAGGGAGAGAGGTAGAGAAGATAGCAGTGGGCAACAGTGTTGCCGTCACTTGACCGGCCATGGGTAGCAGGGGAAGGCAAGCCCAGACAACCGACCTTATATAGAGAAGGACAAGGAGAGGGAAAGAGAGTGGAAGACAAGAATGATAAGTGGCCAAACCACAAAACCTACCACCCAAACCCGTCCTCACTATTACAGCCACTGCATTAGAGAGAGAATGGAGTGAAGCAATGGAGAAGAAGGGCAAAAACTATGGCAACAGGTGCATGAAGGGAGAGGTGAAGTAGAGCTGAGCAAGAGCACTACTGGAGGAAGATGAAGGCTAGCAACGTGACTCAGTTTGTTCAATTAGCCCATAAGTTGGGTCCAGGAGTTGGATTTGAGGTGAATAATTCTCAATCCCTAAATTTAGTAAGTAATTTCAAAAGTTTTATTGCTTTAGCAGTGAGAATTTTAGAGGGATTGTTAAAGCTTGAGTTACAAATGAATTATGCTATTTTGGAAAACTAAGGATTGAATAAGTGAACTAAGTCTCTTGGGTTGTTGTGATGTGAATTCAAGGTGCTATTTGGGGTAGTGTTGTAACACCCAAAATGAACATACTTCATTGTTGCAGTTTCTTAGCTAATTCTCTTGATTAGTAGTGATAATCCCAATGATTAGGGTGTTACTGTCATCCCAAAAAGGACAAGGCTTAAAGCAATTACACCAGAGATATTATAGTTGAGCATAAATTGAGCCCATAAACATTCTAGACCATCCAAAATCATACATGTGTAGATGATAACAAACAAAGGTTTGTGCGTCATAGAACGCAATTCACTACCGTTGTTCTAGCCACAAGATAACTAAACATACATCTCCAAAAACATAAGTGCAGTACACCATTAGTAACCCGAATAGGGTCCGTTGCTCACTTATCATCATTAGCAGGTTTGCGAGCCTGGGGGCGATTCACTGAGCACTTGCCTCAAACAAAACATAGCAAATACTTTGAAATGTAAGCTGAAGCTCAGTACATGCGTTTCTGTATTGTTAAATGATTATTGAAATATTGATTGGGCTCACTTTGTAATCCATTTTAATTGAAAACAGGGAATTGGGTGAATGTAAAACTGCACTGCTAGTTGTTATCTGGTAGTGAATTCCTGAGAACTAATACGATCTGTAGATAGGTGTAAACCAGCCAGGCCTATCGAGGGACTTAACTTGAGGCCGTGCCAGTAACTGAAGGACAATGCCCTATAACTAGTAACTGATAGGGTCACTAATTATGTGACAAATCACTGATTAAACTAATTCATTTAAGTACTTACCAAAACGTTACAATTTTGATAAATATGTTCTGATTTCCAAAGATACAGGAAATAAATGTACCTAAGATTTTTAATGTAATCTTAATGGATAGTGTTTATGCAGAAGAGGGGCAAAAAATGATAGATTAGGCTTTGATTCTGTTTAAAATTGTCATTACAGGTACATGTAGTCCGCAAATGAACTTATTCTCACAATTGATAATTTTTAATAGAACTTGTTCACTAAATGGTGTTTAGAGCCTAGTGAATACATATGAGATAGGTTAAACTAAGATGATACAAATTATATAAACTATGAAAATTTAGTTTCGATCACGATAATATAATATAATTTAAAGTAAAATAAACTAAGGCAAATAGTTTTGGTCATAAAGTAAAGGCTCAATAGAAGTAAAGGAAAATAATTCATAACCTACACTTTTGACCTCAAATTGAGACCTAAAATCCCACTATAGAAAGCTTAAGAAGTCTTAAAACACTTTTATTCATAGTGCAAAACCCAATTCCCACTACACGGCTGCTAAAATCGGGCATGAACAAAACTGTGCACCGCTTTTGCGTATGCTACGAAGTCTTAGAAAATTAGCTACAACATTTTCCACATAACTTAGAATGAAGTGATTCAAGAGACATTCGAAAGATGATTCATTGGTGTATCTATCCACCAAAATGCATAATTTTCTAATGTACCAAATAGTACTGGTTTCGTCACAACAGCACCCCTGTTTCGGGTCTGTTCACATCCTTATAGCCCATGGTCTCAACCTTTTCTTCACATAATTTCCCTCTAAAATCATGCTTTAAAATCACTAACCTAAGATTTCTTCCTTATCATCACCTTACAAAGCCAGGTTTCTCGAATTTACTACATAATCATCTTCATCTAATTTTCAATTCTTTTCTTTACAAAACCAATTAAAACGCATGCCTAATCTCATTTACTTGCATAGATCTACAAAATAATCTCTTTTAGTCAATTGAAGAAGATTTTCAAAATCCACCCTTTTTTGCAAAAATCACCCGAAGGCATTATCCAAGTTAAACAATTCATCCAAACTTTATTTCCCATCCAATTATATACATTCAACATATTTGAAGTTAGCAATAAGCTCATCCATGCAAGATCACTATAACCCTAGCTTATGACCAACTTGTACTTGCAATCAAACTCATCTAAAATCAACATAAACATCATAATATCTATTACTGATGTGAAAGATTACAAAATCAAATACAAAACAATCTAATCCATCATTTCAAAGTTAAACTTGCATTCTCCTATATAAACTCAACCCTAGCATGCTTTTAAGCTTAACCAACAAATTAAAAAATCAAAATAGTTCTTATTCTAATTAAAATAACATGATTACAACCAAACCAACACAAAAAAAAAAAATCAAAACCAGAGGGTTAGGGTTTACTCACTTTGTGCTTGAAGGAAGTGGTGTAAGTGATGTTTGATGCTTGTAAGAGTGTGAGTGATGATTACGGTGGCAATCGGTGGCTGTTTGGTGACTAAAAAAGAAGTGGTAGCAGTAGCAGATTTAGCAGCTAGGGGGGAATGACTACCGTGTGGGGGGGGCTCAGAGAGGAGTAGAGAGGATGGCTTGATCTTTGGTGATGTGTTTACTTGGATGAAATTGATCCAAAATATTTACTTGGCTGAGTTTTAACTTACTAAAAGTACCTTTTTGCTAATGATAATTAGGCATAATTGGTGGTAATTAGCTAAGCAAATGAAGTAGTTTGTTAGGCCAAAATTGCGCTTAGATGAGTTTGGGCTCAGAAAGAAAATTAAACCATACGCGATTAAATTTTTGGAAGCTATAAATGAAATTTTATGAGACTACGAAAAATAATTTAATATCTTAAACCATAATTATCAGAGCCCACTATCAATCTTTCCGAAAATTGATGACAACAAAAACCTGAATTGCAAAGTAGGCCCAAAATGAATTTTTTCCAAACTGGAATGATCGAATACGATAATAAAATGCAAGAAAATTAATAACATGGCGTAATTAAATAAATAAATATTATTTAGGGCCAGCCAATTACAGCGTCTCCCCCTTAAAGAGTTTCATCCTTGAAACTTATGAACGTTACATAAGATGCAGGATTACATCAAATAGGTGTGGATCCTTGGCTTTCATTGCTTTCTCGGTTTCCTAAGTGGTTTCTGATGAGGTATTATTTGACTAAAGCACTTTAACGAAGGGTATCTGCTTGTTGCACAGCTGCTTAATCCTGTGATCTAGTATTTGTATTGGACGCTCTTCGTACACTAGAATGGTTAGGATCTAGGATGTACTTCCTGAGTTGTGAAACATGAAGCACCTTATGTACTTGTCCAAGTTTCATAGGCAAATCCAGTCGGCAAGCCAAGGGATTCAACTTTTCAGTAATGTCATATGGCCCAATATATTTGGGACTCAGTTTGTCTTATACTGTAAATCTCTTGATATCCTTAGTTGACGAAACTTTTAGAAAGACCTTATCACCTACCTGAAACTCCAGAGGCCTTCTTCTTTTATTGGCGTACTCTTCTGTCGATTCTTGGCAACCTGAATGTGCTCTCGAATCATTCTTATTGTTTCAGTGGTTTCCTAAATTTGATATGGGCCCAGAGGTTACGCCACATCCAGGTCACCCCAGTATAAAAGGGGTTCTGCATTTTCTTCCATATAAAGCCTCAAAAAGGGCCATTTTAATGGTGGATTAATAACTATTGTTGTAAGAAAACACCACCAATGGTAAATCATTCTCCCATTTCCCTTGGAATTCCAAAACACAAGCGCCTAACATATCCTCTAGATTTTGATTTGCTATCTCTCTTTGCCGATCTATTTTAGGATGACAAGAGTTACTAAAGTTCTATTTGTTCCGAAGGCTCTTTGAAGCACTTGCCAAAAATGGGCTTGAAATCTCTGATACCTATTAGACACTATGTCTAAGGGAATCCTATGTAGTCGAAGTATTTCTTTAACATACAGCAAGGCTAGTCTTTCAACTCCCCAAGTATCCTAAATTGGCAGAAAATGGGCTAACTTTGTGAAGACACTTTCAAAATGGGTTGAACTCATTCAAAAAATGACAATCTTAAGGTAAAACAATTCTATGTTCATTTAATATTTTAAAGCAAAGCTTCTAATACCTTTTAGAAGCATCACTACCCGTTCTAGGGAATTAGGTTTGTGATCTAGTCAAGGTCATTGTATTTGAGCATTAGACTAAGTTGAAAATGGGTGAATTTTGCGTTCTTGGGTGATATGGACAAGCCATTAGCCGTGACCAATCGTGTATGCTTAATATGTTGATAAATAGTAAAAGAATTCTGTGTGATTGCTACTCAAAGTATTGTATGCAATTTTGTTGACTTTTTTGGAACTGAATTATTCATTAAGTGTGTGGTAGCTCACCCCCTCTATATTTCTCTTTTCCTGAGGTTCCTAAAAAGCAGGAGAGCAGTATTTGGTTCTGTAGGAGAAATTGTCATCTATTAGGTATCCTCATCAGTTGGTATTGAGAGATTTCAAAATATGTATATTTTGGTTCAGGAGTTAAAACAGTGTGTGATATTTGGTTATAAACTCCTTGAACTTTTGTAAGCCTGACTCTTGAGGTCATATACTACATATAAACTAATTATCACTCTGAATGGTCTTTTGACCCAACCATCTGATTAAATACTTAGTTTCTAGGAGTTCTTACTAAAAGCTGCAACAAACTTTTCCAAATATTCAAATATGCCACTCAAC
The DNA here is from genome assembly GCA_029747015.1 of Carnegiea gigantea. Taxonomy (NCBI): domain Eukaryota; kingdom Viridiplantae; phylum Streptophyta; class Magnoliopsida; order Caryophyllales; family Cactaceae; genus Carnegiea; species Carnegiea gigantea. The sequence goes on from JAKOGI010000732.1 coordinate 43,089, forward strand.
CTTTATTAATTCAAAAATATCATTGAACTTTCTTAAAAAAAGAGAACCACATAACTTTTTAAAATGATAGAAAAATGTCTCCCTTATAATTATATTTTTGAACATTTTGGAAAGTTAATGATATTTTTAATTGAATAAAAAAGTTGAGTGACATTCATAAATATTTTGAAACGTTTACTGGCATTTTTTAACAAGAACTCCAATTTCTAGTTCTTCGAGTCAAATTGTTTGGGATATAAACCTCGAATGCTCCAAGTGGGTGATTTGTCAAGCATTGTCTTTCATTTCCTTCTTTTATTTAAGTTGAAGCCTTATGTACTTTGGGTATTTGGCTATAGAGTTTGCTACTTTGGTGTGTAGCCATTGATTTTGATTGAATTGCTTCTATGTTTTCATTTGGTTGTTCATTTATAGGTATAAGTATATGACTATAAACCTACATTATAATTTGTCTTTAGGCAGAACTCCATTTGTCTCATCCAAAATTTGACAAATCCCTACCATGACTAGCCCTAAGGGGTAGGAGTGTTACATAAGTCATTTCAACTTGAAAAGACTAGAGAACCCATTAGTTCTGCAAATGGCTTTTGTTAGCACTTATTCATCATCAACCGGCTTAAGGAGACTATCACATATGACAATACACTATCAAGAATTGACTTTGCTACTTTTTGTAAGCATCCATTCAAGTGTTATGTCTTACAGCTATGGAGATAGCCTTACTTTGGAGTATTACTGCCCTAATTGATTTAGTGCACAATTTGGTTTCCATCAGGATGTTCCCACTGACCTAAACTTTAATAATCTTTTTGATCAAGAAACAACTCTTTGCTAGCAGCACGTGCTCACACATTATACAATAGGGTCTCAAGTATTACTTCTTGGGCAATACACTTTACTTAAGAGAGATACCACAAGTGTATATCATGAGTGGTGGTCTAAAATATTTAGTTCTTTGACTTGTAATCTACACACCGGTGATTCTAAAAGAAATAAAGTGAATTATATGGCATGAACATTTCAAATGATGAAGGCATACTTGGTTTTCCAAGCTGAAGATTATTCATTCCTGGTGGCCCTAAGATTCTTTTGCTCCACCCACAGAGGATGATTCCTTCGTGTCAAGATTCCAAAATACAATCCTCACGCCAGCAATTCCTTTATTTGCAATCCCTATTCAAAGTATTTGTCCATCAACAAAGGTAACACACAAGGTTAAAGAACATTTCAAATCTTCACCTGCTACGATATATAGACAAAAGCACAAGTCTATAACTAATGATACTATTGATGGACAGGATAAATTGTCTATTGGAGTTTATGACCTAAGTACAAAAAGGGTTATCGAGCTGCCTCTAAAAGGTGTCACGAATATCATGGATATCCTATATGCTAATCCATACCCTACGGAGTGCACGGTAACTCCTTTTTTAGACAAACTTTCTTTCCAAATGTGTATATCACTTCTGTGTTCTTGTATCTTCTTATTTATTTATTTCTAGAGAGAGAAAGCGAAGATGTGAAGTTCAAGAAGGTAATAGGCCCACGTTCCTCTGCCATTAGGAAGTCAGTGTTTCCCATTGATAGGCCGAATACCATCTATGGGAAAGGATTTCTTTGATAGTTCGAGACTCGACTCTTCGAAAGGTGTTTGTTCTCCAAATAATAATGAGGTTGAGTACACTCCTAGAGCCACTACTTCTTCACTAGTTTCTCGCCAATTGATGTGAACTAAGTAAAACCGCAAGCGCACGATGTAGCTATAGCTAGCAACTGGCAAGTATTGGTCGAATCTTTACGGTAGAAGTTATTAGATTACCTAACTAATTAAGTGCATCGCATCTAGAAAGATGAAAAGTTAAGGTTAAGAGAACAACTAAAAATACTATCAACAAATGGTGGATTAATTTTGATAGGGGAAGTAGTAGATATGAATTTCCTCTTTAGCTTTACCTAGAATGCGACTCATAGGGGGTTCGTTGGCTCATTGAAAATCACCCAAACCTCCTTTTATAGGATAAGGGCAACCTCAATCTATAAGCTCTCCTAATTTTATGGGAGCTTGAGAGATCAGGGTTTAGGATAGCTAACACTTCACCAAGCAAGGCCTTGGGTTATTTTCATACCTAAGGCTTGCTATCCATCGCTCTACCCACACAAGTCAATAAATCACATGTTGGTATATTAATTTTCCCTAAATATTAGATAAAATGCTCTTTCAGACATTTCATTGAATACTTGGCATGCTTAGGGAAAGCCCTTAAGAAAAAGGAAATCGATCCAAAGAGTAAATGACACATACCTTATTTAGGGCATTCTAGCATCCTAATCCCCAACACAAGGGGAGAATTTGCTCACTAATCATCATCATCCAAATCAAACAATCATAAGTAACCAACATCAAACAAACCATGAACAATGATCAAACCAAAGAGATAGGGAAAAAGAAAAGCAAACTTTTGATTATGGTAGTGAGATCAATCTTCAAATTCTTCAACAAAGATCAATAAAACCCAAAATTTGCTTTTTAAAAAAAAGGCTAACTCTAGAATATTAGAGAGTGTTTTTAACAAAGAATAATAATCATTCCTAGAAATTAGGAAAATCCCGCTTATGTATGCAAAAATTGATAGAGGAGTTACAGGCAGCCGTTGGAGGCCAGGAAGGTTTTGTGAGGCGGTGACGGGATCATCACCACCTCCTGGAAAATTGGCTTGACTACAGGGTGGCTACAGGAGTTGTCCCCATGGTGACAGGTACCTATTGTGGTCCTTCTTTCTTGGGTCTTTCACTTCCTTGCTCACTTCTTATGCCTCCTTGGCCCTAGTGTGGTCGAGCTTCACTCTTGCATTGTCTCTTCTCTGGCAGTTGTCACGCCTTTCTTTTATTAACATTAAAAACATATGAAAAAGAAAGAAAAAGGGTTAAAATGAGGCAACGACTCTTTAGATGGTCAAAGTCGCTCAAATCCCTACTTTATCAAGGGAAAAAATGGAAATGAGCCAAAAAGAAGGAGGAAAATTAGACAAAAATGAGGTTTATCAACCCCTCCATAGCTTAGCACTTGCTTGTTTCTAAGCAAGATTAGCTCAACAATGGACCAATGGGGAAGTTGACCCTCTGACACCATTCCCAAGCAAGGTGATAAAATCGATAAAGCAAACACAATTATGCAATCAAAATAAGCAAAACCATGATGTAGGGGTAGGATGCTCACTAGACCCTCAAAGACTCACCTTGCCTAGATACGCATAGCAAATTACCAAATATTATTCACAAGTTAAGAAAGAGTCACTCAACTAGTGGTGGATAAGTACAGCTGGGATAAACCTCACTTAGGGCTAAATAAAGCACTCCTCTTGATGTATTTAGGCAAGGTCATAGACACGTTCAAAACTTACTCCTATTATAAAAACTACCATAAGCTTAGAGTAACCCTCGATTTTCCATTACAGGGGACAACATGCACGAAATTTGATCAAGAGAACTTTTAAGAGGGTCATAATAGGGCTCTTTTGGTTATGGGTGAGAGAGAAAAGTATTATGATAAGTGGAGCTATTTAGCCTTGGGGATAGGGAGCGAGAAGACTTTCTACAATATTAAAGGGAATTAAACACCCACTTCACAGCAAAAATTGAAAATCTCAACACAACCCGTGCTTGAACTAGGGAAAGAGCCGAATTTAGTTTCAATATAAGAACATAATGCCAACCACCTTATTTGCAATCTCTTTTTTTTCTCTTTTGTTTCTTTATTGCTACTTTTCTTGCATTGTTTTCATCATTTTTCTCCTTTTTTTCAAATAAGTTGTGGAAGGAAAAATTAATGCATGGCATGTTAACAAAGAGATTTCGGCTTTCTCCCTTTCTTTTTAAGCACATGCCGTCAAGACAAGCACCCAACGGATGCACCTACTCCCAATGCACACCCATCTTGCTCCACTAACTACTTGGCAAAGGAGGTGAGCAATATAAATTGGGGCTATAGGTGAAATGAAAATGGAAGCAACAAAGATGGGTAAGCCGCAAAAAGGCTAACAAGCGGTAATTAACATTGATAGGACGACTTCTTAGACTATGTGGACAAAAGACCAAAGGATGTCTCAATCATATCAAATTGTGCAAATTGTCTAATGTAGCCTTAAAGAGGGTCAAGTCAAGTTCGAGAGATGCAATCTTAGATCAGTCACATAAGAAAGGAGAAAAGAGACCAATCTATAGGGGCTCAAAGTCTCAAGGGTAAACTCTCCCCAAATCATTCCCACTTATCCCAAGAAATGACTCACTAGTCAAGCTCTACACAATCAAGCCAAGTGAATATCAATGACTACCACTATGCACACAAGGCTAAGCAACCTCCAAGGGGCACTTATAACGCCACACTTCTTATACCAAGGCAAAGCCACATTTTAATTACACAATTGTGCTAATCGATCCACAATTACAGCTCACATTATCATCCTAGAAGGGGCTTTTTTCTTTTTTTTGAAAGAAACAAAATAAAATAACCCTAAATGATCAACTAGAATATTATGAAGAGTCAGTTTACTAGTGCACCTTTCAAGTTTATTAAGTGCCTTCCTCCATCATATTCCTAGTTAAGATGATAAAAGAGAAGAAGAGAGAAAGAAAGAATGTATACAATGCAATGCAATAATACCTACATGCCCTAAGCTACATGCTTCTACTAATGCATTCCCTACATATGTAATGAGCCCTAAAGATGCAACTAAATGGTGCACTAACTACCTACTTTGTGCATGCCTAGCCACCTATCAACCAAATAATCATCCACCACAAGATCATCAACCACAGGATTCCTTAAACGAAACCTTATGGACACTAATGGACACCAAAACAAATAATCACAGCATAAGATCCCCCCAAGAGGCATGAGCTTGCTGGTTCACCCCTCATTCTTAGCAATTGTGTTGTCCCCACTGTAATAGTCATCTAAGGTGAACCAGGGGAAGAGGAGGGGAGGAAAACTTATAAGAACATCAGTAAGGGCCCATACGAGGCCTCCAATTAGGTAGAGGGTAGGGCCAACAGTGATGCTTATAGACATAACAGACATAATGCTCCAAATTATGCATTCAACGATCAATCTCATCTTGCTGACAGAGCATCTTGGCATGATCCTGGGTGTGTTGTTACTACCACTAATTAATGGTGTCCATCGCCAAATGGAGGCGAGAAAACTGACCATCGAGGTATTGATTAAAGCGGGCCTAATTGAACCAGGAAGGACCCACGATGCGATAACTCTGGGTCATAGGTGGCTCATGAATCTCCTCATCATGAGGCATCCCTACTATCTCATCTCTGCCTTCTCCCCCTTCTTCTTGTTGAGATTCATCCTCATTGGTCTCGATATCGACATCATCATTATATGACTAATTGGAGGCATCGACGCCATTTGTCTTGCTTGGGTTAGGTAAGGAGAAAAGAAGTTTGCCATGATGGTTCACATAAACCCATCATCCCTTACTCTTAAAGATATCCATATTAAGACAAGCAACCAAGTTCAACTAACCTCCCAAAAACAAAGTTGACAATTTTATCACAAGAGGTTCTATTCCGAAAACCCATCGTCCCTTACTCTTAAAGATATCCATATTTGCTTTTAGTTGAAAAATGGATTTTTTATGGATCATATCTTTTGGATTATGGGAAGAACCCAATCCCTTTTGACTTCTTAATGATCATTTTCTACAACAAACTCTTCTCCGCCATGATCACCAAGGCTAACCGAACTACTTTTCATCATATGATTTGTTTCTTCATAATCACTTTCTTCATATTCATTGTCCAATATAATTTTAACAATTCCTTTGTTGTTACTTAAGGCTAGGTCTAATGCCTCATCTTCACTAAGCTCAACATAATCTAGAATTCCCAAGGTTTCAATAAGTTTGTTATTCTTCCTATTTTGGCACTCACTAGCATGATGTCCTACTTCTCTATATGCCCAACATTTGCACTTGTTTTTTCCTACTGAACAATAAGCAGCTTTCCTAAAAAATCTTTGCTTTTTAGGACTTGGTTTGTTATAATATTTTCTTCTATATGTTTCACCTCTCTACTTGTTAAAGCCCTTTTTCTTATAGAATTTTCTTTTTGTTCCTTTCTCAGGTTCTTTTTCCCATTGGTGAGGTGAATCCTAGTAAGTTAAGAACTGCTTCTTAATCTTCTTTTGCTTTTGAAGATAAAGATATTGTTGATTAACCCATTTTCATAAATAGGAAATTCTTGAACCAATGATATCAACAGCATCTATGCGTTCAAGCCATGCCATGTATTTTTCATTAATTATGGAATTTATAGGATATGACAATTTATCATAGAACATACCAAGATTTGTTTCATTATGCCCACTTTTGTAATAGTATTGACTGAATTCAGCAATATAATTTTCTAGATATCTCATATCCCATAATTTTATATTGTTAATCTTTCTTTGCCATTCTTCTACTTTTTCTTCAGAATCAAGTTTAGCTCCGATTAATTTAGTTTCAATTTCTTTACACAAATTTCTGAACATAGTAGCTCGTGTTTCCATCACTCTTAATGTATTCTTACCATCTTCACTTAATGAATCATACTAGTCAGCTACAGTGCCAGAGAAACTATGCTCGATGTAACTTAGGAAGTTTGCTGCAGTCCATGTGGTATTTAGGTTTAAGACACTATTCATTCCTCCTTTCTAGTGCTCAAATATTTCTTCTCTATTACGGGCTTTATCAATGTTTAAGATATATCCAGTTTGGCTAATTTGGGTAAGGCCAATCTCTTCAAAGGTTGTGATTTTTCTTAGGATAAATCAAAGGAAAAATTACTTGTACGTCATGCTAGAACGTACTTAGGTTTTAGAAAATGAGTATTTCTTCTAGATGGTTCACCAAATTCTTCAGGTTTAGAAACTACCTTTTTAACTAGATTAGTTTCTGTTTCATATAGGTCGATTTCCTCTCCAATCTCACTGATTTCGTTTTCAATAGTCATTTTCTCATATTTCTTGTCAAGTTTTCTCCTAATTTCTTCTAATGGCAATACATTGAGGTCTTCTAATTTAATCAGATTGATCTGCTGATATATTTTTTCTTCTAATTGGACATATTGGTCTCTTCATTATCATCAGACAAAAAGTCATGTTTATCACTAATTGCGCCCATAATTTTATTTAATTCTTCCGAATTTTGTTCTTTTTCAAATATTTTTTGTAGCCCCTCAAGAGTATATTGTTGATACTCCATCTTCGTTTTCTTTCTTTTTAGTTGATTTTTCACCAGATTGTTCTCCTACTTCTTTTGGATTTTTATCTCTTGCAAAGGGAATGAAATCTTATTGTTTGGGTTTTGGAAGGGATATTTATACTGAAAAGGAGTACTGATACTAGGAGTAGCTTTTTCCTATGTCTAACTTTGTTAATAAGAGAAAGATGGACAACGGTTAACTGATTCTTAAGCTCCTTCTATTCAGTCTTAATTTTAGCTAATTCTGCTTTTAATTCTAAAACTATGTCAGTAATATAGTTTAATTGAGGTGCTAAAGAGGTATTACCCACCGGTGAGTGAACAATATGTGAATAATTAGGACTAGGCAAGCAGGCGATAATTCAAGCATTAATTACAGTTAATTAGCTTAATTAGTCATTATTTAGCTTAATTATCTTAATTATTTTTGCACACGTGGCTCTGATGCCAGATGAAAGAGGACGTTAAGATCTATTAGTGAGCAAAATACCACCAACACAATTTTAAATTTTTCGAAAGTAAGTTTTTAAGGATTGAGGGTAGATTTGCAAATATAAAAAGTTTAGGGACTTGAAAAAAGAATTTTATTTATTTAAATAGTGATTTGTCCTCCAAATCTAAATAGCGCAAAAACTCAATAATCCTGGTAGTAAAATTTTTAAAAAGTTGGCCCTCTAAATAATTACACCAAACTTGATGCACCCAAATGTAAATTACCCCTCAGTAGATTGATTTATAGTGTCCAATAATCATGTTTGGGTTAAAATATTGAGTGAGTAAATGGGTAACCGGATAATATAAACCCGACCTATTTATATTAAATGAGTTAATAAGTAAATTTTAGGTCAACCAATTTAAAAAATAAATTGATACAAGCTACGGTTTTCAACGCGTTTAATAAATAGTTTAGGTTCAGGTTGATGATTTTTCAACCCGTTTAAGTTCGACATAATCACGAACTCAGCCCGATCTAACCTATTTTGACGGCCGTAAATACAGATTATGGAAGAAGTTCTTAGATTACCTAACTAATTAAGTGGATCGAATCCAGAAAGATGAAAATCTAAGGTTAAGAGATCAACTAAAAAAACTATCCATTAATGGTGGATTAAATTTCGATAGCAGAAGCCTTGATTCAGGAAATTAATTACTGGTATTCCTAGTAGATGTGAATTTCCCATTGAGCTTGACCCACAATGCACCTTATAGGCGTTGGTCGGCTCATTTAAAGGCACCCAAACCTCCTTTTAGAGGACAAAGGCAACCACAATCTATAACCTCTCCTATTTTTAGGGGAGCTTAAGGGATCAGGGTCTAGGATGACTGACCCTTTACCAAGCAAGATGTTGGGCTATTTTTATACCGAAGGCTTTCTATCCTTCCCTCTACCCACACAAGTAAGGACTCACCTCTCGGTGTAGTTATTTACCCTAGGTATTGGGTAAAATGCTCTTTGGGCATTTCATCAAACACTTGGTAGGTGAAGGGAAAGCCCTTAAGAAATAAGAAATCAATCCAAACAGTGGATCACATGTAGCTTATTTAGGGCATTCTAGCATCCTAGTCCCTAACTTAAGGCGAGAATTTACTCACTAATCGTTAACATCCAAATCAAATAATCACAAGTAACCAACATCAAACAAACTATGGACAACGATCAAATAAAAGAGAGAGGAAGAAAGGGAAAGAAATTTTAGATTAAGGAAATTTTAGATTAAGGTAGTGAGATCAATCTTCAAATCCTTCAACACAGATAAATACAACCCAAAATCTCCATCAGTAGAAAGGATAACCTTAGAATATTAGAGAGTGTTTTAACAAGGAACAATAATCATCCCTTAAAATTAGGAAAATCCTACTTAAATATGTAAAACCAACACAGCAGCCACGAGGGGTCGGGATGGCGACGGGCAGCCGTTGGAGGCCATGAAGGTCTTGTCGTCACCACCACAACAGAGGGTCGTTGCCACCTTCTGGAAAATGAGCTTCATTACAGGTGGCCATAATGATTGTCGCCATAGGGATAGGAACCTGATGTGGTCCTTCTTTCTTGGTCATTTACTTCCTTACTCACATCTTGCTCGTCCTGGGCCCTACTATGGTCAAGCTTTGCTCATGCAATGTCTCTTCTTTAGTAGTTGTTGCCCCTTTGTTAGGTTATCAATAAAAAAATTTGAAAAAAAAAAGAAAGATGGTTAAAATGAGGTAACGGCGCTTTTGGAGGTCAAAGTCACTCAAATCCCAATTTGATTAAGAGAAAAAAAGGGAAATGAGCAAAAAGGTAAGGGGAAAATAAGACAAAAACAAGCTTTATCATGTATGGCATCCTTTCAGAGTTCTACAAGGAGGTTTTTCTATCTTTAATGCTAATGCTATTACCAAAAAGATAAATAAAATGTTGCTCAAGTGCTAGGTCAATCCATACATGACAAGGTGTCTTATCACCCCTTTGACAGACTTCCCTCTCCTAAAGCTGATTTTGAAGCCTTTATGCCATCATTATTCAAAAAGGTATTGAGAAATCACTCCTTCAGAGAGCAATGTTGAAGGACTAATCAAGTAGGCATGCGACCTTAAGGTCCTATAGGAGAGCTACTTTGGTTAAAAGATTGTCACAGAGAAAGATGGCTTTGTATAAAGGTACAAGGAAAACTTGATGAGGCCTCCCAATGGCTGAATTCAAAAGGTGCCTGTTACAAAGCAATAGTGGCTGAGCTGGAGTGAGTGGAATCAAGGCACATGGAGCTACTGAAGGATCTTCAACTCTTGGATGATCAAAAGAAAGATCTTAATTCTCAGAAAGCTGGCATTGAGCATTTGCTTCAAGAGACTGAGCACGAAATTATTGATGTGCATCATTAAATTAGCATAACTAATGCCATTGAAGAGATAGATGCAGCCTTGAAAGCTAGTTTAGAAAAGACAGAAGCGTACATAAAGGAGTATTTTGAAGATTTAAAGAACTTCCTACTCTTGTGATGGAAGCTTGATATCAATCGAATAAAGTTTGGATGACAAATATCTTTTGTTCATTATAACAAAAGTACCATGATTCATTTGTCTTATGATTGGATTTTACAATTGTTAACTTTGTAATAATAGGTGAACTTATACCAAACTAAATCTCTCTGTGCCTCTTTTAAAGATATAACCAATCCACAACTTGGCAGTAGGTGAACCACGGTCCGAGTCAAAGATCTTCTTTGTTTAGCCCTAACCTTTTCTATACGGTTATACTCAGGTGTATGCCAGGTTGCCCACTTAGTTTAAGGAAGTACAATACCTTAAAGGATCAAGCCATTATGTAGTGTAAGTAACAAGAGTTTTTTTTTTAGTCATTTACAATTTATATGCTTGTGGGCCAGGACGAGTACAATAGAATTTGACTTGAAAGAATGAATCGTTTAAGCTCATGTTTGGGTGGTTTATAGGCACTAATACATTAAGGATAATAAGGCCTTAAGAACATAGCATTTGTAGGTCCTATGCACACTCCTATTGTGTTGACCTTCTCATATATGCCATTTGTACGAACCTCTTAGACCACAAATGGGACATCCCACTTGGAAGTGACTGTCCTCCCATTTTTATGAGGCATAATGATTGGTTTGCTTACTACAAGAACTTGGTCTCCAACTTGAAATAAACACAATGAAAACTTCTTATGGAATGCTTGTGGTAAACGAGCTTGATAACACTCTAACTTTTACAACGCTCGAATTTTTTTTTTAATAAAGGGGCTCAACTTCTACTAGCAGAAGCTTGTGATTTTTATCTATGTGAAGGCCTCTTGGATGGCAATGCAAAGTGACGGAATTTGAAGTTCCAAAGGAATTACAGCTTCGACTCCATATACAAGAGTGAAAGGGCTTGACTTTATTGGTGTCTTGTTACAACCTCGATTAGACTTCGCCACCATTTCGCTTAATAGATTACAAAGAGTCTTGTTGAAAGCCTCTGCTAATCCATTTTAGGTGCATTATGCATTAACGACTTTTGTTAAGTCAATTTCAACTTTTTATAGGGGCTACTTACTAGTTTATTAATGAATGGTTTGTTATTGTCAGTGATAATGTATCAAGGGATGCCATATTGATAAATGATGTGCATTCGAAAAAAATCAGCAACATTTTCCTTTTTAACCTCTCTTAGAGGGATCACTTTTGCCCATTTCAAAAACTAGTTAGTTGTCACCAAGACGCATGGATGGCTGGCGGAAGACTTTAAAGTGATGGGACCCATAATGACAAGTCCCTAAGCTTCAAATGGCTAAGATGACATAGTTAGATGAGCAGTTTAGGGGGTTGATGAATAAAATTGGCATGGAACTGGCAAGCCTCACACCTCTTTACATAATTAATGCAGTCTTGCATCTTACTAGGCTATTAGTAACCCATTATTCTGGTATGATCATATAGTTTAGGCCCTACTTGATGTCCAATTGAACTAAAGGAAGAAAGGAGCACCTCTCTGAATTTCTATCTTATGCCTTGGATTATTAGGCAGCTTCCTATATTTTAATCAATGAGTGGTTGATGTCAATCGTCTTCATCAACTTCTTGGGCACTAATACCATTAACTTCTTCCTTAAACTCTTTATATATGGATGCAATAACAAACTGATTTCAAATAGGGATATTTGTGCTTTCTTCTACTCCCAATGCAAAAGCAGTTGTAAGATTTGTGAGTGCATCGACCATCTTGTTGGCAATCCTAGGAACATGCTCTAATTTGAGTGTTTTAATCTTTTCAAGAAACTGTAAGGAATATTTGTGGTATTACATGAGGAGCTACTTGATGACCATTTGTGCATCACCATAAAAGTAAAGGTCTTTAATTCTCATTTTCATAGCCATTTGAAGCTCCAAAATTAATGCCTGATATTCAACCACATTATCTGCATATTGTTTGGTTAGCATGAACGAATAGGTAAGGACATGTTTTTTAGAAGGAAAAAAAACTACTCGAGCACGAGCACCATTATGTTTTTGCAGCTCTGTCAAGGTACATTTACCCAACTGGGAGCGTATTAATAAAGAACACATCCTCACAAGGTAAATCATCATTTAGCTTCCAAGTATCAGGGATAGGGTGATTTGCTAAGAAATCTGCTAATGCTTTTCCTTTAGCAGCCTTTTGCAACATGTAAAAAATCTCATACTGCCATAAGATTACAACCACATTACAAGTCGCCTATTTAGAATTGGCCTTGACAAGATATATTCTATAGGTTAGCTTTGGAAATCACCTAGCCTGTATAAGTTTGCATTTATTGCTTTAATTTTTTAATGGCAAACATAAGAGCTAAGCATATTTTCCAATCGAAGAATAATTCAATTTTGCCCCAACCAACATGCGCTTAAATAATGTAAAGCTCTTTCTTTGCCTTTCTCATTTTTTCCAGTAAATAATGCCCTTAAAGATGTTTCTTGATCCACAGCTAGAGTCTTAGGAAACTAGTCTAGAATCAGTGCCCCAAAACTAATGAATTTGGTAAGTACTTCTTAATACTGCTGAAAGCTTTTTGGCATGGCATTTGCCACTTGAATTATGCACCTTTCTTCACGAGGTGGTTGAAAGGGTGGAAATGACCAAAAAGGTTGGATATGAACCTTCTACTATAAGCTAAATGACCTTGTAGGTGCTGTAACTCTTTGAGATTTTCTAGGGAAGGCATCTCTTGGATTACCTTAATTTTAGCTTGGTCAATTATGACGTCTCTGTGTCAAACTATGATGCTTAGGGAACTCCCTGAAGTGACATCAATTGCATACTTTAGTGGATTCATCTTTAGCTGACATTTCCTCAGCCTGTCAAAACTTTGACGAAGGCCTTGTAGATGGTCCAACCTCCTTTTGGACTTAACTAGAACATCATCTACATAGCACTTCACTTTTTTCAGCAACATGTCATCAAAGATAGTCTGCATTGTTCTTTGGTATGTCGCTTCGGTGTTCTTCAAACCAAAGGGCATGATCTTATAGTAGAAGATGCCTTTGGATGTGTGAAAAGTTGTGACTTCTTGCTCTTTTATAGCCATTTGGATTTGAATATACCCTTCAACACAATCCAAAAAAAATAAGGATTTATGACCCTTGGTTGAATCAATCACAAGCTTAGTCAAAGGTAATAGGTAGTCATCTTTTGCGCATGTGTCATTGAGATCCCTGCAATACACATGTATAAACTTGCCCACTCATGTTCTTATAGGGACAATATCTGCAATCTAAGTTAGGTATTTTACCTCACAAATGAATTCTGCATCTATGAGTTTGTTGACCTGTTCTTTGATTTTATATACTAACTTCAGGTGAAAGCAGTATTGAGGATATTTCTTAAGTGAAAATACCTCCCTGATGGACAAATAATGGATTGTGAATTCTTGGTCTATTGCTAGCATTTCCTAATCACTCCATGCAAACACTTCCTTGTATTATGAGAGGAGCTCGAAGTACTCCTTTACTTCGTCAAGTGTAAGTAATAAGCTTATATAGATAGGAAGAGGTTGTTGGAAGTTCCAAGATTCAACTCCTTCATATCATTGACTATAGCTTGCCAACCATCCTTAATAGCTCAGGAGTCTCTGCAAGTTCTATTGCTAAATATGAGTCCACACATTCCTGAACTATAATATGTTAGAAGAAATTATTTCTTCTTGTTCATCTTCTTTGCTAGAGGCAAAATTGCCTAGCTAAGTAATGAAAATCATAGTGTGCCTCATCAACCTTAGTGAACAATTTGTCTTAACATCAAGAGTTGAAAACTACTTCATCTGAGAAGGTATAGAGCTTTGTACTTCATTCTTATTGCTAAGATGATGGAACTCTGAATCCTTTTATTCCTGGGATGGTGGCTTTGATGGTTCCTCTCCTTTTGCAGCTCTATGGATCAATGGTGGCTTTAGTTACGTGTCATCCTATACTCTCTAAAATATAAGAGACTTAGGATTCTAACATTCGTTAATTCTAGTGACGATAGATGGGTGTTTTTTTGAGGTAGATGGTTATAACCTATCGAATACAAAACGATTCCTGGCAGGTTGAGCATTTTCATCCTCAATCTCATACACGTTTTTAGTAGAGATGTGTCTACTTGACCTTTAAATGCCCTGATATCTTGATTGGTTATAGTGATCTATAACTATGACCAATTTTTGAGACTTGTACGAGGCCTCTTAGTTTGTAGCTCAAGGCAAATGATGTTGATCGCATACAGACTCTAAAGATAAAACAAAATCGCCATTCTATTATTAAAAAGCTATTTCAATGTGATCCCCATATTATTCGTTGCACATTTAGGCATGATGTTGGTAGTTGATCCCTGAATTTTTGCTCCTAATATAGTTGGTCACACATAAAGGTCAATTATGAGTTTGTGGCTACATAAAAAGTCATCATCAATAAAGGCGATGGTGGGACGCATCTCTTTCAGCAAGTGAAATATTTGCCGCCTAGCATATGTGAGGTAACATCTCTAAAGAAATCGAAGTTTTATCATCACCTTTTGGAGAATTCTCTTCTTTTTTTTCTTCTCCAACTTCCTCATCCTCTAGATGTCATGTTGAAAGCAACATTGTTTAAGAAACCTATTGGGAAGAATCCTTCCAATATGATATCACCAAGCGATTCTTGCTCAAGTAAATCAATAAGCATTCGTCAAGTGAAAAGAGTCAACCCTTCTTAGCTTCATCAGAGATACTTGTTATAGGATATGTTTCTATAAACGTCATTTGCACAATCATTGGAATAACCACTTACTCCGCGCTTCCAAATTACAATGTAAATAACTCCATCCTTAGACAATAAGTGAGATTAGACATTACCTCTTGGTGGGGTTGGATCTAACCTTGCCTTGTTGAAGACAAGGAGTACTCCAGTTAG
This sequence comes from Carnegiea gigantea, assembly GCA_029747015.1. Lineage (NCBI taxonomy): Eukaryota > Viridiplantae > Streptophyta > Magnoliopsida > Caryophyllales > Cactaceae > Carnegiea > Carnegiea gigantea. Next base: position 58,225 of record JAKOGI010000732.1, read on the forward strand.
ATGTACAAGCAATTGGTTTTAGTAATGTCATCCAAGTCTAATACGATCTTCCCTACCTTGGCCAGTTGCACAGCATTCTTTAAGTGTAATATACTTCTCCAGAGGGTGACTAACAACCCTGTGATGGTGATAGTACTTCGGGTCAGTTGTCCTTCTAGCTGTGTCTGGCTACTTTGGTTCAAAGAGTTTAATGGTCTTGTTCTTAAGCAAGCCATCCAACATTCCCAATATAAGCCTGAATGAGGGAATGGGTATTTCTTCTCTTGAATCAAATTTGATGTAGGATCATCTAAGAGCAATTCCTGCAAGGAAATAATTTGATTTAGGATGCTCTAACTACAATATCTACACCGAAGGAATTCACAGACAAACTAGTGAATACTCATAAATAATTCTCAATTCATTCTAGTCGGACTCCTTGATGCATAATAGGGAGTTTAAATAGCAAAGAGGCGTAAAACAATAAGAAACTAAAAGATAAACATGACCACAAAGACGCTATTTTCTAGGTACAAGACAAATAAAAGATATGCTATTCCTAAACGACTAAAATAAAAAAATATTAAATACTTCACATAAGAAAATATTAAGACATACCCGTACCTCGTTATTCCTGTTTTATCCTTGTCCTGCATCATTCCCTCCTAGTTAGAAAAAAAACTTATCTTCGAGTTTTATACAAAGGCAGAATGAAGAAAACCAAACAAGAAACCAACTTCATAGAGCTCTATAAATGAAAAAACTATATTGTTTGTAGCTTCTCCATAAAAAGTAACAATGCAATCAGCTCGTGTAAGTTCTTGCCAACTAGAATTTTATTAGGGATAAATGAGTCGACATACTCACTTATTAGTCATGACATTTGTATATATGTAACTTCTAGATACTAAAACTGAATATCCTTAATAGTTGACGTAAGCTTGCATTCATAGGTAGCTTTCTGAGGCTCCTCATCTAGAGTAGCACGATTATATACATCACTTTCTGCAATTTCTACCCAGGGTTGACTATCATAACCTTCATTCTCCTTATTGTACATCATTGCATCTATAGATGAAAGGATTTGTTGTAATGGAATCCAAGATGGACATGTCTCCAACACCCTTTTATTGATACCTAATGACCTTGAATGAGTATGAGAATAAGGAATTCCAACAAGTCGTCTACTTTAATGAGAATGCCCATAAAGATGGCCTCTATATATGTAAGCATCATAGAAGAATGATCATCTTTAGTTGATGGCAAAAGACTCTGGAAAATGTTTGGGTTCAGAGCATTTTTAATTGATGGTAAAAGATTTTTGTGGAATGATTTGTCAGCATTATTAATGAAAGCTTAAAAAGACGACACAGTGACCTGAAAGGCTTTCTTCATTAGTTCATCTTCAAAAGCGGGATTTGGTACGCTAGTCTGAGTAAGCGTAGAGAGGCATAGATCAAGGGAAATCTAAACATCAAAATTTGCATGATTTACAAGCTCTTCTGAGAGCAAAACTCGTTTAAGGAGCACTAGTGCCTCTTGTATAGATGCTGGAGGGTCTTGGTGTACTTGAGCTCAAAGGATTTAAAGTTTTTACAACAATTCAAGGAGGATGTTTAAAGATGGCTGAAAAGTAAGCAATTGAGTTGCCACTTTGAAAAGTTGGTTTAGAAGATTTTGTTTATATAACCATGCCCGTTTGAGCAGCACCATGACAGTGCCATGAATCGAATTCAGTAATAATATGAAGCATAACCAAATTCCCTAGCAAATGCTTGACAGCAATAATAGCACCAGCATAGCAGCACAGGGGTCACAACAGTAGCAATAAGGTGGTTGAGCCTATAGCAATAAGGGCCTCGAATACCAGCCACAATGACTAGCAACAATAGACAGCGACTTCCAGTAGGGCAAGAGGTCGGCGATGGTGGCACAACATGCCAAGACGATTTCATCCCTTTCTTTGAATAACCAGAGGCATGAAAGCCTTCAATTTGCAAGCAAAAGCACAATCAAATGTTAGGGCTTTGTAAACATATACACTCAGTTGAAGGTCAAAATTGAAGCTTTTTCTTACAATTATTGGACATCTTTGGGATGAATTCATAAGGGTAATGGAGGGATTAATTCAATGGGGATGATCATGATGGGTTAAGGATGAATTAACAAAATTTGTAAACTAGGGTTAAGGTTTTGAAGTTCACATGAACAATTAATTGAAGAAAGTTTTCATGCAATTCACCTCAATTAATTTAGGGTTTGTGGAGGAAATTTAGTGGGTAATCGAGGGGGAGACTCAAATTCGCTCGATTGTGATGGACGGATGGTGAATTTGAGAATCTATGTTTCGAAATTAGGGATTTCGCTAGTTAGTGTTTGCGAACTAGAGTTCAACGGTTCCAGTGATTGATGGACACGGCGGCAACTGTGTGGCGATGGTCAGACTAGGGTAGCGATTGAGGGGTGGTGGTCAGTAGAAGTGGTTGACACCTTCTAGGTGGTGAACATGAGTCATGGCAGGCATAAGTTAGGGTTTTGTTTTCTTTTTGGGTTTGAATATTTTTTTTAATGTGAAAGGGGAACAATTCGAAAAAAAGGAAAACACAAAAGGCAGCAGGAAAGATCACGAGCTTTGATTGCAAATTTGATATAGAATGCTGTAAGAATAATTCCTACAAAGGAAATAATTTAATATATGATCCTCTAAGAGCAATTCTTCTTTGTTGTCTCTTTGGGTTTCGAAGTCTGCTTCCCTTTTGACCTGGATTTCCATGAAATTTGCATGGGTTTTCCAGTGGAAACGGTCATAGCTTCCTTTTCTAGGCCGTTGGGGGCTTAGAATTCCTCTTCAAGTCACCTATATCCTTTTTGAATTCATATACGGAAGAAGAATTACAACATCATGATCTGCGTGTCATGAGCTTTAGTAGCTAATGCCTAAAAACGTCCTTAGCTTACTTATAAGTAGAATGTATAATAAATCCTATTCCATGCCCTGAGCACGCATCTCAATAGCAGAGGCTTCAAACAAGCAATCCTTGAAGTTAAGACCTAGATATGTCCAATGGTTGATGTAATCGAACACTGGCTCATCCTTCCGATGCTTAATATTCTTCAGCCCCGTCATACTAATAGTGCGTTGAGTGCTATAGAATTTATTAAAAACCTAATGTTTCCTTTGTTCCCAGCTCTTAATGGTTTCAGGCTCTAAGTATGTGTACTCCGTATACCAATCAAAAGTGACCTTTTAAGAGATTGAACAAACTGCTTGACCAACGTATCCCCTTTAGTGTTGGCATTACTACACATTTCAATGAAATATGCATGTGTTGCTTTGGGTTTCCCTTACAATCAAATTGCTTGAATTTACGGGGTTAGTAGCCATAAGGCATACGAAGGACATTAATCTTTTTCCTATAAGGCTTTGTGTATAAATATGTCTTGCAGGACCCTCCTCCCAACACAGTTTTAACAGCAATCCCCAATTAGGTTTTGAATGTGTTCAAAAAATGTAGAGTCCAATAAGGATTCCTTCCTTTTTATGCATTCGTTATTAGAATCTTCAATGCAATTGGACTCCTTGTTAGACTCTTTACTTTCCAAGCTTTTGTTAGAGGATTTGGACAGTTGCTTTTCTAATTTCTTTATCGAACAAGCGATCTACTCACTTTAATGGTTGATTTAGTATCTTTCTCTAGACTCTTCTTAACGCCTCTCTCTAATATTGCCTTCATGTTAGCGAGATCTTCTTATAAGTTGGCCATCTCTATAACTACAATTGGAATAATGACAGAATTAGAGGACTCTGTCGTTAACTGGGAGAACAATGACTCCTTCAGAGATGTCAGTGAAGAGTCACTGTTAGTATAGCTGATAAGTGCTTAAAGTGCATACTATTTTGAAGTCATTTTGCGTCGTTTTTAGGGAGAATTATGTGCATTGTTTTATAATTTATACTCCTCTTTTGGTTTTGCACTCCCGTATGGTTCCTTTCTATATTTTGTCGATTTTTAGACGATTTTACCCCAAAGTTGGCCATAATTGAGTGTAATTTGAAGCCCCATGGACACCCCTAAGTCACCATACACGTAGAAGGAAGAAAGAACAGAAGATCATCAAGACAGAGCCCTCCACAAACGAGCCATGTTGAAGGCCACGGTAACTACTAGCCTATTCATTTTTCCTTCATTTTATGGCTCAGGTTGATTGTGTTTCTCTATAAATAAGGCTATTTTCACAGCAAAAAGCGTAGCACACAGTAAAGAACATAACTATTCTCTCTAGTTTTTCATTCCTTTGCCATTTTTTCTAAGTTTAGTTTAGATTTGTAGCAGTTTTGAGCGTGAGTGTTGAAGAAGTGCTTCTTGTTTTGGAGCCCTTGCAAAGTTAGGAAACCCTTGAAGGATCTCAAATTGCACTAAGTTTTCTTCTCTCAAACTCTGTTAGCTTAGTTAATTTGAATATGTGTGAGTAATTTTCTCAATGTAGGGATTGTTAGCCAAGTATTGTGTTGTGATTTCCCATAAGTATATGGCTAAACGTTGTAGTGCTTATAGGTGTCGATCTTCATGGATGAACTATGAAACTGGATTACTACTGTCCTAAATTAGCTTGTTTTAACTAAATACCAAAAGCAAGCTATTAGCTTAAAATTGACTATGTGGTATGCCTAACCTAATTGCCACAAAACTGGGTAGCTTCAACATGCTAAATAACTTGCACACATCATTGCAAAATTAGGAATTAAACCACCATGCCCAAGACTGAAACACAGTAACACAATAGAGGTAAGAGTCGAAGCAGAGCAATAAAGGGAGATGGAAACTATCATAACATCACGACATAGTGCCAGAATGGGAGGTTCCTGACTTGCGATAGCCAAAATCTAGACCAAACACCACGAATTTGAATCTGAAAACAAAAGTTATGAAGCTCGAATTGGAATGAATGCTTCAACCACTACGTAATTTACAAGTAAACTGGCACACTCAAGTTCCAATATTACATCAATTTGAGAGCTAGAACCTACTTCTGAAACTAGAAAAAAAAGGAAGATGGAAAGATCAATTTGATTCGGAATATTTTTACTGTACTCTGCACTATTACCCCTCGCCCTTTGCCCTCCTTTTTAATCCCTCTTTGAAGGCCCCCAAGGGAATGACCCTTCTCCCTTGATTGCTCCACTAATGCTGTATTCAAAACCTTCAAACCGCCGGGAGATAAACAGGCACTTTGAAACCCACTTACGTACCCAGCCCGATAGAGAGAATAAATAATGGTTTATTGATGATGATTGATTAAGAAAAGAGTAATGGATGGGAAGGAAATAGCCAAGGGGTCGTGGTGCTATGTTTTGCCCTGTTCATTGGAGCCTGTTTTCCTGGGCACGAAGAAGACGAAGGAAGATGGGAGGGGTTGGTCACGTGACTCACACATGCCTATTAAGTGAGAAGGCAGGCTGGGTCACAGCTGGAAAAAGGGAGTGAAGGTCTGGGCCAGCCCAGTGCATAAATGAGCAAGAGAAAGTGAGGGGGAGCTTGGGCCTAGATTTTGGCCTGGCCCGCTAAGAAGAAAAGGGGCAGACTGAACCTCTGAGGCCAACCTAGGTTGGCCTCCTTCTTTCTCTATTTTTGCTCTTCTCTTTCTTTCTCACTTGATCCAGAATCCTTCTTTTCCAAGTCCGTTGACATATTTCTCATTTATTTCATTCAGATTTCAATAATTCCTACAAAATAGACAAATATATGTATACATACATATATATATATATATATATATATATATATATATATATATATATATATTATATATATATATAATATATATATATATATATATATATATATATATATATAGTTTTATTTTAATAATTTATTCAAGCAATTATTAGACAATGAAAGGGTATAAAATATCATAATTTATGGTTAACTAAATACCCCGACATCTAAGTTTTGCTCGTCCTCGAGTAAAATAAAACTAAAAATCTTGGAAAAGAAACTAAAATTCTAACTCAGTTTCATAGGAATCACGGTTGCGCTTTGCACATGCAACAAGTCCTTTAAAACCCCAGGTCACCCCTAGTGGACGAGAAAGGTCTCATGAGGGTTTGCAAAAGATATACTAACAAAATCTAGAAAAGAAAATAAAAAAGGAAAAGAGAAATAGAAACAGAAAAGCAGCTGGGATTTATAAACATAAATATACAAGAGAGAAGACTATGCACATTCTAACCAACCAAACCACCCATGCAACAAAGATATTGCCTTGCATATAAACAGAATGTACTCGTCAAGGCTCTCTACCCCATGAATGACATCAAAGCACTAACTTTTCACCTCACTGTACACCAAAACTTTGAATCCATCCTAGTGCTCGTGTGCAAGTGCATCATAATCCTAGGACTTAGGTTTACCAGAATCAAAATCAATCCCACTTGACTGATAGCAACTTCATTATTAACTTATTAACATAGGACGCAAGCTTTCCCAGTAGCGGTATTGCCTCAAAGGGTAACACACAGTAGCACATGCCTCAAAGGGTAATGCCCAGTAGTGCATGCCTCAAAGGGATACTTGTCATTCCAAATTTTATTTCATTTCTCTTTTTTTCTTCTTTTTTTTTTCATTCTTATTTTTTCTCCTTTTTTCCTAAATACAAAAAAAAAGTAATCGTGTCAAAGTCAAGTGGGAGAGCCAATTATGGAAGACTAAAACCTTAAGATAATGATGATGGTATAAATAGGGATTGGATTATACATCAACAATGAACAATTAGGGTTAGAATTAGGGCTTAGAATGACACACTGAGAACAGAGACCTATCTTGCACATCATGCTTATATACAAGCTAATAATTAAAACACATGGAATTTAAGCTGATTAGAATAGTACAAAGCCTCCCCAAAACCAAAACAAAAATCTTTTGAAATTTTCAAATTTTTCTAATTTTTTTCAACTTTTTTTCCAAACTTTTTTCAAAGTTATTCAAAGTTTCCCCACCCCCACCCCAAAATCTCACAATATCCTCATTGGGAGTGGGAAAAAAAAAAAACATAAAACCACAAAATAAAACCTAAAAAGAAAACAAATAAAAAAACAAGGCTCAAAAAGGAATTGACACAAAAATAAATGTACAACATATATACACAAAAGAGAAAAAGAAAAGCAGCCAACTATACAAAAAGAAAAGAAAAAGAAAAGGAGAAAAAGAGATAAGAGGAAGAGAAAATTCTTAGCAAACTAGGTCGAGTGCTAAGTACACCCGAGCTATTTCAACACAATCACCGATTAGAACTTGGCTGTCGCAGTATCAGACACTCCATATCTTCTTTGTTTGGCAACTCTAGAAATGGCTTCAATCTTTGGCCATTCACCTTAAAGGTGGCACCACTCTCAGGGTCTTGGATTTCAACTACACTATAAGGAAAAACACGTGAGACGATGTAAGGACCAGTCCACCGGGACCTAAATTTCCCTGGAAATAGATGGAGCTTAGAGTCATATAAGAGCACTTCCATTCCTGGGGCAAACTTTTTCCTAGGGATATGATTATCATGAAAAAACTTTGCCCTTTTTTTGTAAGATCGAGCACTCTCATAAGCCTCAGCTCTAATCTCATTAAGCTTACTCAACTGCAGTCTATGCTCCTCACCAGCCTCAGTTAAGTCATAATTAAGCTGCTTAATGGCCCACCAAGCCCAATGCTCTATCTCCACAGGGAGATGACAAGGTTTACCATAAAACAATCCTATAAGGTGACATGCCCAAGGGACTTTTGAAAGCCGTCCTATAGGTCGAAGCATCTATAAGCTTGTTAGCCCAATCCTTCCTATTCCGACTCACTGTCTTTTCTAGAATCTGTTTGATCTGTCGATTGGACACCTCAACCTGGCCACTGGTTTGGGGATGATAGGGGGTAGCAAGCCTATAGACTATCGAGTACCTCTTCAGTAAGGCATCAAAAGACCTATTATTAAAATCGGTGCCCTGATCACTAATGATAGCACTAGGCATACAAAATCTAGCAAAGATGTTCTCACTAAGGAACTTAACGACCACCATAGCATCATTAGTCTTAGAAGGGATGGCCTCAACCTATTCAGAAACATAGTTCACAGCTAATAAAATGTGCTAATTCCCAAAGGAAGATGAAAATAGTCCCATAAAATCAATACCCCACACATCAAAAATCTGCACCACAATGATAGGGTTTAGTGGCATCATATCTCTTCTGGTGATTTTTCCTAACTACTGGCACCCAGGGTAACTCTTACAATACTCAAAAGCATCCCTAAACAGAGTTCGCCAGTAGAAACCACATTAAAGAACCTTGGTTGTAGTCTTCTTACCACTAAAGTGCCCCCCGCATGCCTGGTCATGATGAAAAGAAAGGACTCTCCTCACCTTATTGTCGGGAGGACACCTCCTAAACACTTGGTCAGAGTAGTACTTAAACAAATAAGGATCATCCCAAATAAAGAACTTCACAAGGTGGAAGAACCTATCTCTATCAGTCTTAGTCCAATCCTTAGAGATCCTACTAGCAACTAAGTAATTTACAATGTCAGCATACCAAGGATTAGGGTGGACAGCCTATAATTGCTCAACGGGGAAGCACTCAGAAACATTAGACTCGCTCTCTTTATCATAGAAAATCCTAGACAGATGATTAGCTACAAGGTTCTCAGAACCTTTCTTATCCCTGATCTCACAGTTAAATTTTTGCAAAAGCAATATCCATCTAACAAGTATAGGCTTAGCATCCTTCTCAGAAAGATAGTGCTTAAGAGCAAAGTGGTCAGTATAGACAATCACATGAGACCCAATCAGATAAGGTCTAAACTCTTCAAAACCAAAGGTCACAGCCAAAAATTCTTTCTCAGTCACAGTGTAGTTCAACTAAGCATCATTCAAAGTGTGACTAGCATAGCAAATCACATGGGGCTTCTTATCAACACGTTGTCCTAAAACATCAATGGCATAGTCAGAAGCGTCACACATCAATTCAAATGGTTCTCCCCAGATGGGAGGATGAAGAACAGAAGCAGAGGTTGAGGCATCTTAAGCTGAGAAAATGCTCAAAACATTCCTCAGAGAAGTGAAACGGCACATCCTTAGCTAGTAGGTTAGACAAGGGCTTCACAATCTTACTAAAGCCCTTAATGAAGAGACGATAGAAGCTAGCATGTCCAAGGAAAGACCTCGCCGCTTTCACACAGGTAGGAGGTGGAAGATTAACAATCATACCAGCCTTAGCTTTATCTACCTCAATTCCATCTTTGAAAATAATGTGGCCTAAGACTATCCCTTTTTTAATCATAAAATGACATTTCTCCTGGTTTAAAGTAAGGTTTTTCTCCCTACACCTTTCCAAAACTTTTCTTAGATTAGACAAACAATCATCAAAGGAAGACCCAAACACAGAAAAGTCATCCATGAAAATTTCCATGCACTAGTCAACTAGATCTGAGAAAATGGAAATCATGCATCTCTGAAAAGTAGCAGGTACATTGCACAGTCCAAATGGCATTTGTCTAAAGGCATATGTCCCAAAGGGAACGGTGAAAGTAGTCTTCTCCTGATCTTCAGAAGTAATAGAGATCTGGGTGTAGCCGAAGTATCCATCCAAAAAGCAATAGAAGGAATTTCCAACCAACATTTCTAACATCTGGTCCAGGAAAGGAAGGGAAAGATGGTCTTTCCTAGTGGCAGCATTTAATTTCCCATAGTCAATACACACACGCTACCCGGATTAAACTCGAGTGGGGACTAATTCATTTTTGTCATTCCTAATCACGGTAATACCGATCTTCTTAGGAACAACTTGAACAGGGCTAACCCACTCACTATCAGAAATGGGATAGATAATCCCATGGCCTAACAATTTCAGTACTTCCTTCCTAACTTCTACCTGGAGAGTAGGGTTCAAATGCTTTTGACAGTCACGGTATACTACAGAAAAGCGTGCAGTTAGCAATGAAAAATATTCATCTCTAAATTTTATTTTTTCATCGATAAATAATTTAGCAACAAAACAGAGACGAAAAAACATTCATTTCAAAACCCACTACCGCAGATGAAATTAGCGATGACTTGTATTTTTCATCTCTGTTAGGTACGAAAATAGAGATAATATATTTTTCATCTCTAATGGAGACGAATATATTACGGTAGTCATTTCATACAAGTTCATCTTTGCTAGAGACGAATTTTGATACGAAATAAGTTTCATCTCTATTGGAGACGAAATCTTGTTGGTTGCCATTTCACGAATGTTCGTCTCTGTTAGACACGAATATTGCTATGATGCGGTTTTCATCTCCATCTTTGGCGAATAGATTTGATTGCGTTAAGAATTTATTCGTCTCTGTTAGAGACGAAACTTGCTACGAAAATCCTTTTCCATCTCTATCAGAGACGAAATCATTCTTGCCAAATGGAGACAGCTTTCTCTATCGAAATGTGTTTCATCTCTACCATAGCGATAATGTATTTGTATCGATTTTACTAATTTCCATCACGGATGGGGACGAGTTGTTTTATGTTGAACGCTATGTTTTGTAGTTATGTCGAATGATATGGATCTTATGCCATGCGCCCTTATTAACGATTTCGTATAAACAAATATATAACTAAAAGAAGAATATATAATCAGTGACAACAACCATATGTAGGCACAAGTGAAAGTACATGATCAAAAAGTGCCGAGTGTCGTCATCCAGCATATCTTCGATCACCCCTATTTCTAAGTCTCCCAAAATATATAAAGTGCAAACATGCCAAACTGCAACTAATTGTAGTTACTAGGTACTAACTAAACCCATTGCTAATGAGTTCCAATTCTAACATACAATTGAGTCCTCTTCCAAAAGGTAATCTGTAACCCTACATTAAACTGCACAAACATAAGTTAAGAGCTAGCTAGGGGTTAGGAGCGAATGGGAAGAGGATGGGCCCTCAAGCCGAGCAAGTAGGCTAGCAATCAACTCTCTTTGTTGTTTTTGTTCCTCCCTAGTGGCTCTAAGTTCTTCCCCCGTAGTTTGAAGTTCCTCCCTGGATTTTTTCAAGCGAGTCTCCATTTGAGAAACAATTGAGGGTGTGTATGATGACGATGGGCCGGAGCAACGACCGGGCCTTGGGTAGTAAGCTTCTGACTCTGCTCCAAGTTCGTAAACAGTTCCTTTCTTATTCTTGTCGCTTATAACTTGCAGAAAAAGCTCATCATCACCTACTTCAGTTCCTACTTGAGAAGCCTGTGCCTTTAGACACTCAAGCTCCTCCTGCAATAGGATAGGTGCAAACAAAAGTGAGGGTTAAATGAACATAAAAAGACTACAATCTGGGGCAAAACTGATAGAGTTCTGCCTAAAATTGGGCTAAATCTAGGCTTAAAGCCTTACAATAATGAGGTTCCTACATTCAACAGTCACACAATGTATATTCATCACTCGACGGCTGCACACCGGAGACTACAACACTACGGGCCACACGCCCGGAGTACAACAACAATAAAATACAATAATATGGGAGACAAAGAATTGAAAAAGATGTGATATCAAATGCTCCTTGCTAAGGTTCTTGCATTCAATAGTTGCACAATGTATATTCAGTCATAGTGTCATAGCATAGCCAAATAGAGAAGGCGTTCCTGAAATTTCCTTTAAGTACATACAACTCAACGCAGATCAAAGCACAGTTAAAAAAGTGAAGAAGTTCCTAAAATTTTCTTGAAGTGCACAGAAATGAAAGCTGAAAATGAGAAGTTCCTGGCTACATAAACCAGACAGAAAATGCTTGAAC
>JAKOGI010000732.1:75000-277500 GCA_029747015.1 Carnegiea gigantea
AAGAGATTAAGTTCGGGATGTTTAGGTTGGATCTAGTATGATTACTTCTGGTCACAATTCATCCCCAATCTCTTGTCTTTGTGCTAAAACTTTCATCAAAGTAGTTGGCACAAAAGTCTGAGATTTGCTCCATGAGGTATACATTGTGATGTATCTCTCAAGGGTTAAGCTTAAACTCAATTCAAGAGTGTAAGCTAAACCATGAAAGGTTACAATCAATGGACAAATTCAAGCTCACTTTAGAAAGAAAACAAGTGAATCCAAAGCTAAAAGTGAAAGATATGAACTTAACTCACCCAAAGGAATCAACACCTGGAGAGTTAAGAGCTAGACTAAAAGGGATTGATGGATACAGATATCACCACCACCAAACATCTCAAGGGTTCATCCAGACTAGGCTCCTTAGATACAGCAAAAGCACTATTAAGAAGTTTGATTTGGACCAAAGAGATCACCACTCTAAGGAACCAACTTAGAGATACAGCACTTAGGAATTTAACATGAGAGAATCCACCCTTACAAGAGAGTTTTCACTCAAGCTTTTCTTTAAAATTTATCAAGTCATGCTTACAAAATGAGGCTTCAATGCCTTTTAAAAACATCTTAAGGCTTTCCTTACTCATTAGGTAATTATTAGAACATTCCTTAATGCTTGGGAAAGTCACTAAGTACATTTAACTAGCTAAACATATAGTTTAGTACATAAGTGAACTAAAACAAGCACAAATGAATACAATGGCTTAAAACTAATTAGCTTAAGCTAGTCTTTGATAATTCTAGGCTGAATGAGTCATGTTTCCTCCCTTGGAAGAAAATAATACACGGCTGCCATCTCAAAAGTAGGAGAGGAATGCATGCTTGACACCTCGTGCTGAAGTGGACAAATGAATGCTTGCGAAATGGGTGAATCTTCCTCTTCCACATGGCACTTGCTGCTTTCATGAGTCACCTAGTGATAAGCTCAAACTTCCAGCCTAGCACACTCATTCCTTGAAGGAGAAAACTCCTAGGCTAAGCAACCGAGCTGTCTGGGCGGCGCATACTGGCTGAACGTTAATGCTATTGGGCCACTGCATTTTGATGACTAATATGGGGTTTCCTTCACGGGGCAAACCTCAAGATGTCTAGAAACCCCTTGTTTTTTAAAATCTTGATTTGGACATCACTAAGTGCGTTTATCACTAAGATCTTTCTGACCGTGCAAATTCTGATACCTGCTAGGCAGCTTTGATAAATTGACTGAATTGACCCCTTTAACGTGCTCTTCTGCCTTTATGCTTAACATAAGAAATACACTATATATCCTAACAGAATTAACAAAAAAGTAATTATAACATTTTGATGTCGTTTGTTCTAGAAATAATAAAAATAAAATTGAGTAAAAACTATCCCAAAACTGCAGCGTGGACAATTTGAGTTCAAGAGCTGATTTGAAGTATCAAATGAAGTCCAAATGAGCTGAAACTTATTTTTCTGGAAATTTAACTTCTTGAACGTTAAATTCATGTAAATTATTTGACTTAAGTCTCAAAGAGGCCTAAGTAATTAAGCTCTCAAATACCAAGTATGCTGCTGGGCTGAACCTAGGACCTTCTATTTCAAGTCCTTTGATAGTTTGGATAAAAATACTTAATTCAAAACTAATTTAATTACATAATTAAGTTTATTAGAATGTCAATAAACTCTCTTAATAAAGAAATCAAAGTTAAATTAAGTTTAAGTTGATGAATTAACTTAAAACTTAAACAGGTTCAAAAAAATGATTAAGGCTAATTGAGGATTACATGGGCTGATATCCATCATCCTCCCCTTGTTAGAAAAAATTTATCCTCAAATTTAAGCCATTAAATATGGCTAAAATAACACTAACCACTCAAATAAACGTGGTTCGATTCGAGCCTGGTGATAATTACTCGGATGGTTAGGGGCTTTTTGAGATGGCTTACCACAAGTAAAGAGATGGTGGAAATGTTTTTATGGTGTGTGGAGTTGGAAAAGATTGTTAGGGTGTGGGTGGGCTGAAGCGTGGAGTTTAGTTTTACTAAGTAAAACATTGTGAGCACAACTCTCTCCATGGATAATCAATGAATATATCATACCCTAAACCGTAGGCTTGGAGTGGGATATGTTCTTCCTTTGTTCAGCTTCTTCTTCTTTTGGATCATCCCAAGTGCTTTCCAAAAGAAGCATTTCACCCTCGTCAGGTTCATACTCATCAAATTTTGGAGGCAGGTCCAAGTTAACCTCTGTGTCTTCTTCTTCATTTTCTTCCTCTCTTGTGTTGTCAACCTTATTACCTTCATGAATTTGGTCTACTTTCGTTGAAGCGAACGGCTGTTTGGTTTCCCTTCTCATTTCAAACCATAGGGGGAGTAGATCAAACTCTTGTTGTTGCAACTCAAGCTTTATTCATTGCCTCTCAAGGTCCCTTTGTTGCATCTTAAGATCAAAGGCATCAAATTCAACTTTCAATTTGAGAAGTTTTCAAAGGGACATGGTGGGAGCTTATGGGTTGTGTTTTGAGGATGTGTTTGGGCTAATTTATGTAATGTGTTTGGATTAATTTTAGGAGCATGGGGCTCAGGTAAGGATCTGAACTTGCTCTGATACCACTACTGATGTATCTCTCAAGGGTTAAGCTTAAACTCAATTCAAGAGTGTAAGTTAAACCATGAAAGATTACAATCAAGGGACAAACTCGAACACACTTTAGAATAAAAACATGTGAATCTAAAGCTAAGAGTGAAAGATATAAACTTAACTCACCCAAATGAATCCACACCTAGAGAGTCAAGAGCTAGACTTAAGGGGATTGATGGATATAGATATCACCACCACCAAACTATACAGCAAAGGCACTACTAAGAAGTTTGATTTGGACCTAAGAGATCACCAATCTAAGGAGCCAATTGAGATACAACACTTAGGAATTTAACACAAGAGAATCCACCGTTGCAAGAGAGTTTTCACTCAAGCTTTTCTTTAAAATTTATCAAGGCATGCTTACAAAATGAGGTTTCAACGCCTTTTAAAAACATCCTAAGGCTTTCCTTACTCATTAGGCAATCATTAGGAGATTACTTAATGCTTAGGATAGTCACTAAGTACATTTAACTAGCTAAACATGCAGTTTAGTACTTAATTGAACTAAAACAAGCACAAATGAATACAGTGGCTTAAACCTTATTAACTTAAGCTAGTCTTTGATGATTCTAGGCTACATGAGTCATGTTTTCTCCCTTGGAAGGAAAGAACACACGATTGCCATCTCAAAAGTAGGAGAGGAATGCATGCTTGACACCTCGTGCTGAAGTGGATGAATGAATGCTTGCAAAATAGGTGGATCTTCCTCTTCCACGTGGCACTTGCTACTTTTATAAGTCACCTAGTGACTAAGCTCAAGCTTGCAGCCTAGCACACTGACACCGTGGAGGATAAAACCCACCAAAGAGGGAAAACGCCTAGGCTAAGCAACCAGGCTGTCTGTGTGGCGCATGCTATCTGAACCTCAATGCTATTGGGCCACTACATTTTGATGACTAATCTGGGGTTTCCTTCACGAGGGAAACCTCAAGATGTCTAGAAACCACCCTTTTTGAAAATCTTGATTTGGACGTCACTAAGTGCCTTTATCACTATAATCTTTCTAACCGTGCAAATTCTAATGCTTGCTAGATAGCTTTCATAAATCGACTGAATTAACCCATTTAACATGCTCTTCTGGCTTTGTGCTTAACATAAAAAATAAACTAGACATCTAATGGAATTAACAGAAAAATTATTACAATATTTTGATGTTGTTTGTTCTAGAAAATAATAAAAACAAAATCAAGTAAAAACTATCCCAAAATTACAGCCTGGATAGTTTGACTTCAAGTGCTGATTTGAAGTATCAAATGAAGTCCAAATGAGGTGAGACTTGTTTTTCTCGAACGCTAACTTCTTGAACTTCAAATTCATGGTAAATTATTTGACTTAAACCTCAAAGAGGCCTACATAATTATGCTCTTAAAAACCGGGTATGTAGCTCGCCTGAACCTGGGACCTTCTGTTTTAAGTCCTTTGATAGTTTGGACAAAAATACTTAATTTAAAACTGATTTAATTGCATAATTAAGTTTATTAGAATGTCAACAAACTCTCTTAGTAAAGAACCAAAGTTGAATTAAACTTGAGTTAATGAATCAACTGAAAACTGAAACAGGTTCAAAAAAATAATTAGGGCTAATTGAGGATTGCATGGGCTGATATCCATCACATTACAAATGGAGCTTTCTACACGAGCTTTGTTTTCAACTTTTCTCTTGAAGCCATTCATATGCCTAAAAAAGTACAAGAATAATCTACACATTTGAGGGTATGGTTAATTGAAGATTAGCCATGACCACTACAGAAAAAAGTTCAAATAAACACAGATTCAGCAATGGAAAAAGACTAAATAGCGATGGAATTTTGATTTCAGCGACGGAATTGGCGATAGAAAACGGCTGTCAGATTTTCACTCATCGCTGAGTACGTGGCGGAATTTCATAATTTAGTCACCATTAACCACGGATTCAGCTGTAGCCTGTGCGATAAATTTTGTTTTGGCAGGGAAAAATTGGCGACGAAGTCAACAACGAAATGCAATTTCCATTGCCACTAGCGACGGACTTAGAGACGGATATTCCGTTGCTAGTCGCAATGGAAATTGCATTCCACTGCTGACTTCTGCTCTGGAAAAGAAAGAAATTCTCCTGTTCCGGCGCCAGTCTGTCGCTAAGTTTCTAATTTTTTTTTAAATAACAACGCGTGTTTTTTATCGTATCCCTCAGTACATACATTTCAATCCCCGCAAGAAATTTACAAGGATTATTCACTCCATTAGCATTCAATGGCTTCGATTATAACTCCATTCAAAGCGTTCTTAACAATTCCAAGCTACACAAAGGTGAAATATCACATCCGAAGCTGCACTTCAAACCAAGGGTTTTCAATTCACAAAGCACAAGTCCCAAACAAAGTGTATACATATCACAAACTACAAATCCAAACAAACCCGAAGTTGCTAGTAATTAAAGTAAAGCTATGTTTGCAGAAGAGGGAGAAGTAAGTGCCAAGGGGAGGGGAATGAAATAAGCACCAAGGGGAGGGGAAGCAAGCAGCAAGAGGTGTACTCCATGAAAAATAAGCAGGAGAGTCACCAACTGGGGAAAAACTGCAACCAACTCAATCACCAAGGTGAGGATCATCATCTTCCTCATCCTCATCCTCATCCTCATTATGTTGTGAATGATGAGTAAAGGGTGGCTAAGATCCCGAGCCAAAAGAAAGCTTGCAGGCATTGATCGATGCTCATCATTTGTTGGCTGAGTTGTTGGTGCTTTGGGTGAGCAATTTGTTAGATTCCTCTAGTTGGTTACGTTTCTTCATAAGCAACTGGTAACTTTCAGCTTGTGAAGTTAGCTCACCCTCTAAGTTGGTTACACACCCCTTAAGTCATTGAGCTCTTGTTGTGATGACGTATAACCAGTACCTGCTGACAGGAATTTAAGTGAAGTACGCATTAGTATTACAATTGAGTAGACTTATCGTATAACCATGTTCATTGAAACTTTACTATGAAAACTATACCGGCTCTTTGAGTGAGACTGAAGTAACCGAATTTCCTAATGTTAATAGCCTCATCGCTGGCCATAAATACGATCCTTTTTATTCTTGTACATCTTCACCCACAACTCATTTGGCTGTGGAAGTGGCTGGTTTGGATCTTGAGAAGTGCCTTCCCTGGTCGCTTGAGAGTTGATTACATTTTGAAATTCATGTTCAAAGGATTCCTACAATATGACAATATATGCAAGAAATCATATATATTACAGTTAATGAAAGCAAAGTATACAAGTTCAGGTTGAACTACAAATAAAGATTGAGAATAGCTAATTGCTTACATATGTTTGTTGTGATTTCCTGTCAACCGAAGGGGCATCTTCTTCACCATGAAGTTTGTGAGTGCGGCTAAATAATTCAACAATTATGGGCTCAATCCCAAGTTGTTCCCTCTTTGTACGTGCCACATAGAATTATGTCAAATACAAGCCAAACCACAGTATTAAAGTTAAAGAAATAAATAGCAAATTCATTTACCAGATGCCTCCGATGCTTATGTATAGGGATTGAGCCATAGGTGTGGAGAGATGGGCCACCACTTTCTGGAGTACCCAGTCAGTTCTTCTGAGCTATTTCACCCAGTTTCTAGCAACCTTCATTCGCCCAGTATTGTTGGAGTCCCTCCTATTGAGCATCGTTGAGCCAAACAGGCTTCTTGTTGTGCTTCCTTGCTCTGCCAAGGATGTCTCCCAAGCGTGCATTGCCTCGATTTTTTAAATTTTTTCTTATATGGTCCTCATGGACTGAATCCCAAGTAAACCACTTCTGTAATTTTGAAAACAACAAACACATCAAATAATATAATAGTAATTTATCACGTTCACACAAACTGTTATATGTGTAGGCACCTTAGTTACCTTGAACTATCCAAACCACAAATCCCGTACTAGTTTGGGTACTTTACCCCAACTAGGCCGAGCTCCATCATATTTGCTTTGAAATATGAGTGAAATCCTACTAACAGCACCCTCATTGAGAAGATACCTAATTGAAAATAACACATCCAATTGATTACTTGTGATGCAAAATAGTTAAAGTTCATAACATATAACAATCGAAGACTTACCCATTAACATCTGGCCCAATCTAAGTCTTCGCTCGAGTGCTCCCATGACTAGATTATACTTTACTTTCTCCAATTGCAATGTTGTCTTGGGACTAATTTATGTTAGGGTCAATGGGTTGGGAGTAGGTTGCATAGTATTGACAAAAATAGAGTTTGGAGGAATGTTGTAGACAAATTGGTCGTACATGGTACTTTGGTTGGGAATGTATGAGGTTTAATGATGGAGAGTGCCAAATGGGGGGAAGCATTGGTCCTAAAAGACCTGGTATGTAGCCAGCCATTGTGGCCCCTGGCTAAACTAGGATATGAGGTACCTGGGGGGAAGATAGATCAACATCTATTACGATTGGATCTACGATAGAGGTCCTACGCCGTCGTCCTCTACCTCGAGTGAAGGACTTACCTCGACAAGAATTGGAATCTATACCTGAAATAGGTGACAACAAATGCAGTATAAATATATAATAATTATACATATCAACTGTTTACTCAGATGCCATAATACGTAGGTAATATATATTTTCAAAATTCATTCATACAATAAAAGTAAAGTCACAACCAATAGTTTTCCATGCAAAGTGCTCAAATACATAAGAGTTCATAAGCACTCAATCATCTGCATCATCATCATCATCATTGTCATCGTCGTCATCATCATCATCATACAAATGCAAATTTTCCTCTACTTCATCTGTTTCGTTACCATTATCCCACTCATCCTCTTCTTCACCCTCATCATCCTCTACCTCGTCTATCTCGTCATTAACCTGAATAAATAAAAACTCCATTTCATCATTCACCTCTTTCGGTGGTGTACTTTCATCCACTAATGATGTAGGGATAGCATTATTCATAGGTTCAACTATTATCGTCATGTTCGTTTGTTGATAGGCAGTAGGTAGAGTGTATTGCTTATCCACTCTTGCCCTTGGATTGGTTGATATGATAACAAGCCAATTGGCCCTATCCCTTGAGCGATCTACATATGGCATGAAGTATACCTGTGATGCAGTGTTTGGGAAGATGAATGAGTCGTACTTTCAGTACCTCCTTTTACTGTGCACCTTAATAAGTTTGCTTAGTTTATGAGATTGTGTCCCATGATTCAATGTGGGATCAGACCACTCACAACTAAATAGCACACATCATTTAAGTGGTTCGCCTACATACTCTAGTTGGACAATATCCTTCAATACGCCATAATAATAATTTTCAATATCGCCTTCCCCTGTACCACAAACACCAACACCATAATTATATGTTCTCTTCCTGATGCTGTGAGCTTCTGTGTGGAATTTAAATCCATTAACTCTATATGCCGTCCACATCGACACATGCCGATTTGGCTTTGCAACCAATT
The DNA here is from genome assembly GCA_029747015.1 of Carnegiea gigantea. Taxonomy (NCBI): domain Eukaryota; kingdom Viridiplantae; phylum Streptophyta; class Magnoliopsida; order Caryophyllales; family Cactaceae; genus Carnegiea; species Carnegiea gigantea. Next base: position 83,072 of record JAKOGI010000732.1, read on the forward strand.
GTATCAAGTAGCAATGTTTGTGGGTGTCGAATAGGTGAATATAATACACCTAAGGTGACATAACATGTGGTTTTAGTTAATACAATGTACCTAATTGTTATGTTAAAATTATGAAGGAATGAGTTGTAATACTTACATTCTGACTAAACCAATCTGCAAAATGAGTTTTAATAATGGTGTCAACATCTGCATCGCTGACATTGGGACGTGCAGTGCTAACTTGTTCTATGAAAATTCTGTCACATTTTATGAAGGCCATTAATGTCCTTGCGTTCTGAATGATAAACTCAATTGGAAGTTAAGGTAGCACTCACCCTATATAAGGTTTAACTTTCTCACAATTTAACAGCAAGATGGGTGGTAATATATTTGGTATCTGTGAGATACTTTGATCTTTTCCTACCAATAGCGGTCCCTTGCAGTTCAAACACAAATAGAGTTAGGAAATGATTATTATTACAACCGTATTTGAGTCGTCGTGATTGCCTAGTGCATTTGCATTATGGTCATGGTGAATTAGAGAGTCTTAACAAGCTTCTAGTAGATTGGATTATTTGGAACGACAGTTGAAAGAACCAAGTTATACAAATAAATACATGACTGATGAGTGCTTCATTGCTAAAGTGAGATTCTACGGAGTCTTCTAGCTCAACCTATTTTATCTGTCAATATGAATGTTTAAGTTTATTTGAGTGGTTTACTTAATATTTGTTGTGATAGTCTAAGCTTATATTTTGAAAACCTCATTCTTCTATCTGTTTAAAATGGTTTAAATCACTTTTATACTAATTTTTGGGACGGTTGGGCTATTGATGTTGCTACTAACGATGCTTAAGGAGGTTTTTTATCATACTCTTGATTTTATGGTTGCTTAGGGACAAGCAACGATTTAAGAGTAGGGGAGTTTGAAATGCGCTCAAAGGTTACATCATTTTTGGGGTCATTTTGTTGAGTTTTATGTTATAGTTTATGCCCCAAATTCCAGTTTTACACTTAGGTATGATTCTTTGATGTTTTTTGCAGGTTTTAAGATGTTTTTGACCTGGCATTGACCTTCAAATGATGAGGTTTTGACTCACCACCGATGGCCACCAGCCTTTATGCATGTGGAGAGGAGGAAGAATGAGAAACACCCGAGACAGAGACCTTCGCGGACCATTCATGGTGAAGGGCATGGTCTGTGATAGGCCTTAAACAGCTACAACAATTCGTTTTCCTTGCTTCTGTAGATAAGAATGCTTGGTGGCTATTATATGATGGCGTATTCGACTGCAAGAAATGAGAGCATGCCAATTCTATCTCAAATATCTCTTAAATAGTTTTGCATTTCTAATAATATTCTAGTAAGAAGAGGACCGGAAGGAGGGTAATTTGTGAGTTAGAGGCTTGATGATTTAAGGATCAATAAGAACTCCATTGCTGCTAAGAATTTTCTTTTTCCATTCTTCTTTGAACTCTATTAGAATTATTCTAGTTTGTTTTTGTGTCATATTTAAACTCTTTTGTTAGTTTAATGAAAATTAGTGAATGTTATCAGTGATTTAGGCTAAGATTTCGGCATTGATATTAGATTGGGTTATTTCAACACTTTATCTCATTTTTAACCTACTAAAGGGATTTGGTTGTATCTTAGATATGTATAGTACTAGTTTGAGGAGTTTTGTGGAAAATGGGGGTTGATAATTTGGCTCTTAGTCCTATGCCTTTTGCTCCACAATCCCAAAATATTTGTTCCCTTTTAAACATCTACCAAAAGCACCATTACAATGCTATTTAGGCCCTTATGATTGCCTAGTGCATTTTTCATTCTAGTCAAGGTGTATAAGTGTTTAAGTTGATCTAAGTGATTAAATTAATATCTGATGTGCTGGTTTCTGCTTATATTTTGAAAACTTTAGTATCCCATCTGTTAGTAATGGTTTAAATCACTTTTAGGCTAATTTTCGAGCTAGTTTGGCTATTGATGTGGCTACTAATGTTTCCCTGAGGAGTTTGTCCTCATTTTTTCCATTCTATGGTTGCTTAGGGACAATCAATGGTTCAAGCATGGGGGAGTTTAATTAGTGCTTGAAGATTGCTTCATTTTTGGGGTCATTGTGTGCATTTTTAGGGAATTCATGAGCTTTAGGTTACAATTTATCCTCAAATTCTGGTTTTACACTTGGGTATGGTGATTTGATGCTTTTTGTAGGTTTAAAGACCTTTTTAACCAGGCATTGACCCCAAATGAAGAGATTTTGACTCACCATGGATTCGCCCACCCTTTATGCATGTGGAGAGGAGGAAGAATGAGAAGCACGTAAGATAGGGACCTCTACAAACCGTTCGTGGTGAAGATCATGGTCTGTGGCATGCCTAAAAAAGTTACTACCTTTCGTTTTCCTTGGTTTAATGACTGAGAATGCTTCTTGGCTGCTATATGAAGGCGTCCTTTGCTACAAAAAACAGGAGAGCCTACCTATCTTATCTCAAATATCTCTCAAATAGTCTTGTATTTTTAATAATTTTCAAGTAAGAAAAGGAACAGAAGGAGGGTAATTTGCAGGTTGGAGGCTTACAATTGAAGGATCAACAAGAAATCTATTGTTGCTAAGAAATTTCTTTTGCCTTACTCTTTGAACTTCATTAGAATTGTTCTAGTTTGTTTTGATGCCTTGTTTAAACTCTTATGTTAGTTTATAAAACATGAGTGAATGTTGTGAGTGATTTAGGCTGAGATTTTGGAATTAATATTGGATTAGATTATTTCAACACTTTCTATCATTCTGAACTAAGTAAGGGGATTTCTTTTTTTAAAATCTTTGATATGTATTGGTTTGAGGATTTTGGTGGAAAATTGGGAGGTGATAATTTTGCTCTTAGACTTTGGCTTTTTGTTTCACAATCTCAAAATATTTGCTCCCGGTTAAACCCTTACCAGTAGCCCTATTACAATCCTATTGAAGTCCTCATGATTTGCAAGTTAGAGGCTTCAAGATTGTAGAATCAACAACAAATCCATTGTTGCTATGCACTTTCTTTTCCCTTATTGTTTGAAGTCCATTGGAAATGTTCTTTTTTTTGATGTCTTATTTAAACTCTTTTGTTAGTTTAATAAGCATGAGTCAATGTTATGAACGATTTAGGCCAAGATTTTGGGATTGATATTGGATTGGATTATTTCAACACTTTCTCTCATCTTCAACCAAGGGGATTGGTTTGTATCTTCGATATACATTGCTTTGAGGAGTTTTGTAGAAAATTAGGAGGTGATAATTTTGCTCTTAGTCTTTGGCTTTTTGCTGCTTAACCCTAAAATATTTATGCCTTTTTAAACCTTTACCAATAGCCCTATTACAACCCTATTTAGGCCCTTATGATTACCTAGTGTATTTTGCATTCTAGTCATGGTGAATTAGAGAGTCTTAACAAGCTTATGGCAGATTTGATTCCTTGGGATGGAAATTCAGAGAACCGAGTTATACTTTAAAATGCATGAGTGATGAGTGCTTTATTACTAAAGTGAGGTTCCACAAGGTCATCTAGCTCAACCAACTTCATGTGCTAATATGAGTGTTTAAGTTGATTTGAGTGATTGATTTAATATTTGATGTGATGGTCTCTACTTATATTTCGAAAACTTCATTCTCCTATTTGTTTGCAATGGTTTAAATCACTTTTGGGCTAATTTTTAGGTTGTTTTAGCCATTGATGTTGCTACTAATGTTTACCTGATGATGTTTTTCTTCATACTTTTGATTCTATGGTTTCTTAGGGACAACCAATAGCTCAAACATGGGGGAGTTTGATAGGTACTTGAAGATTATATTATTTTTTGGGTCATTTTGTTGCATTTTTGTAGAACTCATTAGCATTATGTTATAATTTATGCCCCAAATTCCTGTTTATGCTTTGGTGTAGTGATTTTGATGCTTTTCGTAAGTTTTAAGACCTTTTTAACGTGGCATGGACCCTCAAATAATGAGGTTTTGATCCACCACATATGCTCCCCAGCGTTTATGCGCATAGAGAGGAGGAAGAATGGCAAACACCCGAGATAGAGATCTCCACAGATCGTCTATGGTGAGCACCACATTCCGTGGTAGGCCTAAAACAGCTACAAGCTTTTGTTTTCCTTTGTTTTGAGGCATAGAATGCCTGGTGGCTGCCATATGAAGGTGTGTTTCGGCTTCAAAAAAGGAGAGCCTACCTATTCTATCTCAAATATCTCTCAAATGGTATTGTATTTTTAATCATTTTCATGTAAGAATAGGATCGAAAGGAAGGTAATTTTGATATTGATATTGGATTGGATTATTTTAACACTTTCTATCGTTTTGAACCAACTGAAGGGATTTGTTTATTTCCTCTATATGTCCTAGTTTGAGGAGTTATGTGGAAAATTAAGTGGTGATAATTTTGCTCTTAGTTTTTGGCATTTTGCTCCACAATCTCAAAATATTTGTTCCCCTCTAAAACTTTACCAGCAGCCCCGTTATAATCCTATTTAAGTCCTAATGATTGCCTTGTGTGTTTTGAGAGAACAAAGTTATACTTCGAAATAAATAAATGTTGAGTGCTTCATTACTAAAGTTAGGTTCCACACGGACTTCCAGCTTATCCAATTTTATATGCCAATGCAATTGTTCAAGTTGATTTTAGTTATTGATTTAATATTTGGGGTTATGGTCCATGCTTATATTTTGAAAATTTCATTCTCCTATCTGTTTGTAATTGTTTAAATTACTTTTGGGCTAATTTTTGGGTTGATTTAGTTCTTGATGCTGCTACTATTGTTTACCTGGGCAGATTTTTCATCATACTTTCGATTTTATTATTGCTTAGGGACAAGCAATGGTTCAAGCATGGGGGAGGTTAATAAGTGTTTGAAGATTACATCTTTTGGGGGGTTATTTTGTTACATCTTCAGGGAATTTATGAGCGTTATGTTATAATCTATGCTCCAAATTCCCATTTTACACTTGGGTATGGTGCTTCGATGCTTACCTTTTTGACGTAGCATTGTCCCTCAAATGATGAGATTTTGAGTCACTAGGGGTGCCCCACAGCTTTTACGCGTGTGGAGAGGAGGAAGAATGAGAAACACCCGAGACAGAGGCCTTCATGGACCGTACGTGGTGAATGCCACGGTCCATGGAAGTCCTGAAACATCAACTACCATTCGTTTTCCTTAGTTTTGTTGCTAAGAATGCTTGGTGGCTGCTATATAAAAGTCTGTTCGGCTACAAGAAATGAGAACCTCCCTATTCCATCTCAAATTTCTCTCAAGTAGTCTTGTATTTTTCATAATTTTTGGGCAAGAAGAGGACCGAAAGGAAGGTAATTTGCAAGTTGGCGGCTTGAAGATTGAAAGATCAATAAGAACTCCATTATTGTTAAGCAATTTCTTTGCCCTCACTCTTTGAACTCCATTAGAATTGTTGTAGTTTATTTTCATATCTTGTATAAACTCTTTTATTACTTTAATAAACATAAGTGAATGTTGCTAGTGATTTAGGCTAAGATTTTAGCGTCAATATTGGATTGGATTATTTTAACACTTTCTCTCGCTTTCAGCTAATTAAGAGGTTTTGTTTGCATCTTCTATCTATATTGGTTTGAGGAGTTTTGTAGAAAATTAGGGGGTGATGATTTTTCCCTTAATCTTTGGCATTTTGCTCCATAATCCCAAAATAATGCTCCCTTTTAAACCTTTACCAATAGTCCCGTTACAACCCTATTTAAGTCCTTATGATTAATGCCTAGTGTGTTTTTCATTCTAGTAATGACGAATTAGAAAGTCATAACAAGTTTATGGTAGATTTGATTCTTTGGAATGAGATTTGAGGGTACCTAGTTATACTTTAAAATATACGAGTGATGAATGCTTCATTACTAAAGTGAGGTTCTACATGGACTTCTAGCTCAACCTATTTGATGTACTAATATGAGTGTTCAAGTTGATTTGAGTGGTTGATTTAATATTTGGTGTGATGGTCTCTACTTATATTTCAAAAACATCATTATCATATCAGTTTGTAATGGTTTAAATCATTTTTTGGATAATTTTTGGGTTGATTTTGGCTATTGATGTTGCAACTAATGTTTAGCTAAGGAGTTTTCCATCATACTTTCGATTTTATGGCTGCTTAGGGACAAGCAATGGTTCAACCATGGGGGAGTTTGACAAGTATTAAAAATTACAACATTTTTGGGCTCATTTTGTTGCATTTTTAGAGAATTCAGAAGCTTTATGTTACAATTTATGCCCCAAATTTGCTTTTTATGCTTGGGTATAGTCCTTTGATGTGTTTTACATGTTGTAAGACCTTCTTAACCTAGCATTAACCCTCAAGTGATAAGGTTTTACCTTACGACAAATGTTCCCCAGCCTTTATGCACGTCGAGAGGAGGAAGAGAGCAACACCAGAGACAGAGACTTCTATAGACCACCCGTGGTTATAGCCATAGTCCGTGGTTGGACTGAAATAGCTATAACATTTCATTTTCCTTTGTTTTATGGTTGAGAATGCTTGGTGGCTGCTATAAGAAGGCATATTCGACTGCAAGAAAGGGGAGCCTACCTATTCTATCTAAATATCTCTCAAATAATCATGTATTTTTAATAATTTTCGGGTAAGAAAAGGACCAGAAGGAAAATCATTTGCAAGTTGGAGGCCTAAAGATTGAACAAATAACAAGAAATCCATTTGTTGCTAAGTAGTTTCTTTTCCCTTACTCTTCAAGCTCCATTAGAATTGTTCTAGTTTATTTTGATGTCTCGTTTAAACTCTTTTATTAGTTTAATAAACATAAATGAGTGTTGTGAGTGATTTAGGCCAAGATTTTTGCGTTGATATTGGATTTGATTATTTCAACACTTCGTCTCGTTTCAAACCAACTGACGGGATTTATTTGTATCTTCAATATGTACTGGTTCAACAAGTTTTGTGGAAAATAAGGAGGTGATAATTTTGCTCTTAGTCTTTGGCTTTTTATCCCACAACCCCAAAATGTTTGCTCCATTTTAAACCTTTACCGACAACCCCATTACCACCCCATTTAAGTCCTCATGATTGCCTAGTGCATTTTGCACTCTAGTCATGGCGAATTGGAGAATCTTAATAAGCTTATGGTAGATTTGATTCTTTGGAATGGGAATTGAGAGAACCAAGTTATACTTTAATACATGAGTGATCAGTGCGTGATTAGTAAAGTGAGGTTCTATGAGATCTTCTATCTAAACCTATTTCAAGGGCCAATATGAGTATTTAAGTTGATTTGAGTGATCAATTTAATATTTGATGTGATGGTCTATGCTTATATTTCAAAAGCTTCATTCTCCTACTATTTATAATGGTTTAAATCACTTTAGGTCTAATTTTTGGTTCGATTTGGCTGTGGATGCCACTATAATGTTCACCTGATGATGTTTCTCATCATACTTTTGATTCTATGGTCGCCTAGGAACAAGCAACAGTTCAAGTATGGGAGACTTTGATAAGTGCTTGAAGATTACATCACTTTTAGGTCATTTTGTTGTATTATTAGAGAATTCATGACCTTTATGTTACAATTTATTCCCCAAATTCTAGTTTATCCTTGGATATGGTGCTTTAATGGTTTTTGCAAGTTTTAAGACATTTTTGACCTGGCATTGACCCTCAAATGATGAGGTTTAGACTCATCACAGATGCTCCCCAGCCTTTATGCATGTGGAGAGGAGAAAGAATGAGAAAACCTGACATAGAGACCTCCATGGACCGTCCATAGGGAAGGCCATAGTCTGTGCTAGGTTAAAATAGCCACAACCTTTCATTTTCCTTGGTTTTGTGGCTGAGCATGCTTGGTGGGTGCAATGTGAATGCGTGTTCGGCTACAAGAAAGAAGAGTCTACCTATTCTATCTCAAACATCTCTCAAATAGTCCTATATTTTCATAATTTTCATGTTGGAAGTGGACCGGAAGGGAGGTAATTTGCAAGTTGAAGGCTTGAAGATTGAAGAATCAACAAGACATCCGTTGTTGCTAAGCACTTTCTTTTCCTTATAGTTTGAACTCCATCAGAATTATTCTAGTTTTTTTTGATGTGTTGTTTTGACTCTTTTGTTAGTTTAATAAACATGAGTGAATGTTGTAAGTGGTTTAGCCAAGATTTTTGCATTGATGTTAGATTTGATTATTTCAACACTTTCTTTCATTTTCAACTAACTAAGGCGATTTGTTTGTAACTTTGATATGTATTGGTTTGAGGAGTTTTATAGGAAATTGGGAGGTTATAACTGTGCTCTTAGTCTTTGGCTTTTTATTCTCTTTTAAACCTTGTCCAATTACCCATTACAATCCTATTTAGGTCCTCATGATTGCCTAGTGTCTTTTGCCTTCTACTCATGGTGAATTGGAGAGTCTTAAGAGCCTTATGATAGATTTGATGCTTTGGAATTACATTTGAAAGAACCTGGCTGCACTTTAAATGCATTAGTAATGAGTGCTTCATTAAGTGAGGTTCTACAAGGTCTTCTAGCTCAACCTATTTCATGTGCCAATGTGAGTGTTCAAGTAGACTTGAGTGATTGATTTAATATTTGATGTGATGGTCTCTACTTATATTTCGAAAACTTTAATCTTCTATTTGTTTGTAATGGTTCAAATCACTTTTAGGATATTTTTTAGGTGGATTTGGCTATTAGTGCTGCTACCAATGTTTACCTAAGGAGATTTTTCATTATACTTTCGATTCTAGGGCTGCTTAGGGACAGGAAACGGTTTAAGCTTACGGGAGTTTGACAACTGCTTGAAGATTACATTATTTTTGCGGTCCTTTTGTTGCATTTTAGGGAATTTGTGAGCTCTATGTTATAATTTATGCCCCAAATTCCTGTTTTACGCTTGGGTATGGCACTTTGATGCTTTTTGAAGGTTTTAAGACCTTTTTGATTTGGCATTAACCATCAAATGAGGTCGTTTTGACTCATCACGGATGCCCCTTAGCTGTCACGTGCATGGGGAGGAGGAAGAATGAGAAACACCCAAGACAGAGACTTCCACAAACCATCCGTGGTGAAGGTCATGGTCCGTGGCGGCCTAAAATGGCTACAACCTTTCCTTTTCCTTTGTTTTGTGCCTAAGAATACTTTGGTGGCTGCTATATGAAGGTGTTTTTGACTACAAGAAAGGAGAGCCTACCTATTCAATCCCAAATATCTCTAAAATAGTCTTGTATTTTTAAAAATTTTCAGGTAAGAAGAGGAGCGGAAGGAAGGTAATTTGCAAGTTGGAGGCTTGAAGATTGAAGAATCAACAAGAAATCCATTGCTGCTAAGTAGTTTCTTTTCCCTTACTCTTCGAACTCCATTAGAATTGTACTAGTTTGTTTTGATGTCTTGTTTAAACTCTCTTGTTAGTTTAATAAACATGAGTGAATATTGTGAGTGGTTTAGGACAAGATTTTGGCATTGATATTATATTGGATTATTTCAACACTTTCTGTCGTTTTGAACATCTTGAACCAACAGACAGGATTTGTCTATATCTTTAATATGCATTGGTTCAAGGAGTTTTTTGGAAAATAGGAAGGTGGTAATTTTACTTTTAGTCTTTAGCTTTTTGCTCCACACTCCTAAAGTATTTGGTCCCTTTCAAACCTTTACCGACAGCCCTATTACAACCCTATCTAGGTCCTTATGATTGCCTACTGTATTTTGCATTCTAGTCATGGTGAATTGGAGTGTCTTAACAAACTTATGGTAGATTTGATTCTTTGTAATGATATTTGAGAGAACTAAGTTATACTTTAAAATGCATGACTGACGAGTGCTTCATTACTTAAGTGAGGTTCTATGAGGTCTTCTACCTCAACCTATTTCATGTGCTAATATGAGTGTTTAAGTTAATTTGAGTGATTGATTTAATAACTGAAGTGATGGTCCCAGCTTACGTTTTGAAAACTTCATTCTCCTATTTGTTTGTAATGGTTTAAATCACTTGTGGGCTAATTTTTGGCTCCCTTTGGCTATTGATATCGCTATTAATGTTCTGCTGATGATATTTTTTATCATACTTTCGATTATATGCTTGCTTAGGGACAAGCAACTGTTCAAGTATGAGGGACTTTGGTATGTGCTTGAAGATTACATCAGTTTTAGGGTAATTTTGTTGCACTTTTAGGGAATTCATGAGCTTTATATTACAATTTATGCCCCAACTTCCCATTGGCGCTTGGATGTGGTGCTTTGATGCTTTTACAAGTTTTAAGATCTTTTTGACCTGGCATTGAACCTCAGATGATGAGGTTTTGACTCAGCACCGATGCTTCCCAGCCTTTATGCACGTGGAGAGGAGGAAGAATGAAAAACACTTGATACAGACAACTCTATGGACCATCCGCGGCAAAGGCTGTGGTAGGCCTGAAACAACTACAACCTTTCGTTTTCCTTGGTTTTGTGGTTGAGAATGCTTGGTGGGTGCTATGAAGGCATGCTCGGCTACAAGAAAGAAGAGCCGACCTATTCTATCTCAAATATCTCTCAACAGTCTTGTATTTTTCACAATTTTCATTCAGGAAGTGGACTGGAAGGATGGTCATTTATAAGTTAGAGGCTTGAAGGTTGAAGAATCAACAAGAACTCCATTACAGCTCAGCAGTTTCTTTTCCCTTACAGTTTGAACTCCATTAGAATTGTTCTAGTTTGTTTTTATGCGTTGTTTTGACTCATTTGTTAGTTTAATAAACATGAGTGAATGTTGTGAGCGATTAAGGCCAAGATTTTGGCATTGATATTGGATTTGACTATTTCAATAGTTTCTCTCATTTTTAACCAGCAAAGGGGATTTATTTGTAACTTCGATATGTATTGGTTGAAGGAGTTTTGTGAAAAATAGGGAGGTTACAATTTTGCCCTTAGTCTTTGGCTTTTTACTCTACAACCCCAAAGCATTTGCTTCTTTTTAAACCTTTACCAGCAGCCTCATTACAACCCTATTTAAGTCCTCATGATTACCGAGTGCATTTTGCATTCTAGTCATGACGAATTGGAGAGCCTTAACAAGATTATGGTAGATTGACTCCTTGGAATGGGAATTGAGAGAGCCAAGTTATACTTTAAAATACGTCAATGATGAGTGCTTCATTTCTAAGGTGAGGTTCTATGAGATCCTCTAGCTAAACCTATTTCTAGCTGAACCTATTTCATTGCTATATAAAGGCGTGTTCAGCTGTAAGAAAGAGGAGTCCAGCTATTCTATCTAAAATATCTCCCAATTAGTCCTATATTTTTGATAATTTTCATGCTGGAATTGGACCGAAAGGAAGGTAATTTGCAAGTTGGAGGCCTGAAGATTGAAGAATCAACAAGACATCCATTGTTGCTAAGCTGTTTCTTTTCCCTTACAGTTTGAACTCCATTAGAATTGTTCTAGTTTGTTTTGATGTGTTAGTTTAATAAACATAAGTGAATGCTATGAGCGGTTTAGGCCAAGATTTTGGCATTGATGTTGGATTGGATTATTTCAACACTTTCTCTCGTTTTCAACCGGCTAAGGGGATTTGTTTGTAACTTCGATATGTATTGGTTTGAGGAGTTTTATTGAAAATTGGGATATTAGAACTTTGCTCTTAGTCTTTGGCTTTTTGCTCCACAACCGAAAAATATTTGTTCCTTTTTAAGCCTTTTCCAATTGCCCATTACAATCCTATTTAGGTCCTCATGATTACCTAATGGGTTTTGCATTCTACTCTTGACGAATTGGAGAGTCTTAAGAGCCCTATGGTAGCTTTGATTCTTTGGAATTAGATTTGAGAGAACCGAGTTACACTTTAAATACATTAGTGATGAGTGCTTTATTACTAAAGTGAGGTTCTACGGGGTCTTCTAGTCAACCTATTTCATATGCCAATGTCAGTGCTCAAGTGGACTTGAGTGATTGATTTAATATTTGATGTGATGGTCCATGCTTATATTTTAAACACTTCATTGTCCTATCTGTTTGTAATGGTTTAAATCACTTTTAGTCTAATTTTTGGGTCGATTTGGCTATGGATGTGGCCATTAATGTTCACCTGATGATGATTTTTATCATATTTTCGATGCTATGGTTGCTTAGGGGCAAGCAATGGCTCAAGTATGGGAGAGTTTGATAAGTAATTGAAGATTACATCATTTTTGCGGTCAATTTGTCGTATTTTTGGGGAATTCATGAGCTTTATATTATAATTTATGCCCTAAATTTCCGTTTACGCTTGTATATGGTGCTTTGATGCTTTTTGCAAGTTTTAAGACCTTTTTGACCGAGCATTGACCCTCAAATGATGAGGTTCAGACTCACCACATATGCTCCCCAACCTTTATTACACGTGAGGAAGAGGAAAAATGAGCAACTCCTGAGACAGAGACCTCCACGGACCATCCATGGCAAAGGCCATGGTCCATGGTAGGCCTAAAATAGCTATAACCTTTCGTTTTCCTTGGTTTTGGTTTGGTGGTAGAGAATACTTGGTGGGTGCTACATGAAGACGTGTTTGGCTGTAAGAAAGAAGAGACTGCCTATTCTATCTCAAATATCTCTGAAATAGCCTTGTATGTTTGATAATTTTCGAGTAAGAAATCCACTGTTGCTAAGCAGTTCCTTTTCCCTTAATGTTTGAACACCAATGGAATTGTTCCAGTTTGTTTTGATGTCTTGTTTAGACACTTTTGTTAGTTTAATAAACATGAATGAATGTCTTCGATCTGTATTAGTTTAAGGAGTTTCACAAAAAATTGGGAGGTGCTAAATTTGCTCTTAGTCTTTGGCTTTTTGCTCTACAATGCAAAAATATTTGCTCCTTTTTAAACCTTTTCCAATTACCCCATTACAACCCTATTTAGGTCCTCACGATTGCCTAGTGTGTTTTGCATTCTACTCATGGCGAATTAGAGAGTCTCAAAAGGCTTATGGTAGATTTGATTCGTTGGAATTAAATTGGAGAGAACTGAGTTGCACTTTAAAATACATTAATGATCAGGGCTTCATTACTCAAGTGAGGTTCTACGGGGTCTTCTAGCTCAACCTATTTCATGTGCCAATGTGAGTATTCAAGTGGAGTTGAGTGATTGCTTTTATATTTGATGTGATGCCCTCTACTTTTAATTCAAAAACTTTATTCTCCTATCTGTTTGCAATGGTTCAAATCACTTTTGGGCTAATTTTTACGTCAAGTTGGCTATTAGTATTGCTACTAATGTTTACCTAAGGAGGTTTTTCATTATACTTTCAATTCCATCACTGCTTAGGGACAAAAATGATTAAGCATAAGGAAGTTTGATAAGTGCTCGAAGATTACATCATTTTTGGAGTCATTTTGTTGCATTTTTATGGAATTCGTGAGCTCTATGTTATAGTTTATGCGTCAAATTTCCATTTTACGCTTGGGTATGGTGGTTTGATTATTTTGTAAAGGTTTTCAGACTTTTTTGACTTGGAATTGACAATCAAATGATGAGGTTATCACTCACCACGAATGCCCCCTAGCCTTTATGCACATGGAAAGGAGGAACAATGAGAAACACCGAAGACAGAGACCTTCACGAACCGTCCGTGGTGAAGGTCATGATCCATGGCAGGCCTAAAATAGCCACAATCTTTCCTTTTCCTTTGTTTTGTCCATGAGAATTCTTGGTGGATGCTACATGAAGGTGTGTTTGGCTGTAAGAAAGGAGAGCCTGCCTATTCTATCTCAAATATCTCTTAAATAGTCTTGTAAATTCAAAAATTTTCGAGTGAGAATAAGACCGAAAGGAAGGTAATTTACCAACAAGAACTTCATTGTTGCTAAGCAATTTCTCTTCCATTACTCTTTGAACTCCATTAGAATTGTTCTGATTTGTTTCGATGTCTTTTTTAAACTCTTTTTTTTGTTTAATAGACTCAGTGAACGTTGAGTGATTTAGGACAAGATTTTGGCATTGATATTAGATTGGATTATTTCAACACTTCGTCTCATTTTAAACCAACTGAGAGGATTTCTCTGTATCTCCAATTTGTATTTGTTCAAGATGTTTCATGGAAAATAGGGAGGTGATAATTTTGCTCTTAGTCTTTAGCTTTTTGCTTCACAATCCCAAAATATTTGCTCCTCTTCAAACCTTTACTAACAACCCCATTGCAACCCTATTTAGGTCCTCATGATTGCCTAATGTATTTTACATTCTAGTCATGGATAATTGGAGAGTCTTAACAAGCTTATGATGGATTTGATTCTTTGGAATGGGAATTAAGATAACCGAGCTGTACATTAAAATACATGGGTGACGAGTGCTTTTACTCAAGTGAGGTTCTATAAGGTCTTGTAGCTCAACCTGTTTCTTGTGCTAATATGAGTGTTTGAGTTGATTTGAGTGATTGATTTAATATTTTATGTGATGGTTGATAAGTGCTTAAAGTGTATATCATTTTAAGGTTATTTTGCTGCATTTTTAGGGAAAATTATGTCCTTAATGTCATAATTCATACTCCTATTCTCATTTTATGCTTGTGTATGGTTCTTTGATCATATTTGTAGGATTTTGGGCCATTTGACCCAGCATGTGACCCTCATTTGAGTGTATGTTGACGCCCTATAGATGCCCCTGAGATGTCATCCTCGTGGAGCAAGAGAAGAGCAGCAAAAATCGCTTCTAGCCAAGACTACGGTCCAATCATGGTGGCTGCCACGGATCGTGGTAAGCCTATAACTGCTAGCCTTATCATCCTCCTTCATTATGCGACTAAGGTTAATTCATTTGCTGCTTAAAAGGTGTGTTTCAAAACAGAATAGGAGATTAGAGAGGAGAAGCTTGCTCTTGGAAGCTTGAAGATTGTTGCATAATTCAGAGGCTGCCGTTGTTGTAAAGTTTTCCTTCCTTTGAATTTACTTGTAAACTCTTGTTTTAGTTGAATTTAGAAACATGAGTGAGTAGTTTTATCTAATCTAGGGATTTGTTAGCCATAGTATTGTTGCTGGATCCTTTATCCTTGAATCTTGTGCTAATTTTCTGTTTAGAATTATTCATGTCTATCTTAAAATTGAAACATTGTGAGTGGAATTCGGTCAATTTTGCTTGCTTATATTAGGTAGTAGGCTGAAGTACTGAAAGGTGAAACGTGCTACTCGATCGTCTTGATCGAACTTGATTTAGTGAAACTCGAGAGAAAATTGCTTGTTAAGAGGAGACTTAGCATTTATAGATCTTTAACCTAGGCTATACCAAAGACATTTGAGAGAGTGTTAGTTAAATTTGTTTAGGCAATTTAGTTCGTTTCAAAAGAAAGGATTAAATTCAATTCCTTAAATCGTTTTATCCACGAAAAGTTCATACTTAAATCTGTGGTCCAACTCTTTACTTGGTGAATCAAAATCGTAGATGTTTTGCTTTGATTGATTTCCAAATAGTTAATTGGTT
Source organism: Carnegiea gigantea (assembly GCA_029747015.1). Classification (NCBI taxonomy): domain Eukaryota; kingdom Viridiplantae; phylum Streptophyta; class Magnoliopsida; order Caryophyllales; family Cactaceae; genus Carnegiea; species Carnegiea gigantea. The sequence goes on from JAKOGI010000732.1 coordinate 98,470, forward strand.
TATTTAAATCAACTCTTTTGAAAAGATTCATCACTTAATGTTTTCAATAGGTCATTGACTTGATAGATTACTTTGGTCCCTGAGAATGATCTTTTAATCTATACGACACCCGTGTGCTTGTGAACGTGTTAAGTTTTTAGCGCCGTTGCCGGGGACCAAATTGTTAACTATTGAGTTAGTCTTATAAAATTGACTAAGTATTTTATTTTTGTTTTTCCTTTTTCTTGTTGATTGCGTTGGTATTGTTGGTGATTGTACTTATAGGAATCTTCCCCGTTTATGCGAAGTCCATTTTATATGAACTCGATCCTGAGATTGAGAGAACTTTCTGTTTAAGGAGGAAGAAGCAAAAACTTGAGGAACAAAGACGCAAGGCTATAAGAACCTCACAAAATATGGCGGGAGAAGGAGGTGACCAAAGAAGGATGCTTAGGGTTTTTGTTACCCCAGGAGTCCAAGGCATCGCCTCAAGCATCGCTCATCCTAATGTTAAGGCAAATAATTTTAAGCTCAAGCCTACTCTCATTTTCATGGTGTAAAAATTCCAATTTGGAGGCATCCCTTTTGAAGCCCCCAACTCACACCTCTCGGCCTTTTTAAAAGTGTGTGACACATTGAAGCATAACGGAGTCTCCACTGACGTCATTTGACTGCGGCTATTTCCCTTCTCACTTAGGGATAAGGCGAGAGCATGGTTGCATTCTTTTCCTTCGGGACGTATCACTACATGGGATGAGCTCACTAGAGCTTTCCTAGCCAAATTTTTCCCACCAAGCAAAACGGTAAGTTTAAGGAATCAAATCACTAACTTGACCCAAAGGGATGATAAGACACTCTATGAGGCTTAGGAGCGGTTCAAGGATTTGTTGTGGTTGTGCCCCCACCATGACCTTCAACTATGGATGATTGTTCAAGCTTTCTATAATGGTGTGACCCAACCTGTAGTGAATAAGACTAAAGACGAGACCTATAATTGGATTGAGAAGATAGTGCTCAATAATTTTCAATGGTCCAACGAATAAGGCCAACCCAAGCAAGTTGAAGGTAAGCTTGAAGTTGATGAACTTACTTAACTTAATGCTAAGGTAGATGCTATGACTCAAAGGTTGGAACGGTTAAATGTGAATGCTGTGAATTCTAGTGCCCCTCCCCCATTATGTGAAATATGTGCTTTTATTTTACTGAGAATTGCAAAGTTAGGAGTCCTTTTGCCCAGAACTCTAGCAATCAAGTCAATTATGTCAATAATTTCAACTCGAGATCAACCAATGACCCTTATTCAAACACTTACAATCCGGGTTAGAAGAACTATCCAAATTTCTCATATAAGCCTAACCCTTTCACTATGCCTTCAATGAATGCTAGGCTACCCCTTGGATTTTAAAGACCTCCCTTTATGCAACAAGCTCCTCAAAAATCTAACCTGGAGGCCGTAATGAAGAGTATGCTTTTGGCGCAATGAAAACAAGATGAGTATATAAAGCAATTAGTCTTCAAGGTTGATGTGCTTACAACTCATAACAAGATTAGCCCAACAAGCTAGGTCTTCATCTACTCCTCCAAGTGGACTCCTGAGTAAACTAGAATCCAACCCCCATGGGCATTGTAATTGTGTTACCTTGAAGGAAGGGGTAAAGGACCCTGGGGACCCTGAGGACATACCATTTGAAGAGGGTAGAGAAAGAATCATAGTTGAGAGTAAGGAGAGAAATGATGTCAGCAAGGCCATGACATTCATAGACAATGAAAGTTTAGAGATCCCCATAGTTTTTCCATTTAAGCGTCCTGACCCGGGTAGCTTTTGTATCCCCTGTGTTGTGGGAAAGGTGAAAATTGAAAGAGCCTTACGCGACCTAGGTGCAAGCGTCAATTTAATATCATACTCTTTGTTTCATGGGCTTCACTTGGGGCCATTACAACCTGCACCCTTATTACAACTAGCAAACGGTTCTAAAATGTATCCTTTGGGTAAATTATAGGATATGCCAATCAAAATAGGAGATATTTGGGTATTGGAAAACTTTATTATTGTTGATATGACTGAAATCGATGATGCCCAAATTATTCTTGGTAGGCCCTTTTTTGCTACAACAAGTTGCCATATTGATGTAAAAAGGGGGCAGCTAACATTTTAAGTATAAGGGAGTTATGCTATGTTCTATCATATGGAGGAGAAAGTGGTCTCTCCTAGTTCTTCCCTATCATATGCATTTCCCCGTTCTTCTGAGATTGACATGGAGGATGCTCTGAATTGCTAAGATCCTCCCGATTTTGATTGGATTTCCACTGAGGATCCTGACCAACGGTATGTTAAGGTCAAGTTTACTGCTCCTATGCCACCTAGCGTACACAAGGTTGAGGCCCATGCTTCTAATGAGTTTACTTTGAGTTATTATTATAGGTTTGCTCAAATGGTTCTCTCTTTGCCTCCTATGGAAGGAGTTGATGCAGACTTTGATTTGGGCATTGAATAAGGTGATGGTGGCCAGTTTAATGGACCACGTATTAGGTTTGTCTTGTATACTGACAATACACTATGGCGTCATTTGATGATGATGAAGAACCTCCAACCTAAGCTTCTCAGGTGGCATCATTGTTTGAAGGAGTTCACTTTTATGGTTCGTAATAAAAATGACGCTCATGTTCTTATCAATCCAGACCGAACATAGAAGCATGGTCATGCTCTTGACCTTAAAAGAGCACTTCTTGAGAGGCAATCTAAGCCCCTTTGATATTTTAGGTATTTTTTCATTATAAGAAAAGAAAAAAACAAAGAAGAGAGAAGAAGAGCATAAAAGAAGGAATAATAGAGAGAAAAAGGAAAAAAAAAAAGAGAAGAAGGGATCACAACAAAAAGGAAAAAAAGGATGATGGGCACCACGGACCACATCACTCTAATACAGCCCATGGGGTACGCAACTAGTAAAACATAAAAACTAGTGTCCAGTAGACACCACGGTCAGACCGTGGTGACCCCCACGGACTGTGGTGAGCTACTAGCGTACCACGGGCTCAAGAGTTTTGACCGTAGTGACCGTCCACTTTCTCCCATCTTCTTCTTCTTTTTCAACACACTCTCTCTACCTCCCTATTCTCTCTCTAAGCCCACCATTGTTACACCTTCAGTTTCTCCCTCATTTCTTCTCATTTTCACTCCATTTTCACTCAAAGTCTTCCCTTTTCACTTCATCTTTCTCTTTCCCCAACAAATTTCACGTCTTTCCACCATTTCTTCTTCAACCTCATCTCACCCTCACCCATCCTCCATAACCATCTTCTTCGTTCTCTAATTTCTCTTCTTTTTCACTTTCTTCATTTTCCTTTCTCACATCTTATTTTTTAGGTTTTTGTTTCAATTTTTTCTTACATTTTGCAACCATGGCTCCCATCAAGAGACAAAGGAGTATTAAGGAGGCAGGAACATCTAGCCAAGCACCGTCCTAGCACCGTCCCGGCCTCAACAGATCTCTCGAACTTCCACCAATGCACAAGCCGAAGGTAACATTCCTCATCCTTTTAGTTTAACTAACCCCAACCATGTAGCTAGATATACTTGCTTGAATGAACGAATAATTATGGCAACTCATTATTATGATAAGGAATTATTAGGCTATTTAGGATTATTAGATGACATACGGTGGTTGTTTGCACAGGGGGTATGGGACATTTCATTGAGATTAAGGAGCATATATATTGGGGCGTTACCTTAGAATTCCTTAGTATTCTATGTGTTGAGGTCACTCAAGGACCTCAATGTTAAGCGAGGTAAATTTCCCTTTATTTGCAAGGGAAATTTCATGAGTTGAACTTAGGTACCTTCAATAGCATATTTGGTTTTCTACCTAGCATGGATTTACCAAACCATCAAGTCCCCCGAGAGTTCAACCTGAATGCATTTTGGGGCAAGCTTTCGGGGAGTGTGAGGTACAGTACTACTTCTTCCAAATGCACCCATATTCAAAAACCTTGCATTCGAGTAACTCAGTGTATCCTTGCTTATTGTTTCTTTGCTTAGGATGATAGTTTGAATGTCACGAGATTGTCTAAGTTATATTTTTTGTCTTGTATGCTTGATGGTGTTTAACTTGAGCTAGGGCGCTCTTGGCCAGACAATTGTATAGTGCTGCAGTTAGCACTAAGAGTAGGATAGTCATTGGTGGTACCATCACTACCATTGCTAGATTTTTAGGTATTGAGCCCAACCCACAGGATTGAGTATTTGGGCCCGAGCAGCTTGATCAAACGGCTTTTAAGATAATGAACTTTTGTAAAGTAAAGGTTGGACATTTGTGCTCGATTTATCCTGGGGATTGGCTTCTACCGCTTCCCAATACTGATCGAACCACCTTACTTCACCAGCCTAACCTTTATTGGGTACCTGGCGGTGCCGAGGTTGTTCAACCCCCACCCCCTCCACAGCTATTTACTAGTCAAGTTAGACCTAGTTCTTTCTCCCAACCACCCCTACTGACTATGCTGACCTCAAGGAGCAAGTATCCCTTTGAGCCTATGTTGCTTCTAAGAATGCCGCTCTTCGTGACTTTGTTCGAGAGCGCCACGATGAGCTCCGTGGGATGCATGCTACCCAGACTCAATACTTTTAGGATTGTAAGGCTTATTTAGAGACCTAACAAGATTAGCATATCTCTTATGGTCAACCACCCACCCTCCTTCCCTACCTCCTTTTTGATTGCATCTGACTACTCCCCCTTCCCTTTTTTGTTCTGTGCACACATTGAGGACAACATTTGGTTCAAGTATGGGGGAGTTAGTCAGTATTTGATGGGATCTGATGCCTGATTTGGTTTGGTATGTGCTTGTGTATGTATTGTATATATTATTCAAGACTGCATTTAAAGTTGCATTGTGGGTTTTAATTTATGTGGTTAGAAGGATGTTAGAAGTACATTTAGGTTTCTTTTCATTTGAGGTTGCATTTTAGGTTTTTATAGTTTCTTTTCATAGTTTTTGCATTTTTCTCGTTATTGTTATTAGGAGCACGCTTTGAAAATTACAAAAATGAAAAAAAAGAAGAAGGAAAAAATCCTCTGATGATGATCTTTGTAGACTAGTAGACTTCCTTGGTTTAGATTAATCCTTTGATTTGCCCAATTATGCATAAAGATGTTTGAGAATGAGTTTGCAAAAGTGAGCTTCATGTTTTGATCATATGTTGAGTGCGAGTTGATTACCCCATGACTCTTTACATGAATTTTGGCATATGCCTACTAATGAGCTAGTTTTGAGCTTGGTAGATATGTCCCATGAGGTTTTGAGCTTTCATCAATTTAGACTCTTGTCAATTCATGAGCGACTCTTCCTTGACATCATTTTTCTAGAACTTGCTTCGATTCTCATTCAAGATCACATTTTGCATATGTATTTAGGCAATGTGATTGAGGCATTCTTTGATTTGTTAACCCAAAAGACCAAATAGTAACCCTTGCCATGCATTATATCCCTTGCTAGCCCCTTTGAGCTTATATCCGGTTTTATTTGTTTGAACCTCCAAACATGACTTTTGGCCAAACAATTATCTAACCCTTAAGTCAAGACTAGATGAGCATTTCATCCTTGTGCATCGAGTTTATTGGGAACTAGTAAGGTGTATAGAGATCTTTTTGGTGGATTTGGTTGTTTGGTGAAGGAATTTGTGTTCTTGTGTTATATATAAGAAATCCCTTATCTTGTTGTACAAAGATTAGAGAAGAGTTGAAATTTAAAATTTGTTATAGGTTTCCCTTGGCTAACCCTTTTAAGAAAAAAAAAAGAGAAAACAAAAAAAAATATACAATAAAATATTAAAAAACCAAAAAAAAAAGAAAAAAAAGAAGGAAAAAAGAGGAATAATAAAAAGAGTATTGGCCTTGTTTGGATTGTGGAAAGTATTTATGACTTTCAACTTTTTATCGCTTCAATTGGGGATGTATTTTGTAGATGAATTGTATTGGTCTACGAAGAATATTATGAGTGATTTAGGCCAACATTTTGGCATTATATTAGATTGGATTATTTCAATACTTTCTTTCATTTTCAAACAACTAAGGGGATTTGTTTGTATCTTCGATATGCATTGGTTTGAGGTGTTTTGCGGAAAATTGGGAGGTGATAATTTTGTTCTGAGTCTTTGTCTTTTTGCTCAAAAATCTCATTTAAACTTTACCAATAGCCCCGTTACAACCGTATTTAAGTCCTCATGATTGTCTTGTGTGTGTTGCATTCTAATCACAATGAATTGGAGAGTCTTAACAAGCTTATGATAGATTTGGTTCTTTGGAATGAGAATTCAGAGAACAAAGTTATACTTTAAAATACATGAGTGATGAGTGCTTCATTACTAAAGTGAGGTTCTACTGGGTCTTCTAGCTCAACCTATTTCATGTGCCAATATAAGTGCTTAAGTTGATTTGAGTTATTAATTCAATATTTGATGTGATGGTTTCTGCTTATATTTTGAAAACTTCACCGTCCTATCTGTTTGTGATGGTTTAAGTCCCTTTTGGGCTAATTTTTGGGCCGATTTGGCTATTAGTATTGCTATTAATTACCTGAGGATGTTCTTCATCTTACTTTTGATTCTTTGGTTGCTTAGGGACAAGCAAAGGTTCAAGCATAGGGGAGTTTGATAAGTGATTGAAGATTACATTATTTTTTGAGTCATTTTGTTGGATTTTTAGGGAATTCGTGAGCTTTTTGTTATAATTTATGCCCCAAATTCCCGTTTACGCTTGGTATGGTGTTTTGATGTTTTTTGCAAGTTTGAGACTTTTTGACCTGGCATTCTCCCTCAAATGATGAGGTTTTGACTCACCACGGATGCCCTCTATCGTTTATGCACGTGTAGAGGAGGAAGAATGAGAAACACTCGAGACTGAGACTTCCATGGACCATCCATGGCAAGGCCATGGTCCATGGCAGGCCTGACACAGTTACAACCTTTCGTTTTTCTTGGTTTTGTGGCTAAGAATGCTTGTGGTTGCTATATGGAGCCGCGTTCGGCTGCAAGAAAGGAGAGCCTTCCTATTCTTTCTCAAATATCTCTCAAAACATCTTGTATTTTTAATAATTTTCGGGCAAGTTGGAGGCTTGGAAAAGATCAACAAGAACTCTATTGTTCCTAAGCAATTTCTTTTCCCTTACTCTTTGAACTCCATTAGAATTGTTCTACTTTGTTTTGATATCCTGTTTAAACTCTTTTGTTAGTTTAAAAAACATAAGTGAATGTTATAAGTGATTTAGGCCAAGATTTTGGCATTATATTGGATTGGATTATTTTAGCACTTTCTCTCATTTTCAACCAAGGGTATTTGTTTGTATCTTTGATATGTATTGGTTTAAGGTGTTTTGTGGAAAATTGGGAGGCGATAATTTTGCTCTTAGCCTTTCGCTTTTTCCTCCAAAATTTCAAAATATTTGTTCCCCTTTAAACCTTTACCGATAGCCCCATTGCAACCCTATTTAAGTCTTCATGATTGCTTAGTGTGTTTTGCATTCTAGCCACGGTGAATTGAAGAGTCTTAGCAAGCTTAAGATAGATTTGATTCTTTTGGAATGAGAATTAAGAGAACCAAGTTATACTTTAAAATACAAAAGTGATGAGTGCTTCATTACTAAAGTGAGGTTCTATGGGGTCTTCTTACTCAACCTATTTCACGTGCCCATATGAGTGTTCAAGTTGATTTGAATGATTGAATTAATATTTGATGTGATGGTCTTTGCTTATATTTCGAAAACTTAATTCTCCTATCTATTTGTAAGGGTTTAAATGACCTTTGGGCTAACTTTTAGGTCGATTTGGCTATTAATGTTGCTACTAATGTTTACTTGAGGAGGTTTTTCATCATGCTTTCAATTTTATGGTTGCTTAGGGACAAGCAACGGTTCATGCATGGGGGTGTTTGATAAGTGTTTGAAGGTTATATCATTTGTGGGGCTCATTTTGTTGCAATGTTAGGAAATTTATGATTTTTGTGGTATTATTTATGCCTGAAATTCCTGTTTACGCTTGGGTATGGTGCTTTGATACTTTTTGTAGGTTTCAAGACTTTTTTGACTTGGTATTGACACTAAAATGATGGGGTTTTTAATCACCACTGATGCATGTAGAGAGAAGGAAGAATGAGAAATACCCAAAACAGAGACCTCAACGGACTGTTCGTGGTGAAGACCATGGTTCGTGGTAGGATTGAAGCTGCTACAACATTCATTTTCCTTGGTTTTGTGGCTGAGAATGCTTGGTATCTACTATATAAGGGCATGTTCCACTGCAAGAAAGGAGAGCCTACCTATTCTATCTCAAATATCTCTCAAATAGTCTTGTATTTTTAATAATTTTTGGGTAAGAAGAGGACGGGAAAGAGGGTAATTTGCAAGGGGGAGGCTTGAAGATTGAAGGATCAATGAGAACTCCATTGTTGCTAAGCAATTTCTTTTCCTGTACTCTTTGAACTCCATTAGAATTGTTCTAGTTCGTTTCGATGTCTTGTTTAAACTCTTTCGTTAGTTTAGTAAACATGAGTGAGTAGTTTTCTTTTGGTCTAGGGATTTGTTAGCCAAACAATAAAATTAGATTCTTAATTTTATCAATATTGTGTTTAATGTATTTGGATTGTTTCAATCTATCTTGTTTCAATCTATCTTGTTGTGAGAATGTTATGAGTGATTTAGGCTAAAATTACTCGTAAATCATTAAATAGTAGGGTGAAGTATTGAAAGGAGAAATCCGCCGTTGGATCGACAAGGTTAGACTTAAGATATTAATTTTGGGGAGAAAGTTGCATGTTCAGGGAAAAATTTGACAATCTAATCCTTAATTTGAACAAATTCAAGAACCTTTGAAAGAATGGCAATTTCATTAGTCTAAGCAATTCGGTTTATTTCGAAAGGAGGAATTGAATTATCTGTGATTGTTATCTTTTGATTTATCCAAACTATGGTAAAGCATACATTTAATTTACCATATCTAATCCATTGTTGGTGAAATAAATCTCTAGGCATTTTTAATTGCTAGAAGTCCCAAATCTGTAATTAGAATTTCATATAGTGATTGGTTAGTTTTAGAAAACATACCAACGCAATTTCTATTTTTCTCAGCATTTTAGAAGGATAAACTTGATGGATTTCATTGGTTCTTGATGAACGACATTTTAATCTAGACTACAATACCCATACACTTATGGGCTATGTCACATGCCCTTTGGTCTTTCAAATGTTACAAGAAAATTCATGTTGTTAATGAACCAACGGTTTCAAAGGTTCATTGGAAAATTTGTTATCATTTATTTCGATGACATTTTGCCATTTAGTCATAATCAAGAAGAGCACTTGTAGCATCTCCAAGAAATTTTCGAAGTCCTTTGTGACTAGAAGCTATATGTTAACTTGAAGAAATGCCATTGTATGATAGATAAAGTGTCATTTCTTAAATATGTCATACCTGGCAATCAAATTAACATGCATCTTGATAAGGTTGAAGCTATCAGTAGTTGGCCAATACCTTCCATCTATCCATGATGTACAAAGATTTCATAGCCTAACACATGTTATTGCCAATTTATGAAGAATTTTAGTAGTTCCTCTCACAGAAGTATTGAAGAAGGAAAAGTTTGAGTGACCTCGTCAACCCAACAATATTTTGAAGAGCCAAAGCAAGTGACCATAAAAGCTCTAGTTCTAACTCTATTTGATTTTGATGAAGTCTTTGAAGTTGATTGTGATGCTTCTAAAGCTGGCATAGATGCAATTCTGGGTCAAGAAGGATAATCCATCCCATTTTTCATTGAAAAGCTGAATGAGTTGAAATGTAAATATTCCATACATGAAAAGGAATTCTATGCTATTGTTCGAGCCCTCAACCATCGGAGTCATCACTTTTCAACAAGAGTTCGTTGTTTACTGTGATCATGGGTCACTCAAGTATCTGCATAGCCAACAAAAGCTTTAATGACGCCATGCTAAATGGATGAGTTCCTATCAACATTTCATTTTGCCTTGAAGCACAAGTCAGGGACTCAAAATAAGATTGATGATGCATTGAGCAGATGACATGCCCTACTTTCTACTTTACAAGTCAAGGTCACTAGTTTTGAGATCCTAAAATACTTATATAAAGGTGACAATGATTTTGGAAAGTTAAGGGAGAAATGTGCTGAAGGCCCTATAAGTAATTTCATCACCAAGATGGATTCTTGTTTAGAGGTAATCAACTTTGCGCACCTTGATGTTCACTCCTAGAGATGATATTGATAGAACGTCATGCAAGTAGTTTTGTTGGACATTTTGGGCAAGATAGGACATTAGTAATCATCTTCGAGCATTTGTTTTGGCCCCACATAGCATGAGATGTTAATAGCTATGTCAAAAGATGTAAGGCTTGTAGTATCGCAAAAGCTCGAGGACAAAACATAGGTCTTTATACACCACTACGTCTTCTTGAAGCCCCTTCAGAAGATGTAAGCATGGATTTTATCGTTGGGTTACCTCACACCCAAAGGAACAAAGATTCCATTATGGTTGTTGTTAATCAATTTTCCAAGACAGCCACTTTATGCCATGCAACAAGAGACTTGGTGCCACTCAAGCCATTGTTTTATTTTTGAGAGGTTGGACATCTCCATGGGATTATTAAGACCATTACTTCTAATAAAGACGTCAAATTCAGGAGTCATTTTTGGTGAACCTTGTAGGCATAATTGGGAACTCAATTTTAATTCAGTTCTGCCGCACCTCCTCATATTGATGATTAGATCAAAGCAATAAACCGTGCTCTAGGCAACTTGTTGAGAATTTTGTGGGTAAGAATCTTCATCATGGAATTTGACCTTGCTCAAGCTGGGTTTGCCTACAACTCATCACTAAGCCAAACCACTTGTCAAAGTCCATTCAAGATTGTGTATGGTAAGAATACAATTACCTTGTTGACTTACTCCTCTACCTACACCAAATAGCTTTAGTGGTGATGTCAAAAAGCGAGCGAAGGAAATCAAGAAGCTACATGATAAGGTGAGAACCCAAATCTCAAGGTAGAATGAGCGATGTCAACAACAAGCTAACAAGTTTCATAAGCTACCACCTTTAAAGAAAGAGATTTGATGTGGATTCATTTAAAGAAGGAAAGTTCCCCTTTAGCCTATCTGGGAAGCTTAATTCAAGACTAGATAGACCACATAAAGTTTTAGAACGAATTGGGGAAAATGCATATAAGATTGAACTCCTAGGAGATTATGATGATCTTGTTACCTTCAATATTGCTGATCTATCTCCATGCTAAGAGGATGAGGAAGAGCAAAGCCTCGAGGGCAAATCTTCTCCGACAAGAGGAGCTCGACAATGGTGAGGAATTTTTGAGTAACCCTGGTAATGGTAGAAAATGCAACCAAGCCATTAATGCACCATCCCTAGTCCACCGTAGAGGAATATAGGATAGCAACAGACTTTAGCAGTGAAGTTGTAAAACGTCAAAAAGCAAGCACTAATGTTGAAAACAAAAACTTGCATAATTAATGTATTAGTAGCCGGTTTGCCTATAAAAGACCATGCTAGTAAATCTAGAAATCAATTCGAAGTTGTATGAGTATTTTTATTGAACACATCAAGTGTCGTAAGATTGAGTGTGTCTCCATTCCTCTCTATCAATTCCTAGGAGTAGGAAGTATAGCGTTCCCGTATCGTTGGGTTGGCCTCCAATGAGGTGATTTTGGCCTCCAATTCGAAACCTTGATTTGAAAATTACCTACCCCTACCAATTGGGTCTTAATACCATTCTAGCACAGCATGCATTGAGTTATTAACGGTGGGGGAGTCCACAGTATGCCAAAATTCACCACTAGCTATTTTATATTACCTGCTTCTAAAGCTTAAAATCCAAGTAGTTTTTGGAAACTATGAGGATATTCTTTAAGACCCTCTAGCATAGAAAAAGGCAATCAAAAAATTTGGTTTCCTGTTCCGCATGGGCGCTTGGTAAATATAAGAAATCAAACTCGTGAAGATTGCATTGATGGTTCTTTAAAAGGAGCTTCCAACATATATTATACGAATATGTCGATCCATGGGCCAAAAGTTGAAGATAGTTGCTAATGGAACCCCAACACTGAGTATTAACAATTTGTGCCTATGATCCACTCTAGAATGAGACAAAAATAAGGCCTTAAATTTTTTTTTAAAAAATTGTCACCAGTCTTTTATCGTTCCATGTGAACTTTGACATGACTAATTAACATGTCAAGTGCCAAGTTGGTAACGCAACGCCAAAAGGTCAACAACGCAACAAATTAAGTCAACAACCTACTTAGACAACATGCCAAATATATCTTGAGACATCTGCCATGCTTAAACACTCCAAGTTGTGTACATGATCTAGTCTCAAAGGGGTAATTTAGATACAATAAAAAAAGAAATATATGTCGTGCCACAAAATAATTTAGGTTAGTTTGGATTAACCCAATTATTAATTAATTTCATTATTTTAGCCCAAACGATTACCAAGTCATCAACTTAAATAGACTCTCAAGTCAGAAGCCTAAGTTCAAGTTACATCCATCAACCCAAAAAGAATATTAATCCGCAAACACCATAAGAGGGAGGAGACTTCTCCCTATAAATAGACTTGCACTCCTCTCATTTAGGAGCATAGAAATTCTCTCTCAAAAGATCCTCTAGAGGTAGACAACAAGCACATCAAAATATATCGTTTACTTTAGAGATTGACTGTGTCCGAAATCTTTATAGTTGAAAAAGGAAAGTTTGGACAATTTTTTTAGCTTTGGTTATACGAACTAAAGCAAAATGCATCTCTAAATCTCTATTGAGTAGGTCGTCTATAGTTTATAAATATAGGGTTAATTGGAACTAACCTCTCTGTAATTTTGCAATTCGAGGGTAAGGTTATTACATCAGACCCTCCCCCCCAACACCCCGCATGAGCGAGATTTTTGGGGTATTGGATTTGGATTTGGACTTTAGAGATTAACTCGTACAATTGATTGAGATTCAAGCTATTCTCAGTTTCCATCAAGTCATAAGCCAGATATCGAATTAGAGGAGTTAGATCTGTTATTTTTATAGCAAAAATATAGAGATTGTATTCATTCTTTGATTATAAATCCAAAACTTGAATTTGTTATATATTTCTTGCATGAGTATGATTTCGACTTGAAATGTGTCGTCACACACCTAAAATGGCAAAGTTTTTGTGCCTATTCTGGATCATGGAACAAAATGTGAATTGCCATTGGCTATTTGATTGAAATGAATGATAAATATTTCCATTGTTTCATGGCACTCCAATATCCTTGAATGATTTGTTGGTAGGGCACAGTTGAAACACTCAAATGCCATTAGCGATAGAATTTTTTATGTTCTTTTCATTAATCATACTTTATAGTTTTTTAATTGAAAAAATCATATCAAGTTATGAGTTCTTATTAGGAATTTAAGCTCCTGAATAACCTATGGTTTTTTAATTCCATGAGTATTGCAACCAATTATTTTTGATGAATGATATCTTTAAGAATACCACCAAACATAGTCTCAAGCAATGTTTTCTACTAACAACTCCATTAATACATTTAATCATTAACGGGAGCAAGAACAACAAAAAAAAAAAAAAAAAAGGTTAGTGTTGGTGTGTACCACTTCTCAACAAAAACATAACGTAAGCCACACATGGTCTGAGCCCTAAGGTATTATGTGCAAGAGCCTTGGAAAAAAGAGAGGTTCACCACAAGAGGTTTTTCTCTTGCCATAACAATTTAATCATTAAAATGAGTTTACCATGGTAGTCCATAAAGGTCTAATAAAGTGATCTGATCAGTTGTGGAGCAACAGCCTGCAACAAATAATGGAATTGATGAATCAACCCATTACATCTATTATAGTTCCCAAGAATGACAGGTAAAGCATTCATACGAATATTGAATGAGAAAATACAACCGGTGAATGTAACCTAAAAAGCAACGAGGACCAAGATATAAGTCCGAGTAGCCAGGAGTCTCATCATTATCAAGTAAGAAGATGGCAGACTACACCAATAATTAAATGACGGGCAGGGCTGCTCACCCCAGGGAGGACCACCACTCATTGTTGGCATTATCCAGCAACCATTTATGCCATTCACACCCAAGGTAGGTAAGTTAGGAATATGGTCATGGACAAGTGACCACATCGCATGTGCAGGTTGCTCAAATGGAGACGGGGAACAGTCATGGATAGGAGGCTTGAGGTTAGAAGACCTAACTTGGCGAGGGCACAGTTGGTTCTCACTCACCTATTCTCTTAGGAAAAATAATGATAATTCAAGGGTAGTAAAATGTGGAAGCATGAATGGATGTGAATACTTGAGAAAATTAAGCAAGATCGGCCCTAAACCAATGGGCACAGAGGATTTAACATGGAAGCCCAAATCGGGACAACACTACGGTGTACCAATGACACAAAATACAGTATAGAGATAAGAGTACAAAATAATATCAAGAAGCTAGCAACAACAAGATCAATACAAAGAGAGACAAAAGATCTCAAATGGTATGACAACTCAATGAGATCAAAGACAACTAAAATCTCTCAGCACTAACTCTCAATAAAATGTTGGATAGAAAATGGCCATAGCCTGCAAGAGGCGGTGCCAATAGGCAATCCAAAGTGGCGCTCAAATGCTAGCAAGTGCCCACCCAAAATTGCTCACTAGAGATGCACAATTTGTAAAGTCTTGTAATGGAACTCCCACGATAAGGAGAAGAAGACCAAGGGATGAGTCATAAAGTCATCTATTAAAAGCTCATAAAAAAAGGATCATAATGGTGCATAAATGTATTAAATTTATACTCTTGAAACATGCCCTTGAAATAACGCAACCAAACACCAAAGAAACCTTTAGTAAAATGGAGCAGGCCGAAAGCCATACAGTGCCACGTCCGTGTCCCAGCCCATGGATAGCCTGTGGAGCTCTCTGCATGGGTCCAAACCTGTTGGGCATGCTTTGATGTAGAGGCTGGACATGGGCCAGCCCGGGGCAACCCGCCCCGTTGAACTGCGGGTTGACGAGTCAAAGCTCATTGAACTGCACCACATATTTTAGTAAACGGGGCTGCACGAGTCACAAGTCAAGGTAGGGCGGGTTGTGTGTTGAATGGACCAACCATCATAATTACATTGTAACATTATTGAAATTTGTTTAAATTAAAATCCATCCCACACTGCGTGACAAAAGGGGCAGTTTCACTCGTCCCGTAATCTAGTCAATGCGGGCCTGGGCCAGTTATGCGTGGGCCTAGTTGAACGGGCCCATATCCCAGCTCTACTTTGATGTGCACCAATCAACGCGCCGGTCGAAGTGAAGGAGAAATGTTGAGCATGCGCCACGCAGAAGGAATACGGATCTGCAATGGACTTGGGAAGTGATTAATGGCCTAATCACACATTCACACAAGATGCTACACACGTGAATGTGCAAGACAAATAGTATAAATGTGGGCTAGTAAAATTATCACCTGGCCCACTTAATGAATTCACCCTTGGCATAAAATATTTGAGAACTATTATTTTTGGGCCAATTAAAGTAAAATTATATGGCAAAGAATTTTGGGTCATCCAAACCGAACAAGTTGTACAAAATATAGACAGTCGCAAAAATGACGAAGAATGCAAGTCAAAACAGTGCTAATAAAATTGAACCAAGCTAGGGGAAAAGCATAGCATGAAGAATAATCTGCCAGCATATGTTTACAATAGAAATTTAGCAAGTTTGTCACATGTCCGGGCTCAAAAATGTCACTAAGTTTTTTTGTTTCTTACCAAACTGCTATCAAATTATTGTTTAACCCCTTCGACACCACCATATTTTGTATTTTACTTTTTTTCCAATTTGCCGCCAAGTGACTATGCAACTTGCTATTCTTGTGGCAAATTGGTAAAAAAAGAATATTTTAGTAGAATATTTAAAATAAACAAATAACTTGGTGGCATATTCTTCCCAAATACAAAACATAGTGCCATTAAAAAGGTAAAAAAGAACTTGATGGTATTTAGAACAAAAATGAAAAACTGAGTGGCACTTTTGTGCACGAACCTAATTTCTTACTAGGTAACTCTTTCCTTAGAGGCAAAACACCTACTCGACCATGGCTTGGGCTAGATACATAAGGTCTAGCAATGAAATTTATTGACATACAAGGCGTAGTTGCAGCCAGAACTTAAACATGATAAATTCATTTAAAGGATGGTCAGAGGTATAAGGATAATTGGAAAACAATAAAATACTTAAACTGATATCATCAGGATGAAATTGATAGGATAGTGCTCATGACCCACATATATATCCCAACAATCAATAGTTATTCATTTAGAACGCTTTAGTATGAGCACAATGATTTATACAAATGAAAAGTCGCTACTTGATCATTACATTTTTTTCAAACAAACGGAAGGCATAAACATCAATTTGAAGCCATTGTTTGTTAATTTAATCCCCCTTGATAGGGGATCCCTGTTTCTAGAATCCATTGCTGCCCAGATATCAACCCATTGACCGTGAATGTTTCAGCCCCTTCTTGAGTCATATTGACATGTACTCCATGCCATTTGACTCGCTACATTGTATCAGTCCCTAGGCCAAAATTCTTGTACTCGCCATAGTACAACTTGTCTGTGGGGGATGTTCCATCCCATGCTAGCCAACCCCTAGGGTCTATGTGGTCGCCAAGATACGAGCTGATGTAGCTTACTCTGGAACGTACACTCCATGGGCTGCCCAAATAAGTGGGGTAGGTCGATTTGACAGGTTTGAGATCTTTAGTAGCCAGTATCTGGCAGTATTGAAAACCCGGTAGTCATATCCGAGGCACCTCGGCTTTGGGCGGTAATGACATTCGTCTACTAATCAATCGGCTTGCAGACGCAGATTGTACAATTCTGAAACATAGCCTTCCCAGCCCCGAGTATGAAATCTACGGTCCCATAAATGTGACATTCTCTGTAGAACTGTCTTCCAGAATGGGCATAAAGGGTGTCTTGATACCCGTTCACCTCACACTGGTGCAGGACAGTGCGGTCTGCCATCACCAGGAGTGCAACTGCTTGACCCATTTCCGGACCGGCTTCATTCAAGAAGGTTATTCCTCGTGCTACAAGCCTAGCTCCTTCGACTGCTGCAATATTGAGTAAGCTCAACATATTATGCTACTAGCAAATATTGAAGAGATTCTTCTTCATGTCCAAGTATAGTGACGAGAGGTTCATGTCCAACATATTATGCCACTAGCAAATATTCAAGAAGGTTATTCTTCTTCATGTCCAAGCATATTATGCCACTAGCAAATATACGGATCAAAATGTTATGGGGCTCCTAATCGTAAGTGTTCTACAAAGTAATCAATGAGGAGTCAGTATAGTGATGAGAGGTTTATGTTGCGTTTTTCAAAATTTACTGAAAGTAACTTTTAAAAACCTCTACCTAGTGATTACAAAATTCTCTTTTTTATTTACTAGAAACTTTCATCTATTGTGTCCATGTTGGCCATTTTATATAAATCTATTACCTAAACAACTACCATTGTCAAACACATTTATTTTAAATCACTAGCTGAACCATTAACCACTAAACACTAGTAAGTGATAGTTTATCGCTAGTAAAACCATTAACAGCTAATTATTACTGAAACAACTAATTTTACCAAACATGCCCATATGATATTTAAAAAAATTCTCAGTTTTTTTCAAATATGATCTATTCAATTTCGAAAGCTTACACAAAGTGTGATAAATGTAAACATATTTAGTTTATGGTATGCGTTACATATCGATGGAAGCGGTGTGGATTGTACCGACACCTCCACTAGCACACTTTTTCCCAGTTATTATGTTGGTCTCAATTCCTTCCCCAAGGAGCCAAAGGTTTGTCTTCGTTTGCCAAATTGTCAGATTGTTCTCCGCATAACCAGAAAACAAAAAAACAAGAACCCTAGTTTTTTTCATAGATATTAACATGCAATCTATGGTGCATAAATTAATGGTACAAATTTAGAAGATAGTCTATTATAAAAGATGAAACATGAAACTAAAATGACTTACATTCCAGCCTTTATAAAGACGACAAAAGCACGGGAGGCATTCTTGGGGGCTCGGTTGACGGCCTCTGATATAGTTTTAACATCACCCGATCCATCCCGGGCGACGATTCTATCAGCATGAACATCGTCAAGTGGGATCTCTAATAGGAGAAGATCGAATCTCGACATCCATCTCGGGAGTCTTAGATCAATGTTAGAAGCTCCCTATTATTTTGACGACATAGTAATCTAGGTACTTCAGGTGTATGCAAATATAAATCAAATACATTATATTCTACCACAGCAACAAATTGGTCAAGATTAACATATCTTCCTTCTCAGTGGCAGCACGTGAGACTGGCGGTGTACAAAGAAACTGAAAGCCTCGAAATCGAACCAAAACCCAAAAAATCAAACCTAAAAACAGGTTATATTTTCTTCAAAAAAAAAAAAAAAAAAGGTTTGATTAAGCAAAACCAAAAAAAAAAAAAATTAATTTTTGGTTTCATTACTGTTTGCCCGTTTCGAAAATTTGATTGAATGCCAGCTAGCGGAACTGAAATTTAATTTTTTTAAGAGAATTTTAAAATTAAAAAGTGAAAGAGTTAGGTAAGAAGGTACACTTTTTATAGTTATTTGTGAACGGTTAATTAGTAAGCAGATTGAAAAACTAGTTTACCGAAATGAAAAAAACAGACAATCTAACTTTTTTGATTTAGTTATGATTTGGGTTCTGGCCGAATTGAAAGTTTCAGTTTACCAAAAATTTTGGTTCAGTTAGAATTGAAATTACTGCTCTGTTACAGCGCAGAATTTGTTTTTTTTGAAACGAAAAACTCATTGATTGATTTTCGATTAACTGAAACTAAGTTAACCGATTTTGCCAACCCTTATCTGAGACTGACCCATTGACCATAATAATAAAACGTGTATTATAGTCATAATCCTAATTAAGGGAGAATAATTATTAAACTCTCAAGTTTTAGCGAAAGTCAATATGAAACACCCAACTTTCATTTGGGTAATATTAAACATTAAATTTTGAACTTGAGGTATTTTAAATATTTACAAGCTGAAATGAGGTGAGTGCAGTTCACCTCGCAATTAATAATAGATTTATAATTCAAGGTGGTTAGGATAATAAGATATACTAAGTACTTTTGAAATTTGAAATTTAAATAGATAGCATTAGGAAGTAATTTTGAAGGAATAGCATAGAATTTTAGTATTGATGGAGGGAAGGCTTATCAATAACTTATCATTTTGCTACTTATAATATAAAGATGAGTTCGTATAGAAAATGTTACGGGAAGAACAAAAAAAGAAGCTACGTAACGAGGAGGAAAATAATTGCATAAGAAAGGATGGAGATACTCTTAAGTCTTAAACAACTAGTGACTCTCAAGTTGTCAATGCTATAAGAGCAATGTTTTGAGCCATTTGATAAAGAAATTATTTGAGGAAAAAAAACAATTACGTCTAATTGTAAGTTAGTAATGTTCTAACACAAAATGCATTCCCTTTCGGTTTGGATTTTTTAATAAACAAAGAAAAAAGAAAAAAGAAAAATGAATAGTCCAGTGACACTTAGGAAGCGGGGTGTAGGAAAGATGCACAGACTAATATAAATAAATATTTTCTTTTGCGAATATTTCACAACACAAATAATGTGGCATGTTGACCTTTGTATTTTGAGGTTCAAGGCTCAAACATGCTAAGTACGAACTATGATTTTTCTTGAAATTTTTTACCTTCCGATCCCCCCCCCCCCCAAAAAAAAAATGGTTAGCTTTTTTTAAAAAAAAAATTCTATTTGTGAAACTTCCATTCTCAATCATATTTTATCAATTCAGAAATTGTTCCCTTGAATTTATTTTAAAAATATATTCTATTTGCCAAAGTTTTGTGCTCAATCATATTTGGTCCATCAGAAAATGTTCACTTAAAACCAAACTATTGTTCAATAAAAGCTAGCCTATTGTTTACTAAAGATTGTTATATTATACAATAAAAACTGACCTAATGTTCGATAAAAGATAAATTATTATACACAAAAAATTAACCTGTTGTTCACTGAAAAATACCTAATCTCCATAAAAGATAACCTAACGTACATTGAAAATTAGCTTATTGTTCACTAGAAATTAAATTGTTCATTAAAAAATTAATCTTTTGTTTACTAAAAAATAACCAATTACACACTAAAAATAACATGTTGTACACTGAAAAATAGCTTATTATTTACTAAAGCATAGCCTATTGTACACTAAAAATTAGCATGCTACACAGTAAAAATTAAAATATTCATATCCAATCCTCCAACAACTTTATAAAACTAAAAAGTATTGTTCACTTCCCCTTTTCTTTCTTTCTTCTCATGGCATTTTCAATCTCAGTCTCAACCTCAAATAAAACATTAAATATGGTTTTTAAGTTTGTTTTGAAGGGATAAAGAATAGGAAATAAGTCGACCAAAAGAGAAAAAATCAAAACAAAAGAGAGATTTATAAAACTAAGAAACAGCAAACCCCCCCCCCCCCGGGGTAAAGTGGTTAAAGGTGAGTAGTTAAACCCATGACTTTTGGTATGCTCAAGCCAGGCTTTACCAGTACACTGCTTGCTACTTCAAACGACATAGCCTAATGAAATTATATATGATATGTTCAACACAAGAACGAAGCATCTTGTGTCAAGTGTACTCTGCGTGTGTCTATAAAAGAAGTATACCATTCTTTTATACATGAGGATTTATGATATAATTTGCGACAGGGCTATATTCAACGTGACAATTGGTAACTTGCTTGAATTTAGTATATTATGGCTAATTGATGGAATCTAATTCGATCTTGTTTCTAATATGTATAAAATGAAATATGTCTATTATGTTCTTAATGAAATTTTTGACTGTCATAAATAGTCAAATTATATGTGCAGTAAGAAATTTTAGGGATAATAGAAATCAAAAACCAGCAGTAAGAAATTTTTAGGGGCAAATTATTTATGCAGTAAGAAATTTTTGATTGTCATTATACGTACATTTATACTGCCTCTGCCGTTTTATGGCCGTCATAATTGACCCCTTTGTTAATAATTTTTATGAAAACATAATTAGCTTAACGTACATTTCCACAAATTGTAATGAAAAGTACTACGTCTAGAATTTATGAAATACTTTTTAGTGACTTCATTTCGAGTATAATACGTGAGAAAAATAATGGTGAAACTTAATATTTGAGGACCGCAAAAGGTCAATCTACGAGGTCATAGTTGGACAACGAAAATATATAATTTAAGGATTAATTAAAACATTTACGATTTTGATACTACAGACACAAAAATCTTGAGTTAGTATCAGCAAAATAAACAATGAGATTAATAAGTATGTACTTATTAACACTAGGGTTGCCATGCATGTCATGTCCCGATGAGTTCGTATACATGTCAAATTTAAACGGATTGAGAAACTTTTTACCTAAGCCTAACTTTTATATCAAATGGTTTGAAACCCTTAACCTGTAGTGATTTATGTTCTATACAAATCGACTTAAGATTTATCCCTTAATCCATTTAGTATAAGTGGGCCAGATTCAAGTTATCCAGTTACCACTTACCACTTCAACTAAAATATGATTATAAAACAATAGATCAATATACACTATAATGCAACAATTGTTCACAATTCAAAACCATCATAATCCCACAAATGTAGGTACATTGTAAAACTCCAATTGCACAATTTCCCCTAAAAATTAAACTGCTAATTGGGTGAATAGATAGACATATTTAGCCTGTTTAATTGAATAGGTTAAATAGGTATTTTTCTTATCGAAATTCTCAAGGTGAAGCTAACCCAAGTAGTTAAACGGATTAAACAAACTTGTCCAAAAGCCACTGTATATTTTTATACGCTACTAGATCTGTTGTTATTTGTATGCTAATGGCTGTACGCTCTAGCCTCTAGATCGACTTTATCGTAGAGGCAACCCACGGGTTTGATGCTAGTTAACTATATAACTTTCTATAATTTTGTTTTTATCCCTGGGATCTTTGATGGATGCCATTGTGTTCATATCTGATAACATGCTATTTCAAAAAGTTTTTAATTTGTATTAAAAAAATGGATGGAGTAGTAAAAACCCATGGCATTTTTAATACTATCAAAACGATACAATTGCCAAATGAAAACAGTAATGACCTTGCTGATATTTCCATGGAGGGCAAAGACGGAGACGAGGGCAACAGCAGCGAAGAGCGAAAGGATCAGAGCGAGAAGGCCTCCAATCTTAAGCTTCTCCTTCTTGGCAGCATAGATCATAAAAATCAGCACATAGATGGTCTCAATCACAGCCCAACACTAGGATGTTATTTGGGGACACAAAAGGAAGCCCATGCCTAACCATAATCCACAAATTAAAGCCAAAGAATGTGAAAAAGAGAGTATAATGTACCTTATAATTGGTTTTTTGAAATGCCAATGTTGGTTTTTTGATTTCTTAGGACATCAACATTATCCATTCGCACAGGCTCATGCGCATATATATATATATATATATATATATATATATATATATATATATATATATACACACACACACACACACACGTCAGAAATATTTTTGGTTGTTGGTCACAATCAAATATTCTCTAATTAGCGTGGCGGAAGCTTGAGGTCATGTGATAAAACTCTAGGCAGTTGTAAATATATTCATTTCCCTTTTAATTTGGCAAGCCCTCCAATCAGTATATTTAAGAAGTTTTGTGATCTTTTATGCAACTATGTCATTCTTGGCAAGTCCTTCAATCAGTACATTTAGCAAGCTTTTGTGATGTTTTATGTAAATATGCCATTCAGATGTATAATGATCCCTGTCCAAAAAAAAGTTTAAGGCCCTGTTCGGCAAAATTAGCGGTTCAAGTAGCGGATAGCGGTTTAAGTAGCGGATAGCTGTTCAAGTAGCGGATAGCATTTTTAATTTACCTGTTAGCGGATAGCTGTTTAGAAGAGCAGTTGAATAAAATGTGCTCGGTAAATTTAGCTGTTAGATTAGCTGATTGATGTAAATTGACATAAAAGGATATAGATAATTTCCAAAGATAAAATTTTCAAAGGGTAATTTTTGGTAAAAAAATATGAAACGCTACTTTTGAATGTAAAACGTTAATACTATTAGCTTTTCAAAAACGCTACTTAAAATGCTAAACGCTACTTGAAATACTAGTCAAAACACTACGTTACCGAACACTAAAAATTACATGATGAGTGTATTTGAAGAATCAAAGGCTATGAGATCACCCTAGAGGGATGTGAATGGGGTGATAATCAAGGTTTCTAAACAATCGAAATGTAAATGCGAAAAAGTAAATCGGGACAAAACACAATCGATTTTTAACGAGGTTGGGCCTCAAAAGGCTTAATCCCCGCCTAGAGTTTCCTAACTCTAGGATTAACCCGAATCTTTATTAGGAGGATTGATTACACAACTTTAGAGTACACCTACTCTAAGTTCCAAGACCCAAGTTGACACCCTCAACAAGGCTTGGTAGAGTTGACCCTTCAACTCTATAATCCCACCTAATCACTACTTGAACAATGCAAAGAGTAATAGCAATTTGAAGCTCAATGAGTACAATAATTGAGAGTATGAGTATACCAATGAATGCTCTTCTTGCTTGGTGTTTCCAACTCTCAACCATCTTGTATATTTATAGGCAAGGCTTGGAGAAATAGAAGGAAAGTAGCTGTTAGACACATCCTGATTTCTTGCTTCAGTTCAAGGCCTTGAACTGCAGTTTAGTGACACTGAAGATTGTCCAAAATCTGCATGTAACGGCTACTTGATCTCTTTTCAACGGCTAACTAATTTTCTGGGCTAATTTGATTCTCTTGGACTGATTTGTCATTCTTTCCATAAGCAAGATACATCTCAATAATCTCAAGATACATGGAAGGTTAAAATAAACTTGCCTTTGATTGAATATTACAATATTCCCATAATAATGTCAATTATAAATAGCAATTTTAGAATATGATTAAAATATCACAAGATTGGAGAACTTGCCTTTTTTGTCTTTCATCAAAACATATTAATAAATATATTAAGAGCTTCATGAAAGCTAACAGTATTGACTTAGTCAAAACGTCAAACGCTACCCAAAACGCTGTTGCCGAACATACCCTAAAAAGTATTGTAAATAGCAGTTTAAAATTCTTACTTATTGCTGTTCAAGTGCGAAATATTTCTTTATCCTGAAGCAACTTGCTTTAGATTTGGGTGTATCTTGTAAAAGTGTTCCTGAGCATGTTTATGATTTTGCAAAGGTTGCTTTTTCAAATCTTTGTTCAAGGATGAGCTGTTATGCTAATTTAGACACTTAAATAGTGTGAAATAGATCAATTAGATGCTATTGAATAGCAAAGAGAACAATCATGTTAACAGAAATGGGAGATTTGTAAGAGAAAGCGGGCCGAAAATGGTAATAGCTCTATAATTGGACCTTGGCATTTTCCAGTGCCTCACGGTAAATACTCCCTTTGAATTTTGATTTTTATGGTTAATTATGATCAAGCTGGGAAATACCAATATTATGAATTATGCCACTCCAGAGTTATAGACATATTCTACATGGTGCAATTACACTTCCTTCAACAGCTATTTGCAATAAAGGATATGCAAAAAAAATTTGAAAATTAACCAAATGGATTTTGTTGTCCAATGGTGAGATGAAATTAGTCATTAGTGACTCTCCTCCAGAATTAGTTAACCTTTAAACATTGAATGATTTATTATCCATTGAATTCAAGATATATGATCGTCGTAACACGTTTGCATTTGCTTCATTCATGGGCTGTGGACACCAATGGCATGTATACTTTTAGAATGCGAGGTCAAATGAATCTGTTTATAGATTAATTACTTGCCAGGAGATGAAAGGCCAAAATATTTGTAGTTGTACTTTTATGATGCTGAAGATGAGATGGAGAACAGAGCACAATTTTTCTCAAGTTTATGTGTAGATATAATATCTCTTTTGATTAATATTTTAGCCATCTAATTGGTATGCAATTTTTTTTTTTTTTTTGGTTTACTACGTGAACTTTGCACCAATGAGGAAAGCCAAATTATATTGAAATGAGATGCTGAACTTGATCAAGAAGTTTTTAACACTCCAACTGTATTTCAATTGGCTGCAATTTGCTAGCCTTAATCAGATACTAGCATAGTTTCTTTATTTGGGGAAAAAAAAAAACAGTTGAAAATGGTTAATGGAATTCATGAATTAAAGAAAGATGAATAAAGCATTATCCCTGTTAGAGAAGGTTGCAATTGCTTACATATGAGGCATGTCCACAATATTACAGATCCAACTTCATACTAAATGTCCAAGCTCTCAATTAAGTACCTTATATATGAGGCATAAGTGGTTTCTGTTAATGCACTTGCCTTGTTACTGCAAACAGTGATGGGACAACGCTTCTTAATGTTGAATGTTCGAATTATTCTTAAAGAATGTGCGAGTTATTGAATTTGGGGTGCAAAATGGCTTGTCTGCTGGGTTCTCTTTGAAGGATATGCATATATCAGTAGCAGGAAACATGTCACTTTGTTTTTCTTTTCCGATATCTCTAAAAGCATACAACACATTATATCATGTCATCAATGAGATCAAATGCAAGTGAACAGTAGCTTACATGGCAGATTCTGAGTGGAATAGCATGAATTGCCCTGTGAAGCAGGAGAACCGTTTCCAGTTCTATGCCTAATTTAATCTCTCTCACCTAACTAAGCAGCCCCCTTTTGCTCCCGCCTCTCGAAAATTTGCGTCGGTTGTCTTTGTTGCTCAAAGTTGTTGTCCTTGCTGATTTGTGATGAAGATAGGTAGCATCCCTATCACAGAAGGTTGCAATTGCTCGCTAGTAGGTGGTAATTCAGCTTTTTCCTTCCCCAACCACTCTGGTGCTATGAAAAACCTGAACTCCTAGAATTAGATCTAAAAGATGGTCCCGAAGAGTAGTAATTTCTTTTGAGATGCTCATTTCTTTTTTTCCCCATTAAAAGTTATTGCTGTAATAGTCTACTCCTGATAATTGTTCGTTTTTCCACCATAATAAGTTTGTATTTGCTTTTGTTATTCATTTTCATGTATCTTGTAGCATATATCCCCCCCAAAAAAAAAACAAATACCTGTATCACCTAGAAAAAAAATAAAATAAAACGTGGTGTTATTTACTAATGATGGACGAAATTACACTCTTGGCGTCTGGCTTGGGTGGGGTCTTCGTGATCAAGGCCTGTAGTCTTGTACTCTGGTGCTCGTGCACATGAAGTGTTTAGAGACCCTTTTGTTGGATCCGACACCTGAATATTATCGGCCAACTAGCATCCTATGACAAAAGAAGTTCTCAAATAAAATATCAGATAAATCCTACTTGCTATAAAATCTAAAGAATTTAAAAACTCAAATCTTCTTTTGGATCAGGTACTTAAATATCGTCCACCTGACTTTTTAGACTACTTAAGATATCCAATAACATTTTCAGTGATAACCTACATCCTCGAATGCTTGAAAACAATAATGCATATGCATCAACCGTAGAGACAACATTTAAATGCAACATTCATAATTAGAGAAGAGAGAAAGAGATATATACAACACACACAGACACTTTTAAGTGAGTTGCACACACTTGCAATGAGAGTAGAACCGTCCTTCCTCCTTTTTTAATTGTTTTTTACTTTATCTATTTATTAACCTATCTACCAAATGCAATATCCACCTGAATTATAAGGAAAAAAATAATTATTAAACAATAATCAATATACATCAATAATCAATAAAAAATCACGTAACTCATTTAGTTTAAGACACTGAAGTTTTAATTGATGCATTATAAGCATTTTAAAGGCAAGTGAACTATTGATTACGATGAAGACACCAATAAAACAATTGAAAATATTTCGAACTTCTAATTCTGTAGTTCTATTATGAGTATTTGATATCATCAGTTCAAATACAATGCAAAAAAAAATTTTAAGGTTCCTTTCCCATAACTAGATTTGCTTGTTCTTTTTCAAATGTGCAAGTTTTAACTCATTTTTTGAAAATTAAATGGTTAGCCACTTGAATAAATAGACTTAATTTCTAATCAGTGGCAACTCTTACTATTTTTATTTCAATAGGAATTAGTTTTTTAAGATAATTTAATTTTTTATCCATTTAGATACAAAATGTCGCTCATTGAATTATAAATCTATTATTAACTGCAGTTCATTAACCATTCACAAATAACTAAAAAAGTGTGCCTTCTTACCTAACTCTTTCACTTTTTAATTTAAAAATTTTCTTCAAAAAATTGAATTTCAGATCTGTTAGCTAGCAGTCTATCAAATTTTCAAAACGGACAAACTGTAATTGAATCAAAAATCGAAAATTTTTTTTGCCTTGCTTAACCAAACCTTTTTTTAAAGAAAATATAACCTATTTTTAGGTTTTATTTTTTGGGTTTTGGTTTGATTTCTAGGCTTACAGTTTCTTTGGACACCACTAGTTTCACATGCCATCGAGAAGGAAGATGGGTAGTGATATATGTCTTGTTACAAGACACTCTTAAATATCTTACCTTATCATAAATTAACATATTTTATGATTTAAAACCACAAATTTTCAATGATTATACTTAATTTTGAATTGCTAACTTTAAATATTATTTAGCTACGCCGATAAAGTATTAAGTAATACCCTAATCGCATTAACCGTATCTGCAAGTATATATGATACGTGTATTTTAGTTATGTGACAAATAACGAACAAAAAGATAATTTTATATAATTTATAAGTTGTAATAAGCTTCTATGATTTAATCAAAACAAAACACTTTGGAACAATCTGACAGTTTGGCAAACGAAGAGAAACCTTTGGCTCCTTGGGGAAGGAATTGGGCGCACCATAATAACTGGGAAAAAGAGTGCTGGTGGAGGTGTCCGCACAATCTTTACTGCATCATTCGGTATGCGACATATTGCATAAACTAATATATTTATATTTCCCACATTTCGTGTAGGCTTTTGAAATTGAATAGATCATATTTGAAAAAAGTGAGAATATAATACACATATAATACGTCTGGGCTACCAAACACCAAAAAATAGTGGTAGCCTAATTTCACCTTGCTAATGCCGACAAAGCAAAAGACATAATATATCAGAGGACCCCATAATACACTGCATTATCATCGTCCAGCCAGGAAGAAGCTAGTGCAAAAAGACAAAACACATAGAGAGCTTCTGAAATCAGGCATCAACGTAACTTTGCTGCTCAGTGATCTCAAGCTGCTGAGCATAAGGAAACGTATCATGGTCCTGTTGCAGGGCGGTGAGGAGTGATGAAGGCGGCTCAGCAAGAACAACCACGACTTCCCGTTGCTCTTTACAAAGACAAGCAAGCACGGCCGCAGTCAAATTAACTGGGCGATGCACATAGTAAAGAGTAACCTACCACTTACGAGTGAGCAGCTCCCTTATTTCCATAATAGTCTGCTGTAAGTAAGATCTACATTTGATAGGTCCTGCCTGTAGTTCATCAATAATTTCACGACCCAGATCAACCTCAATCATAGTTAACTAATACAACCAAGCTTGCTGCAAAGCCTCAAGAAGAGTAATCAGGAGGATTTTCAGCATACATGGAGAAATGATTCGGCGAGTGATCCCCAAGAACCACTGAAAGTCAGTGTCCCTGATCATAGCAGCACCAACAGCAAACATTCTATCATCACTTTGAAAGGCATCCATGTTGATTTTATAAGCTGGTTGGGTACGAGGCTTCCATGAAATGGTACGCTGTTCAGAATTATAAAGACAATCCTAGATGGTAGAAGCATGAGCAAGATCTCGATGCATGGATTTCCAAACAATTCGGGTAATGGGACAAGCATTCTCAAAGACGCACCTGTTTCGATAACACCAAGTATGCCATATAATAATAGCAAATTTAACAGGCCAATCCAAGGATATGTGCGACGACAAGTGAGAAATACCTAGATAGATGGAAACCTTTAGTAGCTTTGGTTGCTACTTCAGGACTTTCCCCGGCTCCCCCTCAGAACCACCTGATATTCTGGTGCCATGGGCCTCGAGCTCATGCTCCCCCTGCTCATCCATAAAAGCTCATGGACGTCGAACCATAAGCCCTTCCTCCATCTATTCCTCCTAAATTATTATTTAGGGATGTGGTTAATGGAGTTCAAGGTGATTACTCAACTGCTGTTTCGCTTACGGATCAACTACCGAACAGAAATGGAAGAAGATTTATTGGTACCAGATACACCTTTAAAGGTATCATTTACATCCGATCAATTGCAAATGCTACAGGCACCATGGAGTAAGACTCTAATGTGTAAGGTCCTTGGCTCCACGGTCACGTATGATGTGCTTCTTCATCGTCTTCTATTATTATGGAAACCTCAAGGTAAGATGGATATTATTTATCTCAGGTAACATCTGTTTTTATTTAAGTTTGATCTTCAGTAAGATTATGATCAGATAATGCGTGGGGGACCCTGGTTTCTTTTTGGTCATTATTTAATGTTACCATCTTGGAAACCCAATTTCCGGCCATCTCAATATCCTTTCTCTGCTATGCTTGTGTGGGGTCGTTTCCCTGAACTACCTGTTGAATGTTTCCATAAATTAGCTCTGTTTGATATTGTCAAAACTTGTAGGACATCTGATTAAAGTTGATTTTGCCACTGACTAAGTTAGCCGTGCCAGGTATGCTAGAGTTTGTGTTGAAATTTCGTTGTCTAAGCCTTTAATCTCCCGTGTCTGGGTTGTTAAAGCTTTGGCAACAAGTGGAGTATGAGAATCTAGATCTCCTTTGTGTGAAATGTGGTATTGTGGGACGTCTAATGACAGATCGTGGTACAAAGACCCCTGTCAATGTGGATGGGGTACTGGTGGATGAAGGTAGGTCTCCTTCTCCACCAACTCCTTTGACTTTCATGAAACAGTCGTCTACTTATCACCGTATCTCCAATGATACACCGTTGCCAACAGCTAATAATGGGCTACAACAATCTGATGATAGCCCTGGTGGAAAATGGATTGTAGTTACGGCTAGAAAAAAAAAACAATCCCAACCCAAAGCTAGCTTGGGCCCATCTAGTGATCCTAAAGGTGTTGGTAGGTCCCTCTCTGGATCTTGAGTTGGTAAGGGTAGTGCGGCCTCCGTTCCTGGGCCTTTTGGTAAAGGTCAATAGCGAGTGCCTTCTCTATTGTGCAGTCCATTAGCATCATGGGTTGGGCCTTTACCAAGCTCTTCATCTCTTAGTATCTTCGCAGTTGTTGCTCCAAACCCTATCCAAGCGCTTACTTCTCTAAAAAGCAGCATTGGAAATTTGGCTCCCAATAAAGTGACAAGTGGCTCCTCTAATGACAATATTAACCATTGCAAGAACTCCTTAGACTTCAATCCTTCTCCTGCCCAATTGGATGACATGCATACTTACCTTCCCACTCACGCTTCTCTTGAAGGAGCACTTCCTTCTACAGTGCCCAGCTCAGATCTTGCCACGGGGATTAATTTTACTTCAGGCAAATGCATGGTTAACTCCTCTCTATTTATGCATGGCGCTTCAGATTGCAGTAACTTGAATCCCTTGCATGCGCCTATTCCTTCTTTTGTTCATAACCATGAAGAACTTGCCCCCCTGGTTGCGCACTCAAGCGGAGTCCAAGCGCCCAGTACCCAATCCCAATTGTCCTCTGTCGCACCGGATATCGGCACCACAGACCTCTGTCCCCCTGTCCCTCCCCCTGCCTCCACCAATGCACCATCACCAATCCGACCTCTTACCCAACCCGTCTCTAATGCTTCCCGTGTTCCTCTCGAACCCGTTTCAACTCCAACCCACCAACATTCAGTCCATGCATGCATTATTCCCATTCCTTGCGGACTCCAGGATCACAACTACGACTCTCAACCTATTCCCTACGTTTCCAACCCATGCGTTATGGCCCTTTCTGGCCAAGCCACAGTCGAAACTGAATCGTCCTCTTCGAGAAGTGGTAGACCGCTAGATGAGGCAGGCTATGATGACACAACACATTCTACAACCTCAAACTTGGTGTTTCCCCGACCCCAAAATCCTGGCGTTTCGCCCTCCCCCAAAGAAGTTCAACGTGAGAAACGTCAGCGAACGCGTGGACGACATAGGTATGACCCATTTCAGAAACCTTCTCCAATGCTTCAAACTAGCCCACCTTTTTCTATTTCTAAAGATACGGTTACTTACGATTTCCCGATGGGTCATCTTCCTCGCATACGAGTGGCGATGATGCCATTGACCGAGCTTGTCTCTCCCACCCAAAATCCGTGGTTTCATCTACACAAGAACCCAGCCTCTCAATCGCTATTGACATACTCCCGGAGGCTGAAGGAAACAGCTCCTCCTCACTCATCGTCAATGCCCATGCTTCATAAACCTAGAAGAATTCTTATATGGAATGTTCGGCGTAGCTCCTCTTCCAATTCCTTCATGTTTCTCATGGATTTAATTGGGGAGTATCATCCCTTCGTTCTTATTCTCCTTGAAGCACCCATGCCAAATGAGGTAGTGAAGCGCATTCAAGACCGGTTTGCCTTTTCAAACTTTGAGTTTGTGGAGCCGATGACTCGCCGTGGTGGTATCTAGTTCTTCTGGAAATATCCAGCTCAAATCCTTGACTTCGTTTCTTTTGCGCCTTCATTGTTTCATAGTTTGGTCACTATGGGACCAGAAGAACCAGAAGTGGTTCTTTCTACTATCCACGACCCTAGTTCCTCCAATCAAAGATCCTAGTTCTGGAATCAGCTAGCTCATGATCCTCCTCCTTCTCATCCTCCTTGGATGGTGTTGGGTAACTTGAACACTATGACTAATGAGGCGGAAAAATGTGGAGGTAGGCCGTTTTGCTTATCTAATTGTTATGCTTTCCTTAATTTCCTTAACTCCTCTTCCTTAGTTGATCTGGGATTTTCTGGGGCTTCGTTCACCTGGGATAATGGTCATTCAGGTATTCATCAGATTCAAGAACGCCTAGATCGTGCTGCAACTCTATCCTCACACGCAGATAACTCATTTTCCTCGCATGTATTCTGATTGTTGTCCTATTTTGGTAGATTTAAACCTCGATTCCCCAAAATTTAAATACCCATTTCGAAGATTAGTCGCTTGGACAAAACATGAAGACTTTGCGCGTTTCTTTCATGCTTGTTGGTTGTCCAACCAATCTTTCCTTTAAAATATTCACAACTTTAGTACTAAGGCTCCCCACTGGCATAGGTTGATCTTTGGTAATATTAGCGCCAAAAAAAAGCCGCATTCGGGCTCGTTTAGCTGGTATCTAAAAATCCTAAGCAGTTGCACCTAGCTCTTTTCTTGAAAACCTTGAGGATGCGCTTGTCTCGTTATATGATCGGCTAAGTTCCATGGAAAAGAATATTTGGGCACAACATGCTAGGGTGAGTAATTATGTTTATAAAGACCTTAATACTCGCTATTTTCATATGACAGTTAAAATTCGGTAAGCTTAAACGCTGTACTCTTATGCTTAAGGATGCTCATGGCCAATGGGTTCAGAGTCATTGTGCGCTTGCTAATCTGGCTTCGAACCATTTTCGTCAATTTTTTTCCTCCACTGAGCCTTGTGATTTGTTTTGTCTTGCGCCGCATCCCGTGCACAAATATTTTACGGCCCATGACCACCTGGATGACCCATTTTCATTAGATGAAGTTAAGCGGGCTTTATTCAGCATGAATTCCTTCAAAGCGCATGGCCCTAATGGCGTTCAAGCCCATTTCTTTAAATATGGTTGGGCTGTGATTGGACCAAATCTGCTTGAATTTGGTAATAATCTCTTCTCTCACCCATCTACAATTGGTGACATTAATCACGCATTTTTGTCCCTTATCCACAAAAAAGAGGCTATGGAGACTATTACTGATTTTAAGCCTATTAGTTTATGCAGTACTAGTTATAAGATTTTAGCCAAGTTAATTGTTAATCGTTTTAAACCTTACCTTCATGATTGTATTAGCCCTAGTCAATCTAGTTTCGTGCCTGGCCGAAACATTATGGACAATATTATCTTGGTTAAGAAAATTGCTCAATCCATAGCCACAAGTCGCACTAAAGTAAAACCAATGGCAATTAAGGTCGATCTTTCTAAAGCATATGATAGTTTAGCTTGGCCGTTTATTAAAGATACTTTAATATGGTTTGGATTTCCTCCTAAATTAAGGAATTTCATAATGAGTTGTATCATGCAATGTACTATGCAAGTGTTGTGGAATGGTCAACCTGGATCAAGTTTCCAAGCATCTTGTGGAATTGGGCAGGGTGACCCCTTATCTCCATATATTTTTGCTCCTTATATGGAACGTTTATCTTGTTTTAGTCAAGCCGCAGTTGATCATAACAAATGGATTCTATTTAAACTTCATAATTTCCAAGCATCCTACTTATTCTATGCTTATGATGTTGTACTCTTTGGTGCGACTACTCTGGATAACCTTGGAAATATGATTTCAACACTTACCAAATTTGGTACTGCCTCTCGTCTTTGTATTAATATCCTTAAATCACAGCTGATTTTTCCCAAATCATTGCACCATAGACTTCGTCGGATTTTGTCTCATTCTGCTCACATTCCTGCATCTACTTCATTTGGAAAGTATCTTGGTATTCCTTTGGTCACTCATAAGCTTAAAATAAAGGATTCTAAGGATTTACTCCTATGTTTTACTAAGCGCCTTGCTGGATGGCAAACCAAATTCATTAATTTTGTATGTCGTGTGACTCTGATTAAGTCAGTTCTTACATCTCTTCCTGCTTATCACTTGCAATCCACCCTTCTTCCCCCCAAAATCATCCATGGCATGGAACAAATAATGCAGCGCTTTCTTTGGGGGAAATCAGGTAATTCTCGTTATCTTACTCAGATTCAGTAGAGTACCATTTGTTTGCCAGCTAAGTATGGAGGTTTAGGCATCAGAAATCTAGCACAATCGAATAAAGCGTTCCTTCTGAAATTGCTTTGGGTTTGTTATCAATGACAAGACCTTCCTTGGGTAGAGTTTGTACGGGCCAAATATTTATATAAAACTGAGCTCCAATTTGCTGAACCCAAAGCTCATCATTTCCCCTTTTTGAAGAGCCTTCTTAAGCTAAAAGATACTCTTTTTAATAATCTATGTATTCGGCTTGGCAATGGCCGACATACATCCTTTTGGTATGATAAATGGTTACCTTCTGGTGCCTTGGCCTTGCAAATAGCTGCTGATCCGTGAATCTTAACTATCATGCCAAGGTTAGTTATTTCATTACTCATGGTAGATGGGATGTTAGTAAACCTCTACAATGGTACCATTACATCTTATCCAGCGCATCCTCCAATATCCTA
Source organism: Carnegiea gigantea (assembly GCA_029747015.1). Taxonomy (NCBI): domain Eukaryota; kingdom Viridiplantae; phylum Streptophyta; class Magnoliopsida; order Caryophyllales; family Cactaceae; genus Carnegiea; species Carnegiea gigantea. The sequence goes on from JAKOGI010000732.1 coordinate 132,954, forward strand.
TGCCCACAGATCTTAAAGTTGAGGACTTATGGATGTGGAATTCTGGTTCTTATTCCCCGTTTTCTATTTCCAATGCTTATATGGTGCTAAATAACTCCCATTTCCCCATTGATTTGTTAGCGAAGAAAATATAGACTTTGAAGATTCCTGCAAAAATTAAATTTCATTTATGGCAATTACGCCACCAGTCCCTTCCTTTAGCATCTCATTTGACTCACTATATACCTCATTTCTTAGCTAATTGTGCCATCTGTGATCATGTTTCTGAGGATCAAATGCATTTATTTCGGGATTGTCCTTTTGCAAGCTCAATGTGGAGTAAGTTTCTGCCTACAACTTCTATGCAATCTTAAATGCTTTTCTTTACTTTGGACTGGATTGCTTGGTTTAGCCTCAATTGTCCTCGCACACATCCTTGGATTAGCTTGTTAAATTTGCTATTATTATATGGCATATTTGGTTTTATTGAAACAGGTGTGTCTTTGACAACGCTTGTCCCATTACTCGAATTGCTTGGAAATCTATGCATCAAGATATTGCTCATGCTTCTACCATGCAGGATAGTCTTTATAATTCTAAACAGCATATCATTTCATGGAAGCCTCCTACCCAGCCAGCTTAAAAGATCAACGTGGATGCCTTTCAAAGTGATGATCGCATTTTTGCTGTTGGTGCTGCTGTGATAAGGGACGCTGACTTTAAGTGTTTCTTGGGGATCACTCGCCGAATCAGTTCTCCATGTATGCTAGAAATCCTCCTTATTACTCTTCATGAGGCTTTGTAGCAAGCTTGGTCATATCAGTTAACTATGATTGACATTGATCTGGGTCGTATCAGGTTGATCTTACTTACAGCAGGCTATTATGAAAATAAGGGAGTTGCTCACTCGTAAGTGGCAGGTTACTCTTCACTATGCGCATCGCCCAGTTAATTTGATTGCGGCCGTGGTTGCTTGTCTTTGTAAAGAGCAGCGGAAAGTTGTGGTTGTTCATGCTGAGCGGCCTTCATCACTTCTCATTGCCCTGCAACTGCACCATGATCCGTTTGCTTATGCTCGGCAGCTTGAGATCACTGAGCAGCAAAGTTATGTTGATGCCTGACTTCAGAAGCTATCTATATGTTTTGTCTTTTTGCACTAGCTTCTTCCTGGCTGGACGATGGTAATGCAGTGTATTATGGGGTCCTCTGATATATAGTCTTTTGCTTTGTGGGCATTAGCAAGGTGAAATTAGGCTACCACTATTTTTTGGTGTTTGGTAGCCCAGATGTTTTATATATGTACTATTCTGATTTAATATAATTATCTTCTTTTCTTTCGGAAAAAAGAAAAAGGTGAGAATTCTTTTTAAACAGTCGATTGACAAGTTCGCTGAAATCAGCTCTTTTAGTAATAGTTAGTTGTTTTAATACCTGTTAATAGTTTTACTAGTGATTAACTATCATTCACTAGTGTTTAGTGGCTAGCTGTTCAACTATGATCTAAAATAAATGTATTTGATAAAGATACTATTTAAGCAATAACTTTATGTAAAATGACTAAAACTTACAACAACAACACCACCTCTCAGTGTGGGTCCCGCTTTCGCGGTGTCTGGGGAGATTCAGCTATAGGCAACCTTACCTCTACCGGCATTCCTGCCCGTAGAGAAACTTTTCATTAAATAAAAAAGAAAATTTTGTAATTCGCAAGGCAATCACTAGGTAGAGGTTTTTAAAAGCTGGTTTCAGTAACTTTTGAAAAGCACTACATAACCCTCCAAACACGATCTCATTGATTACTTTATCGAATACTTACAAATAGTAGCCATTAACATTTTGACCATTATTCTTTACTTTAACCTCTATTACCAAACACAACTTATGTATAATTAGCCACGAAGAATAATCTTATGAATATCTGCCAGTGGCATAATATGTTGAGCTTACTTAATATTGCAGCGGTCAAAGGTGATGGGTTCGTAGCACGAGGAATATTCTTCTTGAATGAAGCTGGTCCAAAAATGGCTCAAGTAGTGGCACTCCTGGTGATGGAAGACCGCACTGTTGTGTACTAGTGTGAGGTAAATAGGTGTAAAGATACCCTCTATGCCCATTTTGGGAGATAGTTCTACAGAGAGTGTCACATTTATGGGATGGTCAATTTTATATTCGGGGCTGCAAAGGCTGTGTTTCAAAATTGTACAATCTGAGCTTGCAAGGCAATTGATCAACAAAAGAATGTCATCACGGCTCAAAATCGAGATACAAGGGATTGAACTACGGGGTTCTCATTCCAATATTGCCAAATACTGGCTGCCGAAGATCTCGAACCCGTCAAATTGACCTACTCCTCTTATTTAGGCCGCCCATGGAGTGTATATTCCAAAGTAAGCTACATCAGCTTGTATATTGGCAACCACATCGATTCTAGGGGTTGGCTAGCATGGGATGAAACATCCCCAACAGACAAGTTATACTATGGCGAGTATAAGAATTTTGGCCCAGGGGCCGATACAATGCAGCGAGTCAAATGGCATGGAGTACATATTAATATGACTCAAGAAGAGGCCGAAATATTCACGATCAATGGGTTGATAATTGGGCAGCAATGGATTCCAGAAACAGGGATCCCCTATCAAGGGGGATTAACTACTTAACAAACAATGGCTTCTAATTGATGTTTATGCCTTTGATTTGTTTTAAAAAAATGTAACGATCAAGTAGCAACTTTTCATTTGTATAAATTATTGTGCTCATACTAAAGCATTATCCTATCAATTTCATCATGATGATATAAGTTTAAGTATTCTATTGTTTTGTCAGCTGCCCTTGTACCCTTGACCATCGTTTAAAACTTTAAATACCATCAAGTTCTTTTTTTACATTCTTAATGGCACTATGTTTTGTATTTCTGTTGCTCCTATGATGATATAAGTTAAGTATTCTATTGTTTTCCCAGCTGCCCTTATACCCTTGACAATCGTTTAAAACTTTAAATACCATCAAGTTCTTTTTTTACATTCTTAATGGCACTATGTTTTGTATTTCTGTGCCGAGGAGCAATGCCCAAATCTTTTTCTTGCATTATTTTAACAATTACTTTAACATTGTTTCAAAGTTAGGCAAACGAAAGAAGGATCAGAGTTCTATAGAGTTACAGTTGTTATATAATACAACCTAAGGTATAGGAGTGTGATATATACTATACAATCCAGTTGAAAAATCCAACAAAAATGAGCAGTCTAGTGACACTTAAGAAGCATGGTTTAGGAAAGATGCATAGCCTAATAGAAATAAATATTTTATTTTGCAAATAGTTCACAACGCAAATAATGTGGCACTGTAGATAGTAGTTCGCCTTTATATTTTGAGGTCCCAAGTTCAAAGGGTTTTTGGTCACAATCAAATGGTCATTCTCTAATTAGCGTGCTAGTCGGTAGGGCTTGTTAAAAGCTTAAGGCCATTTGATCACCCAAAAACCAAAAAAAACCATAAAAATACTACCTAATTAGTCATGTCTAGTTAGATTATCACATACTCCCATTTTCAAACACTCCAAATTGGCTAGGATCCTTCTCTTTTTTTTTAAAAAAAAAGAAAAACTAGTTTTGATCCATTAAGGAGAATGCTTATAATGCAATTTCGTAAGGACATAGGAATTAATAATTACTAGTATAGACCCATGCGATGCACGTGCGATGCACGGAATATCTTTCAAATGAAATTTTAATTCAAAAAATGTAGAGTGTTCATTTTATAAAATCATTGTCTCATAAATATTTTTTGAACATTAAGATAAAACATTATCTAATTTACTTGATTATATAATTAGAAAAATTAACTTTTTCAATCATTGGAAACTTTAATTGATGAATCAAATCCTTCTGTCCTCCCTCTGAAGTCTTTGTAGTCTCAAATCTCACTAAGTTGAGTTAGAAAGTGGATTATATCTTGGAAAAGCTAATTTATTAAAAGTAGGTTTTGATTCATGAAATAATCAGCAGATAATGTGAGATAGTGGGAACTGTTAGAATGTATAAGGTTTTGATGATAACAAATCCAAGTGTTGTTGTTGTTCCAAACAGGCTTTACCAACAGGGCGTTACTGCTGTTTTTCAATATATTAAAACTGCTTGACTAATGGTTTATCAAGAACAGGTACTCAAGTCAGCGATGTAAGAACAACTATAAGGAACAGGCTCTGTAAGGTGTTTGAAACATGTCCTGTGAAGTGTTTGAAGTATAGGATATAAGTGCAGCCGTGAGGAACAGGTCCTATGAAGTGCTTGCAGCAGATTCATCTCTCTACAAGATGACTAGTGGTTACAACAAGATGTCTTGATTTAATTTGGTTTTATATTTTTACACTCTTGTTAATAAGCCAATCAGAAACTCTTAACTTACCACTTACTTGAAACAGTTTTGTTTTCTTTTGGTAAATATTTCGGATCACCATTCAGAACAATCCTGGAAACAGGGTGATCAGGGTGTTTCCAGAATAAACTGCAAAAAAAACTGTTTTGCACGATTTTTATCTGTTGGATTTGAGCAGCTTCTTCAAGGATTTGCAAGAAAGATTTTTTATGGAGTATCTTACCCCTTATCCTAAAAACGGTTATTAAAATCTAAGGGGATTTGCAAAATTTTTTTTGAATAAAAAGAATATCCAATTTTTGCCAAGTGGATAAGGTTGATGAGAAAAACATGGGCTAGTTGCTGAGCATCACCGCCTTATGCACACGGTTTAGGAAGTGTTTCCAGCTCATGCTTCCTCATCCCTTGTGGCTAAAGAATTCTATATTCTTTAGGGATTTTAGTTTTCAAAAATTTGAGGAATTGTTTTTCCAAGCACTATATAAAGTCACTTCTGAGAACGATAGAAGCATCGGTTTTCAAAAAGAAAAATTCAGTGTTCATGAGCTTAAAAGTTTGAAAAGAAAACCGTGTCTAGTGAGTGAGTTATTTGAGCTTTCAAAGTTGGCATACTAGGATTTCATTGTACCCTATATTAGCTTAGTTGAGAAGCATCGTAATAGGGTGTTTTTTCTTTATACTCTTCTTTCACAAAAGTGAGTAGAGTGTGTGTCCAAATCAAGGGGATTTTGGACGTGGGTAACTTGTCTTAGGGAAGACGGTTACGTGTGTTACAAGTTGTAACAAGGTGTGTTACTATTGTAACGTATTTAGCCTGTTTAGTGAAGTGTGTAAATCCTACAGGAGGTAGGTCGTGGTTTTTTCACCTCAGTTGGGCTAGAGGTGTTTCCACGTAAAAAATCCTGTCTCCATTATTTCCACACTTAATTTTGTTGAATTTTCGTTTCTGCACAACTCAGGAACAGTCTGTGCGAACCGGGCCTCAAGACTATTTGCCAGCATATTACGAAAATCGGACACCACAATTCACCCCCCTCTTGTGGTTGTGTATTCTCTAAATCAACAAGTGGTATCAGAGCAGGTTCTCCTTTGAAAGGCTAACACCTTTGAGAGATCCTTGAAGATGAGTACACCACAATGCATGCTTGAAGGTCAATCCATAACTCGACCACCATACTTTAATGGCGAACACTATGGATGGTGGAAGAATAGAATGGAAAACTACATCCAAGCCGAGGATTATAAGTTGTGGATGCTCATCAAGAATGGACCACTCGTCCCTAAGAAAATCACTGAAGATGGAAAGTCAATCCCCAAGGAGCCTAAGGAATTCAATGCTGAAGATTACAAGATGATGGAGAAGAATGCCAAGGCCAAGAAACTCCTATATTTCGGCCTAGGTCCTGATGAATATACTCGCATATCTGAATGTGAGTCGGCCAAAGAAATCTGGGATGCTTTGCAAGTAGCTCATGAAGGGACCAATCAGGTAAAGCAATCCCGGATTGAATTGCTTATGAGAAAGTATAAGCTGTTTGAGATGGGTGATCGTGAAAGTGTGATGGACATGTACACTTGCTTCACTCACATAACGAATGAGCTGAAATCCCTAGGAAAATCCTTCACCACCGAAGAATTGGTGAGGAAGATTCTAAGAATTTTACCTCATTCTTGGGAAGCGAAAGTAACGGCCATCCAAGAAGCTAAGGACATGAACAAGATCACCCTAGATGAGCTGATTGGCAACCTCCAAACGTATGAACTTAGGAAAAATTCTCAACAGAAAGATGAGACAAAGAGAGATCGAGGTCTTGCACTAAAGGCCTTAGAAGATGATTCTGATTCTGATGAGGAGGAGATTGCCATGATCACTCAAAAGTTCAAGAAGTTCCTCAAGAAAGTCAAAGAAAATAGCAAAAGGAGGGACTTCAGCAAGGCTAGGAACACCTCTCGGGAACAGTTCTCTGGGTGTTTCAAGTGTGGCAAACTGGACCACATTGTGAGAAACTGCCCACTGCACAAGGAAGAACAAGAACCCGAACACCCTAGAAAACAGGGGGGAAAACAAGGTGTAAGCAGCTTAGCAAAAAGGTTCTCAAAAGCTATGCTCGCGGCCTGGGGAGATTCAAGCGAGGATGAGGAAGGGTCTGAAGCTGGGGAAGCTGATGTAGCACTCATGGCAAGAAGTGACACTGATTCAAATGATGGATCAACAGACAGTCTGACTCAACTCAAGAACAAGGTACGGGGTCTAAATAAATCAACTCTTGAGGAATTAGTGTACACTATAATGGATATATGTGCTGAATTAAAAAGGGATGTTCGAGATCTAGAACTTGAAAATGAAACCCTTAAATTGGAAAAACTTGAAGTTGACAAAGAGACTCTTGGCTTGCATGAAAACATCAATGTGCTTAAAGAAACTCTACTCATGAAAGAAGAGACTTGTTCCACTAAACTGACTGAGCTAGAAAAAGAATCCCTTGACTTAAAAGGTAAGGTCGAGTCTTTGCTGGAAGAAAATAAAAACTTGCTTGAGAAAATAAAACACTTGGAATCAGACCTTGCCACAAACAAGTTCTGGAACAGGTCCTCAAGGGCGTTTGAATGGTTAAACACTCATCATAGTCGAAATAGAAGAGGACTAGGTTTTGTGCCTAAGATGACGTACCCAGTGAATAAAAAATATGTGGGATTACCTGAAAATATTGTTTGCTTTCATTGTGGTAAAACGGGGCATTATCGATATGCTTGTCCTATAAGAAAGTATGCCATTGATAGGAACACAGTTCATGTAAAGCAAATATGGGTTAGGAAAGATGAGATTTGTACGTCTAAAGGAATGGGACCCAAGTGGATCTGGGTTCCTAAAACTAATCCTTGATTTGTTTTACAGGCTGAAGTGAGAGAGAACAACCCAACAAACAACCTAGCAAACAGCGCAGGGAACACCCTAGGGAATAGGCAGCTGTGGTATGTTGACAGCGGGTGTTCGAGGCATATGACTGGTAAAAAATTCAATTTTCTCTCACTTACAGCTTCAGAAGGGGGGAGTGTGGCATTTGGAAACGGCAAATCCGGGACAATTGTCGGTATAGGTAAGATAGGTGAGTCACTCTCCCATTCAATTGACAATGTTTATTTTGTGGATGGATTAAAACACAACTTGCTAAGTGTGTCCCAACTGTGTGACAAAGACAACCTAGTAGTGTTCTCTCCAACACGTTGCTTGGTTGTAAATATGAACACAGGAGATGTTGTGTTGAGGGGGAAGCGACACAAAAATGTTTATAAAGTGTGTATTTCTACTCTTCCCCAAAATAATTTGACTTGTTTGAGTGCCCTAAATGATGATGTTATGCTTTGGCACAAAAGGCTAGGTCATGCAAGCCACTCGCTTTTGAACAAACTTGTAACCAAAGACTTAGTGGTAGGCTTACCTTCCATCAAATTCAATGATGACAAGGTATGTGATGCATGTGCCAAAGGCAAACAAGTCAAAAATTCATTTAAATGTAAAAGGTGTGTAAGCACTACTCGACCTCTTGAATTGATACATATGGATATATATGGTCCAATGAGGATCATGAGCAGAGGAGGTAAGAGGTATGTGCTTGTGATAGTAGATGACTACTCTCGTTTCACTTGGACCCTGTTTTTGGCTTCTAAAGATGAAACTTTTAAAAAATTTCTTGCTTTCATTAAAAAGACTGAAAAGAGGGTAAGACACTCTTTGGTATGCCTAAGGTCTGACCATGGTACAGAATTTGAAAATTCGAGCTTTATTAATTATTGTAATGAGTATGGTGTTAATCATAATTTTTCAGCTCCAAGAACACCCCAACAGAACGGGGTGGTAGAACGCAAAAATCGCACTCTAGAGGACATGACTAGAACAATGCTTGTTGCTAGTGGTCTTCCTAGAAACTTTTGGGCTGAAGCTTTGAATACATCATGTTACATTATAAATAGATGCATGATTAGACCTATTCTTAACAAAACTCCTTATGAACTTTTCAAGGGAAGAAAACCTAATATTATGCATTTGAGAGTTTTTGGTTGTAAATGTTTTGTGCATAATAATGGAAAGGATGCCTTAGGGAAATTTGATCCAAGGAGTGATGAAGCAATATTCCTTGGTTACTCCTCGCATAGTAAGGCATACAAAGTGTTTAATAAGAGAACCTTGTGTGTTGAGGAAAGTGTGCATGTGCTTTTTGATGAAACTAACTCTCTAAGCGAGAATGATGCACAGGAAGAAGACTTCGAACTAGGTCTTGTTAGAAAAGACGTGCTGCTTCAAGGTGAACAAGGTAAGGATCAATCGGAGGGAGCAAGGCCTGAGGCTGCTCTTCAGGAAGGTAAGCAAGGTGTGAACCAAACAGGGAGAAATAGGGTGGAACCCTGTTCGGGACAACATCAGCCGAACCCTTCAGGGATACATTCAGGAACAAGCTCCCAAACAGGCTCGAGAACAGGTCCAGAACCTATTTCACCGAGTATTCCAGCTAGGATGGAGAGCGAGTCTATGAACCCACTTTCACCACGATCATGAAAATACCAAAGTTCACACCCTCTTGATCAAATTTTGTCTGATATTAATGCAGGAGTTCAAACTAGATCTAGGCTTAAAAATTTCTATGCTTTCTATGCTTTTCTCTCAAAAATTGAGCCTAAGAATATTAATGAAGCTCTTGCAGATTCAGATTGGGTCACAGCCATGCAAGAAGAACTCCATCAGTTCGAAAGGAACAAGGTATGGCACCTTGTGCCACGGCCAGAGGATAGAACAATCATTGGAACCAAGTGGGTGTTCCGCAACAAGCTAGATGAGTGCGGAACAGTCACTAGGAACAAGGCCCGGCTGGTGGTCCAAGGCTACAAACAAGAAGAGGGAATTGATTATGAAGAGACCTTTGCACCTGTTGCAAGGATGGAAGCCATTCGAATTTTGATAGCTTTTGCAGCCCACATGGAGATCAAGTTGTATCAAATGGATGTCAAAAGTTTCTTGGTTGATAGGAAAAGCACCTCAGGTATGGCTCACTTTCTTGGACCTTGTTTAGTATCTTGGGTAACCAAGAAACAACTCTCTGTTGCCTTGTCCACAGTAGAAGCTGAATATGTGACAGCTGCATCTTGCTGTGCTCAGTTATTATAGATAAGACAATAACTCAAGAACTTTTATGTTGACATAGGATGCATTCCTATTTATTGTGATAATACAAGTGCAATTAACATTGCCAAAAATCCATATCAACACAAAAGAACAAAACATATTGACATTCGTCATCATTTTCTAAGAGACAATGTTGAAAAAGGAGTGATCTCAATGAATTTTTGTGCCACTGAAAATCAAATTGCTGATATATTCACAAAAGCATTGAGTAGAGAACAATTTGAAAGGAATAGACTCGAACTAGGCTTAATTAGAACAACCTGACCAACCTGTTCTCTCTCCCTGTTTGCAAAATTTAAAAGTTACAGGCACAACATGTTAAATTTTTGTTTGCAATCAACTTCTATGCTATGTTTAGCATATGTGAGGTTTGCAACTTGCTGACACTCGTTGAGGTCTAATGAGATTGCCCCTATTGTCCTATGTTACCGAGCAAGTAACCTCAAGAACAAGCACCAGGAACAGGTACGCCTCTTGTTTGTCAAATACGTGCAACAAATTGAAAATTGCTAATCACTTCCCGAGGCGTGCGCGGCCTAAATAAATGCAAAAGCCCGTTGCAAAACGGGCAAAATCTTTTAAAGATTTTGCATGTCTCTCTCTCTCTTTAAAGCTCTCTTGCTCAATCTCTCACCTCCACCGAAACTCTCTTGCTCTGAAACTCTATTCAAGAAACCCTAATCTCTCTCCTTCCTTTAAAAAATAGCGTCTCCCATTAGCTCCGAGAGCTCCTCGACCTTGACTCAGGGCAACCAGACACAGGGCACAGCCTTGCAAACAGCTACAGCCTTGTTTGCGCCTACACAATTTCTGACGGCCCTCATGGAAGGTAAAACTACTAAACCTCCTCGACCCATTGTCTATAAACTGTTTGGGTTTTTGAAGAGCATAGACCTTAGAACAGTGGATCTAAAATTGGAAGACATCCCCTACAAATTTGGATGGGATTTGATTTTGTTTGGTGAACTGGGCGCATGTCAAACCCAAGAACCTGTTGGGGCATCTGAAAGGGAAATTGGGGCTTTAGATGACCTCTTTCTGTTTGACCATGGCCTAGATGACATCAATTCGTTTGGGCTGTTTCCAAAGTAGGAAACAAGGGCCGAAACAGGGCCTGAGCATTTTAGGGATGACCTAAGGGAGGATTTGTCAAAAGAAGAAGGGGGAAGTAGTGGTCAAATGGAGGAGTCTCCTATCAAGCCTACACAAGCCACACCGCTAATACAAACCGGTGAGAAACGCAAAAGGTGCAAAATTGTGGCTAGGCGTACTAGAATGCCAAGAACACGACCACCATCAAGGTCTAAAAGCGGCCAGACTGAAGAACCCTCAAAAAGTGAAATCCCTGTCAAACCAAAACCACAAATCTCCTCTTCGGCCAAACCCACAACCAGGCCAACTCGAAAATCAGTCCAAATTGCCTTCCACTCCACACCTCATCCTGCCAAACAGTCATCCCCTGTTGTTGAGGAAATTGATTCCTCCTCTGAGCCTTCATCAGATAGCGACACTGAGAACACCACCTTTAAACAGGACACTCTCGTGTTCTCAGAGTCCTCAGAGGATAAGCCTCTGCCTGCACCAAAATCGACCTCCACTTTACCCTCCAAACCATCACCCCTCAAAACTCCCAAGAGAAAAGCCTCTCTCAAACACACCTCCACCCAAGACCCTCCTACTGAGCCTCAACCTAAAAGAGCCAAGAAGTCTACCCCGTCCGCAATCTCAGCCAAACTGACCCAACTGCTTCAGAGACGGGTAGTCAGGGGCAAAATTATCAAGGTAAAATATTTTGAGGAACAGGGCCTGGGGGTGTTTCTGCACAAGCTGCGTGCATAGGGGTGGTATGAGCTATTTACAAACACCCAGGTGGGGTGTTCTGTACATGAGTTGGCAGAGTTCTATGCCAACTGCACTGTCACCGCAGGAGTGGTGACAAGTATTGTTAATGAGCAACAGCTTCGCTTTGATGGGAAGATATTAGGGGAAATTTTGGAGATTCTCTCCACTGGCTTTGATATATATGTGAGAGAAGACAAGACTATTCTAGGGACAGCCAGGCTGCTCGAGCTCTCCCAGAAATTTAGCCAGCAACTAAGCCTACAAACACCCAAGTCAGTAAAGAAAGGGGACATGACATCGCTCCATCAATTGATATTTTGGTTTATTATCAAGAATGTCATTCCTCGGGGCCAGGGTCGCAATCTTGCTGATGCCATGGATCAGTATTTGATGGATCTGATGGACAGGGAAGAGCAAATCAACCTTCCCGCCATCATGATTCGACATATTGCAAGAATTGCAAACACTTCCAGGGAACATGACCTGGGGTACGGCTTCTTCCTGACTAGTGTGTTTAAATACTTTGGGGTGACTCTACAGAAGAAGGTGGGAGCTCAGTTCATCGATGAGATTGGGAGTAACACCCTTATGGGGTGTAGGTATGCTTTGATTGAGGGGTCTGCCTCAGAACAGGGGACCAGAACAACCCGTCCTCCTGTTCCTGGCAGTTCCTCAATCAAGCTTGAGGCTGCTTTGGAAGAAAACTCTCGACTCAGTGCTGAGCTTACTGCGATAAAGGCTGCCCTAGATGAGGAAAAGACTCTCAATGCAAAATGCCATGATGATATCCTCGCCCTTCTCTCTTCCCTCTCAGCAAAATTTTCCCCTCCTGCTCTCTGATCACCCCCCGTCTGTTGTTCTCATAGCCTGTTCTCACTTCTATTGGTTATCCTCTTTTGCTAGTTTGTACTTTCTGTTGCACTCGTTTGGTGAATGACAGGTTATCTTGTTTTTTGATTGGCTTTGCCTTGCTTGCTTTCTGTTGTGAATTGCTTGTGTGTGACTAGGATGGCCAATCTCATTACCGTACCAACACACTTGAGTGTATCGCCTGTTGACTTTCCTCCATTACCCAAGTGGTGGTGATAGCAAACACCCTATGTTTTACTGTTCGCCCCTACTTTTTAATGATGCCAAAAGGGGGAAGATAGGTTGACCAATATTATTTTAGTTTTGCCATGAATTAGTTAAATTTCTTACACTTTTTCGATACTAACTGCTTCATGTGAATTATCGGTCCTATAAATAATTGGCACTAATCACTTCAATTGTCCTTGAAAGTCAATATGGTCACTTGGTTTGTCATCATCAAAAAGGGGGAATTTGTTAGAATGTATAAGGTTTTGATGATAACAAATCCAAGTGTTGTAGTTGTTGTTGTTGTTCCAAACAGGCTTTACCAACAGGGCCTTACTACTGTTTTTCAATATATTAAAACTGCTTGACTAATGGTTTATCAAGAACAGGTACTCAAGTCAGCGATGTAAGAACAACCATGAGGAACAGGCTCTGTAAGGTGTTTGAAACATGTCCTGTGAAGTGTTTGAAGCATAGGATATAAGTGCAGCTGTGAGGAACAGGTCCTATGAAGTGTTGCAGCAGATTCGTCTCTCTACAAGATGACTAGTGGTTACAACAAGATGTCTTGATTTAATTTAGCTTTTATATTTTTAGACTCTTGTTAATATGCCAATCAGAAACTCTTAACTTACCACTTACTTGAAACGGTTTTGTTTTCTTTTGGTAAATATTTCGGATCACCCTTCAGAACAATCCTGGAAACAGGGTGATCAGGGTGTTTCCAGAATAAGCTGCGAAAAAAACTGTTTTGCACGATTTTTATCTTTTGGATTTTGAGCAGCTTCTTCAAGGATTTGCAAGAAAGATTTTTTATGGAGTATCTTACCCCTTATCCTAAAAACGGTTATTAAAATCTAAGGGGATTTGCAAAATCTTTTTTGAATAAAAAGAATATCCAATTTTTGGCAAGTGGATAAGGTTGTTGAGAAAAACATGGGCTAGTTGCTGAGAATCACCGCCTTATGCACACGGTTTAGGAAGTGTTTCCAGCTCATGTTTCCTCATCCCTTGTGGCTAAAGAATTCTATATTCTTTAGGGATTTTAGTTTCCAAAAATTTGAGGAATTGTTTTTCCAAGCACTATATAAAGTCGCTTCTTAGAACGATAGAAGCATCGGTTTTCAAAAAGAAAAATTCAGTGTTCATGAGCTTAAAAGTTTGAAAAGAAAACCGTGTCTAGTGAGTGAGTTATTTGAGCTTTCAAAGTTGGCATACTAGGATTTCATTGTACCCTATATTAGCTTAGTTGAGAAGCATTGTAATAGAGTATTTTTTCTTTATACTCTTCTTTCACAAAAGTGAGTAGAGTGTGTGTCCAAATCAGGGGGATTTTGGGCGTGGGGTAACTTGTCTTAAGGAAGACGGTTACGTGTGTTACAAGTTGTAACAAGATGTGTTACTATTGTAACGTGTTTAGCCCGTTTAGTGAAGTATGTAAATCCTACAGGAGGTAGGTCGTGGTTTTTTCACCTCAGTTGGGCTAGAGGTGTTTTTACGTAAAAAATCGTGTGTCCATTATTTTCGCACTTAATTTTGTTGAATTTTCGCTTCTGCACAACTCAGGAACAGTCTGTGCGAATAGGGTCTCAAGACTGTTTGCCAGCATATTACGAAAATCGGACACCACAATTCACCCCCCCTCTTGTGGTTGTGTACTCTCTAAATCAGCAGGAACCATGTATCACTACGTATGAAATAGTTTCTCTAAGTTATAAGCGAAAATACCCCTCCTTTATATTAGAGTTGAGGTCTATATATGTACATGTATGATTAATAGTCCAAATTCTAATGAACTCTTCACTAGACCAAATCAAACCAAACTATAAATAGAAGCCGCTTATATAGATTTGACCCGAACAAAAGTTGACTAGGATGATCGCCCATTGTCTGGAATCATCAAACCCTCACCTTTGATTTGTAACTGATAAAACAGATTAACTACTAATTTTTGGCATGCATATCATCATATTTAGTTTTGTTCAGTGCAGCAGCAGAAATAGAAAGCTCAACATCACAAGTAATTTGGAGTATTGTTACACTGACATATTGTCGTATTCTATTTTCAAAAAAATACTTTACATTTTCTGTACATGATAACATTTATATATATATTTTAACAGAACCATGCATTATGAGTTCCAATAAAACTTCAAGAGATACCAAAATGATTTTACCCCCAAAAAAATCCATATATAGAGGCACAAGGGGCAGATCAACTAGTTGTTTTGTCCTTGAAAATTATTTTTCCCCAAAAAAAAAAAAAACATATATGTAAGTAAGTTAATCAAGCTTCAAAAAATTTCAAATTTACATAGAAGAAGAATAATAAATCGTACACATTTAAGAAAAATCACAATAAAAAGTTGTACTTTATCATAGGTCTTTTCTACATCTATCTGAAATATTTACGACACATGCAGTTCGTACTACATTGTTTTATAGTCACAGGTCGCAAATAACACTCAAAAAAGTCTCGTAGGGAAGAAAACTGATAGTTGATAATTGTCAACAATTAAATATGCATATATGATTAAAGTTAACACGTGAACAACTAAAACAACTTTGGTTCAAATCCCTCCGACTCATGATAAAACCTCTCAATTTGGTCAAGGCTAGCTCGTAACTTCTGCAATTTGGCATTCTTTTTCGCAAATTTCAATAGTTTAATCTTTTTCATGTTTGGTTGATGTGCCTTCTTAAATTTCTTATTTATGTTTGTTTCTGCCATTGGTAATATGTGATTGTTTAGGTTATGATTTTGACCTTTTGATTTGGTCAAGACTAATATTTGGCATTCCTTTTGGCAAATTTGAATGGCTTGTCACAATAACAATTCCTGAGAAATGTTCCGTCTTCGAATCATGCTTTGTAAATTTGTCATTGCCATGATTTGCTTCGTACGCAGCAAAAAATGTAATAACAATTTCTGAAAAAGAAATTAATAAACGTCAATGAAGGGCAAAATTTCGATCTCTTTGTTAAAATGAATGAACTTCAAAGCTGAGGGCAGGAGGGCTGTTGATTGAGTGATAATCTATTAATACCATAATCATATATACTACCTAATCAATCATGACTAATCATATTATATATATATATATATATATATATATATATATATATATATATATATATATATATATATATATATATATATATATACACACACACACACCCACACACTCCCTTTTTCAAACACTCCAAACTAGCTATGATCCATTAAGGACAATACTTATAATGCAATCTCTTACGAACATAGTTAACAATCATAAAATCAATTAAGGACATGAAATATTATTAGTGACAACGGTCTCACAATCCTTAATTGCATCTTATTTTATTTGCTTAGGCTGATAAAAATAGACATTCTAATTTATAGAAAAAGTCCTTTAAATCAATAATTTTGTGAAAAATTATTGGAATATCCTTGAAACACAATTATAAAATATCCACTACCATTTCAATTCTTAAAATATCATGGTAGCATTCACAATGCAGAAATTAAGCATACTAAAGATATAAAATATCCAATAGTAAATGTTGTATACTAGTACTCCAGCATCAGTAAGTGTAAGCATAGTAATAGTGTTCATTTGAGAGTATTGGGTATATAAGTTCCTAAAATTAGTCTAACTAAGGCAAGGTTCATTACTCATGCTGTTGGCACTTGAGGCTGGCCTGATTTTGCATTCATTTCTGCTTGTTATTTATCATAGAACTCTTTTGCGAACCTCTTCACTCTATTCCTGTATATATTTTCTTCATTGTTGATGATCTCATAACAGTACCATGCTCGCATTACATCAAGTAGATTTTTGTCCTGCAAACGAAACAAAAAAAGGAAATAAACCATTTATGGTTCTGCAATTAATACTTACTGTACTTACTGTAAGATATTTTTGCAGAGAAAATATTTCTGGTAGACTTACTGCATTTTTTTAAAACCGCAATTCCATTTATCTGCTTTGGCTAAAGTAAGACTCCATGTGCCTCATGCAGAATATTCCATAGTCTACGACATTATCTGTTGTTCTCCATAGCATTCTCATTCGCACTGGTTTTATCTTCTTCACAATTTCATGTTTTAGGTGGCCAACACTGTCCTCACTACAAAAAAAGTGATTTTTACCAACATGGATAGTTTTGTTGCAATAAGTACATTTACTGTTGGTAAAACCTTATACCAGTAGATATTGGTCTGTTGCTAGACTGTTGGTAAAAAGTGGTGATGGTATTAGTTTTACCAACAGATATCGCAATCTGTTGCAATTGCGCCTTAATACCAACAGAATGAATCCATGGGTGAATGTCATCGCGTTACCAACAGAACATAATATGTTGGTGATGGAAAGTGTTACCATCAGATGCTTCTGTTGGTGCTAAATCAACTGGCAGCATAAATTATTCATCAACGTACTGTATCTGTTGGTAATTCTTTCTTTTTCCCACCTTTTTAATCTTCTCCAACACGACGATCTGTTGGTACTACTGTATACCGCCAAAAAGAATTTCCATCAAGCTGCAATCTGTTGGTAATTATGTTCTTTCATACACCTCATGATTCGAAACATCTATTGCCAATAGTCCATCCATTCAAGTGGGAACTATTTTTTTCAACGAATACATCTACACATAATCAAACCTGTAGGTACAATAGTTATCGACAATAGAAGAATCAACCAAACAAAAGCACAATGTTATTTAAAAGTTTTCAAAAGTGCTATGCATTAACTAAAAGTTCATAAGAAATAAGTATATAACTCTAACAATTGCTTCCATTGAAATTAAAGTCCAAACTATAAGTGCAAACTCAAAAACAGTACTTGGTTTACCTAAAAGATAAGTCAAGACAAAAGTTAACCACATAAGAGAACTCAAACTATGACTCATCATTTTGTTCTTGATCATCAACTTCTTCCCCATTTTCTTCTTCAAATGCATGACCTTTTTCATTGTCATCATCAATATCCTCATCTTCCTCAAATGAAGAAAGAACATCCTCCGTTATTCCCTATTAAACAAGTACAAAAACATAAATCTTAAGAAGAGGTAATAGAGAATATTTATAATCATCTAATGACATTCTCCCTTAATAACATGACGTCAAATTTATCATAGAAAAGAGAACTAGAATGAGTTCATCATGGCATCCAGCTCGACGACAAAGAAGGAATGCCAAAAATACAATGACAATGCTCCAGATCCACAAAAATAAAGTTAGTTTTAGCATGTTAAAACTCTCCATGTTCATACCAAACCTACATTTGCACACAATAGCACGTAATCACAAATGCGTTCCTAGAAAACTATATGAAGTGCAAGACTAAGGTCGTGACCTATGGTCGCAGAACTTTGTTCTAATACCATCTGTGAGACCCCCAACCCGTAGGGTTAGAAGTATCAACGATTTCTTATATTCCTACTTAAATTCTGTGGTGAAATGGACAGAGTTTCCCCTAAAAACTGACCATGTTCCAGGCATAAAGCCTTACATTAATTCCCTGCACCGAGTCAAAGTATAAAAGAACATAGAAACAAGCTCAACGGCTACACGCCGGAGTCCACAACTCTACGGGCCACTCGCCCGGAGTATACCAAACATTAAACAATAAGCAAACAGGCACTATATATGTCTAGCTCATCAACAAATAATAAAATATCTAAGCATACCACATATAAGCTTTATATATGGCCACTATGTCTAGCTTATCAACAAATAATAAAATATCTTATATAGGAATACCTGGTGCTTCAAAAGCACTTTCACCAAATTGGTGACATATCCAAGTTTATTCTCTAAACGTTTAATTTTCTCTTGACTTTCTTGTTGCTCTTGCTCGATTTTCCTTCTTTTAGCTCGTTCTTCCTCTAAAGCGCACCTTTTAGAAGTTGAACGAGGAACTTTGACCCCAATGCCAAAGGTCTTAGCATAACCATATTTGTCTTCTCCAATAACTTTTTTGAAAATTTCATCTCGAGTAGCATGATCACATGAATCTTCTTCAACACGAGATAACTCATTTTCAATTGCTTCCTGTCATGTTACACATTAGTAAAAAGAAATAAGATGAATAAAAAAATTAAATAAAATTAAACACTCATACCTTTGCACTAGCTGAAGCATCATCAAGTTTTGTAGCTTTTTTTGGTGCATGGGTCTTCAACCATATTGTAAGCTTATCTGTCTTGTTGCCTTTTTCCTAAAATGTATATAAAATACTAAATGAGTTACCTAAAATCAAAGTGAGCTATAGTATAAATAGGATATGCATAATACCTCTTCTTCAGCACGTACACGTGCGAAAGTCTTCGTCCCTCCATAGTGACACATTTTGTTATTGCCCCGATTTTCAATTCCTCTTTTAGTTCTAGCCTAAATGAATAATTGACAAATCACATCACAACAGTTGCATTATTTCAAAATAATTACAACTATAAATGTTCTTAAAGTACATAATTACCTTTCCCTTGTCTGATTCCCAAAACTGTGCTAAGTTGGCCCATGTTTGAAGTGGTATGTGTTCTGGTCTTTTGCTAATTGTTTCATCATGACTTCTACCATCAAATAGTGCCACCTTCAACTCACATTTATAGCCTCTCCAACACGCATGTATTTTCTCCATTGCCCATTCATAAGGCTTATTTTCTTCGAGAAAGTGAAATGAACGCTGTACAACGAATACAAAGAAAAAGAACCAATCAAGACTTAAAATAGGCTTAAAAGTTTATATTTTTACTTTGAAATCCGCACACACATGGAGGGCTTGGTGTAAAAATCATAGTGTAGAGGTTTAACTTTGAAAGCAATGTAATATATATTGAAGCATATATACCTTCACCTCTGCCCACATCGAATCTTTTTTCTCTTGTTCAATTTTCCTCCAATCAATACAATCAAGTGGTAGTCTTCTAGGGTCTCGTGCAAGACACCCAATCATGGAAGACATTTGCCTTTGAGAATTACCTATAGGTTGAAGTTGTTCGTTCACATCGACAAATACAGAGTTCTTCAAAACCTTTATCTTATTAGGTCCACGACCCTTCTCATTCTTTTCCTTGGTTGCTTGTATGCGCCTACTACTTGTGGTGTTCTGACCACCTTCAGTCGATGATTCACCTCCCATATCATGATTTGCTTCACTTTCTCCACGCTCCAATGAGTTTGAATTGACCTCTCCTATGATGTCACAAAAGCAAGTGAGTGTTATATATGATAATTATAGAAAATAAATGAAATATAATTACAAAAAATAGAAATTGCACTTAGACATAAAAGTAACATATGCACAATAAGTACATGACTTACTTCTAGGAACATCTCCATTGTCTCTAGGTTCTAAGCTCCTGTCACCATTGTCAACATGTGAATCAACATGCTTTACGAGCTCCACAGATTGACTACTGAAAACATTGTTGTTTTGGGTCTCCATTTGTCTTCTTTTCTCTAAACTTCCCGCCAAGTGTTTTTCCACTAAGAGTATAGGAAGAAATAAACATAATTAAAATTTACACTCCATCATTACTTCTATATAAACACTATTTCAGATCCTTTATAATTTAAGACTTATCAATACTATTAAGCAACATGGACCATCTAATAATAGCTATTTCCTCATCACTTTGATTAATTTTTATGCTTTTGTACTCTCCTAGTTAAAAGGAATATTAAGGTAGGAAAGAAAAGTGGGAAATTTTCTATAATTAAGAGTATGTGTGTTTTACTTTAATATTTAATAATACAAAAACTTGCATTCTATATTAAACAAAAAAAAAACTTACTTGTAGTAGTGTGTGGCAAAGAGGATATTCCTTGTGAGAAGAGAGAACGTCGAACGGAAGTACCTCGAGACAAAGTAGGTGTTGAGGCTTCTGTTGACCTCGGACTGCGTCTTACTCCTTGACTTAATAGGTGATTTTTCCCATACGTCAACATATGCTTCATTAATTTAGAACATAAGTAACTTAAATAAAAGGTCGTTATTACTTTGAGATAACTATAAAACTATAATTAATTTAGAACCTACCGCAAGTTGATCTCTTGTAACCATCCTCTTCTTACCTGGCAATTTTCCTGTGGAAGACATAATCTAAAACAAAAAAATTTAGTACTACTATATCAGCATCACAAAGCCCATGAAGCAGTAGTTCTTAGAAATAACACAATAGATTGCTGAAAAAAATAAGAAAGTCATTCTAAATACCAAAATATTTAAGTACATCTATAAATTATTCAGAATTAAAATCATATAATGTTTCATCATCTTCATCACTTTCAGCACTACTATTATTTGAGTCTATCTCCACATCGTTGTTCCTTTCAATGGCATCAACAAAAGGCTCATTCAATGTAACTCCCACAATATCTTCTCTAACATCAACGAATTCTTCTGCATCGATCGAAGTCGAGTTGTCAACTTGTAAAACTTCCACTTCTGGTATGACATCATCTTCCAGGTCATAAAGATCTCTCGGCTTTGTAGCAATTACTACATGCCAGTTTTTCTCCTTGGACTCTGGCACATAAAAGACTTGTACTGCTTGAGATGCTAACACAAAAGGTTCGCTTGTTTTCCAATGTGATTTAATGTTAACAAGAGTAAATCCAAACTCATCTTGCTTTACACCTCTAATTGGATGCACCCAATCACATCGAAATAAGATAACACTTCTTCCTTGAGGGTAGCTCAACTCAATGATTTCAGTCAGGATCCCATAATAAGCTATATCTCCTGTATCTGTGCATGAATTCACAAGAACACCAGAATTTTGCGTCTCGCTCCTCTTATCAATCTTTTTAATACGCCACCTGTACCCGTTACAGGTGATCTTAGTCATTGTCTTTATCCATTCACTTGGAAATGCACTTAGATATTTCAAATCATTAGCCATGGAATAATCAGCAGGACGATGCCTATGAACCTGAGGATGTACAGATTTTGTTTGTTATGATACATAGACCATGAAAAGTTTGCATATATAAATATCATATGTATATTAAGATACTTACATTTTGTTCAAACCATTTTGGAAATGTTTTTTTATGAATCTCACCAATGCTTTCATTTAAAGTTTGACATTCAGTACTAACAATCTCATAATGCTCTCTGAAACCATAAGAACACATCTTAAATTTTAGAATGAATTTTAGGAATTTTATTATACCAAATCGAACAATAAGGTGTACTTACTTTGCATAACTTTGAACTTCATCGCAGTTAAATAACACATAGGTATGTGCTTGGTCAATTAGTGAATGGTCAGGATGAATGTCTTTCTTTTTGGATAATGCTCGACATCTTAAGGAGAACACAGATAGTCCCTTGTAACCTTCATCACCATCATCGTTATTCCTGGAGGACCTATTCTCCTTAGTCTCCACACCAGGTAAATATCTTGCACAAAATATCAAACATTCATTTGCTATGAATCGTTCAGCAATTGACCCCTCTGGACGGCTTTTATTGCCAACAAACAATTTTAACGTCCTCAAGTCCCTACGAAAATCACAATCACATGACATGGCTATTATATGTAGTTATAAATATAAAACTGTGGATGTAAAAATTAAAAATTGAGTATATACCTTTCTATATGGTACATCCAATGATAAATGACTGGGCCCGTAACCTTTGCTTCATATGGCAAATGGACAACTAAGTGTACCATTATGTCAAAGAAGGAAGGCAGAAAAATGCTTTCCAAACGACAAAGGGCAACAATGATACGGTCCTGTAACCTCTCAAAATCTTGAGGTGTTGCAACTTTAGAGCAAAGCTCTTTAAAGAAGTTGCTTAACTCAATCAATGCAATCGCCACATTTTTGTCTTTCATTTTCCTTGCAATAAGTGGCAGTAGTTGCTGCATTATAATATGATGGTCATGGCTTTTTAAACCATAAATTTTACCATCAATAATGCGCCTTCTGATATTTGATGCATAACCATCAGGCACTTTCACAGAAGCAAGCATACCAATAAATTCCTCTTTTTCTTTCTTGCTTAATGTGAAGCACGCTGGAGGAATGTATACTTTGCCTCTGTCTTCTACTGGATGGAGTTTATCCCGAATATTCAAGTCCTTTAGGTCAAGACGTGATTGCATCGTATCCTTTGTCTTTCCTTCAATGCCTAGAAGTGTACCAAGTATACTCTCTGAGATATTTTTTTCTATATGCATAACATCCAAGTTGTGACGTACCAAAAGATGATCCCAATAAGGGAGTCTGAAAAATATGCTCTTTTTACTCCAAGGCATCACTTCATCCCCTTTCTTTTATTTTTCTTTTTAGTCTCTGGATGTTTACCAAATATGACATCAAGTCCTTCCATTTGATTCAACAAATCAGTTCCAGATAGCAATTTAGGAGGAGGTCTCATTTCTGTTTCTCCATTAAAAGCCTTTTTACTACGCCGAAATTTATGATCGCCTGGAAGAAAACGACGATGTCCCATATAACACATTTTTCTACTTTTCTTCAAATAAAGGGAGCATGTATCGACATTACAATATGGACATGCATACTTCCCTTTGGTTTTCCAACCTGACAAATTCCCATATGCAGGGAAATCACTTGTAGTGCACATTAAAGCTGCTTGTAAATCAAAAGTCTCATCCTTTGAGGCATCATAAGTTTCTACACCTGGCTCCCAGAGTTCTATTAGCTCATCAATTAAAGGTTCTAAGAACACATCAATATCATTTCCTGGAGACTTCGGACCAGGTATAAGTAATGAAAGGAACATATAAGGTTGTTTCATGCACAACCATGGAGGCAAATTATAAGTCATCAATATAACAGGCCATATACTATATTGAGTGCTCATATTGCCATATGGATTAAATCCGTCACTTGACAAGCAAAGCCTAACATTTCGCGGATCACTAGCAAATTTTGTATACCTATTATCAAAATGCTTCCAAGCATAAGCATCAGCAGGATGTCTTAATCTTCTATCCTCTTTATGTCCCTCTGCATGCCATCTCTTCAAAGGAGCTGTCTTAGATGACATGTATAACCTTTTAAGCCTAGGTATTAGGGGAAAGTGACGTAAAATCTTTATTGGAACTGGATTGCTAGAAGCTAATTTCATTATCGTCCCATCATCTGCGAGCTTATATCTAGAAGCATTACACTCAGGACACTTGGTGAGTTCAGCCTTATCCTTCCAGAAAAGGACGCAATCATTAGAACATGCATCTATCTTTTTGTAACCAAGATCGAATTGTTTAATGATGCTTTGCATTTGTTTAAAGGAACTCGGCAATACTGAATCTTTTGGAAGAGCCCTTTGGAAGCGTTTTATAAATGAATCAAATGCCCTGTCACTGACATTATACATGCATTTAAGATGATACATCTCAACAATAAATGAGAGTTTACTAAACTCTTCACACCCCGGATACAAGGGTTGGCCCGCATCTTCAATTAGTTTAAAAGACCTCTTTGTTTCTTCATTAGGGCCTGAGGAATCATTAATAGAATCATGACATCCAAAAGCATCCCCTATCATATCATGTATATCATGTTCGCTTGAACCATGACTCTCATTATTAAATTGATCATCTAGCATCTCATCATCGCCATCATTATCACTTAGAATTGGCTCCCTATGATAGACCCATACATGTTTACGGTAATTAGCATCCATCCCTTTCATAAGAAGGTGAACTCTTACAACTTCCCTTTCATGGTGGAATCGATTAACACATGTTATACATGGGCATGAAATCTTATCATCAACAGCAGAAGTCGAAAATGCATGATCAAGAAACGCATTTAGATATTCCATATATTCGTTATCCATTCGCCTCAACTTCACCCAACTCTTATCCTTAAACACATCCATAATGGGAACTTCCTACATATCATAATTTTTAAATAATTATTCATTCTTAAGATATAAGGTAGCAAACATTACAAAAACAATTATAGTAAAAAATATTAAAGTATAAATTGAAGGAAAATCCAGCACTACTTTGGGACAGTTTGCAGTTACTTAAAATACAACACTGACATATAGCTAATTAACTCGCAATGACTATGAACCATCAGCATTGAAAACATATAAGAAGTAGAGGGAGTTTTCAATACTAAGCATTAACACATTAAACAAAAGTATTTATGACGTTTAGAATTTGTTCAGGACATAGGGAATACACTTATTAGAGAACAAAATCCAAGAAAATAATTAGTATTTATAACATATATGCTTCCAATGGGAAATGGGTAGACCTACTAATGTATTAATAAATGGGTGAATATGTATTTTTTCGTATTCAAAATCTTAAACTAAACCCAACTCAATGTCAACCTATTTAATCTATAGCTAAATCTACCTAACGTCATGTGCAATTTAGATTGACAATTGTAGTGGGTTAGTTAACATTAATCAAACCCCGTGAAATTGTTCTCCCCTAACTTTTTTCATTTCATGTCAAAATCAACTAGCAAGCCCTATATACAACGAACAATCTAAATTTGTTTGCTTGAACCAAAGCCTGAAACAGTATAAAGGTGAGCAAAAGAAAATAAAAGAAAGAATAAAACAATAGGCAAAAAGAAACATAACATGAGGCATTCAAAGCATGAAATTACAAATAAATTACGAACTAGGGTCTGGGTTTTGAAGGTTGCAGACTTGATCGAAGAACTTGAAGAAATTCAAGAAGACGAACTTGAAGAATTTGCAGTCGATTGATTTGAAGAATTTGCAGTCGATTGATTTGTAGTCGAAGAATTTGCAGAAGTTAAGGTTCAAAACAAAGAAGAAGAATTGGTTAGGGTGTGTGAGGGTTCTGGCTTCTGGGTTTTGTTTGGGAGTTCAGAGCTTTGTTTTGTTTTGAAAGTTTCACAGAAATTACACACCATACACACAAGTTGGATCTCATAGACTAATTTTTCAACTATATATCCAAGGATTGTAATCAGTCCCATAGGACAAAAAAATGAAAGAACAGACAAAGCTCATGCACATGAAGTTAGAAATCAACATATGAACAAGCACATGTTGCTTGTATATGCAAAGTATGGGTAGACATTAACCAATGCGGGGGAGCTATGACTCTTGAGGAAGTTTATGATGAGCCATCTAATCAGATGGATGGACTTCATTCCTAGTCGTGATGTATTTGATGCAGGACGCAAAAGGCACTACATTGGTTTGAACCCACTGCATAGTGTAACTAGTCACTTCAAACTAAACCCCCCCTCCCCAATCTAAACCATAGAAGCCATTTGAAACTGGCACCACAAACCCCACCCCCTCACTCCAGCCCCCCCCCCGCTAGAAAATTGCTCACTCCTACAGGAAATTAGGACGATTGGTGAGGTCAGTTTAAATGATTTGTGATTAAGTACAGCAAATGCTAAGAGAACACAAAAATTAATTTCACATTCAAACATCAAAGAAGATAATTAACAGTGAAGGGTCATGAACAATAAGGATATATAAAAATAAAAAAGCAGTACACCCACAAACAAATGAGTTCATTCTGATGAGCTTAACAGAGCATCATAGATGGCAAGATGGGAGGGAAGAATCTGATAACCTAAACAGAGCATCATAGATGGGCAAAGAACAACTAACAGCAAAGTACAAATAGAGCACTATAGATGAGCCAATCAAATGCCCAGGTTTTAGTGGTGATCCAATTCATTCTTTTCTTAGTTACAATAGTCAATTTGATCTCATCATTCAGCAAAGCAGCAAACAGCACAAACAAATGAGGACAAAGATAAGCAAGTGCTGAACATAAATCACCTAATTCTTCACATTAGAATGTCTTTATCTATATGTTCTGCCACGAAAGAATAGCAAGACAAAAATACAACTATCACTTCAGTCCTCCTTAACCTCGAGCTTTCTTTACTTCTCTTTTCCTTACGATATTCATGAACACCAACACATCCAGGAAGGCAATACTTAAAATTGAGACAACAGTTAAATTGGTGGTGGCCGCCAGCAATTTCAACTTGAAAAAACAACTTGAAACAACACTAAACATCAAAATTCCAATAACCACCACAGACCTTTTTAATCTGGGCATTGACAGATGACAAAATAGAATTTTCCATATCGATACAAGAATTTCAACCAAAGCTCTCTACTTCAAACAAGTTCTTGTCCATCCAGACTTGTAATGCTTCATATAGCATGGGGCATAATGGAATCGATTACAGGGGCTTCAATAGCAATCAAAACCCATAAAAGAAAGAAGACAAAGATAAAACTTACCGGAGATTCCAAGCAATGGGCGGCGACTCTGATCGATTTGCTTGATCAAACAGCCAGTTGGTAGTAGAAATGAGAAAAGGAGCAGTCGATCGATGAGGAGGCCGAGAGCAGATTGAGGGTGGAGGCTAGAGAGAGAAGCGCTGAAGGCTCAAGCAACGGCTTGAGAAATAACAAGTGATTATTTCGTGCTTGGCTGCTTGTTTAATTTTTGCCTTTTCTTCATTTTTTTCTTTCCGCACATCTTTATTTTCCTTTCTTTGTATTTGATGGGTGGGTATTTCTCCAGTTTATGTACTGATTTTTTTCAATACTAGTTTCCTTTCCTGATGTTATATCGAATACGAGAAAGTATGAACCCTAACTCATACATCACGTACGCCGTCAGTTTCGGGGGCGTTGCCCCCGAACCCCTATCGGGGGCCACGTTGCACCCCCGAACCCCCAAACCAGGGCGCGTCGCCCCTGGACCCCGACTCGCTGACCGGTCAGCGAGACCACTATACTAGGTCTGCAAAACGGGGGCTAAAAAAACATATTCAAGGCATTCTAACACCTTACCATATGTAGTCAGTGATTTTTTAATGCATGGGAAATTAACTATCTAATTAATAGTGTAGGTGATTATATTCAAAATACTAACAAGAAGTACACATAAAAAAAAAATTTGTTTAACTTTTCCCGCATAATGACACAAGCCTATGTCTCCTAAACATAATCTTTATGCAAATTTGGTTGTGATAACTGTACCAACATACATGTACATTACACTGTTGGTATTAAACTAATAATACCAATAGAAAATTTCATTAGAAAAAAATGTTGGTACTACAGAAAGAATACCATCAGAACAACTACCTTATGTTGTAAATATTGGGACTCCTTTTTGGCGCCTGAGCCCAACATCTCTATTCCAACATAAAATTATGTTTGTTGCAAATACCAACCTTTACCAACAGATTTATTTGTTTGTTGTTAAGTCTCTGTTGCTACAGATCACTTTTTTTGTAGTGCCTGAAGAAATCTCCCAAAAGCTCCTGTGTGTGTACAACCAACAATTTTGTTCAGCTCACTGAAATTGTTTAATATCTCACCAAATATGTGTGGTAGCTCACTAAGTAATATTTTGTCCATCATTGATTCTCAGCACACTACATATGTGTCTTCGCTCACTAAATATGTGTGCTAGTTCACCAAAAATGTGTGTTAGCTCACAAAATACATCAGCTCACCATATATGTGTGTTGATTTATTGTGAATTAGATGAATCACTGAACATTTGAACATACCCGTCTAGATGTGTTTCTCCATATGTGGTTTTATATGGAGCAGTTTTGTGCATGTTGTCCATAATGTCAAGCCTTTCCTCCTTTAAATCAAAGCAGAAGATGAAGAAGTACTTCTTGTGACATACTGGAAAGAATACCTTCAAATTGTAAGATGAATAATATTAGATAATGTGGTAATGTAATATACAATAAAAATGTATTAGATTAATGCCTACCAATTGCGATTATTTTGTTGATATCTTTTTGCCACATCTCTGGAATTATATCTCAAGAATTGTTTCAAAATCAATATACCGTACCTATTCTGATTTTGCTGTATTTATCAAGGGGTCCAAGGTTGACTGCATTTTTGTAATAGTATCATTAGGTGTTTGATCAATTGTATTTGTGAAAAACAAATAAGTATATATTTACCATTGCATCAATTGGTGCAAAAGATCTTCTTGGAGAGCCTTCACTTCTTTTTCTCTCCAAGTTGTTGAGGACAGCAGCCCAGACATTGATCACATGTGCATGAATGTATTTCCTTGGACGCATGGTTGACATGTGATATCGATTTGCAACATGCGTTTCGATATCAAACAATTCTTCACTGATTTAGTAAGAAAAGGAAAAAAATCGTAAGTATATATTCATTATAATTTAAGTCTTTGTAAGGGTTTTCTGTCTAGCAGTTTTGTGCTTACTTTGAATCAAAGTCCTTTGATAGATGGAATACAAAATTAGTAACGATCTTCTCCTGAGCTAACAACTCCCCTGTAATATTTGTTATTCTCTACACAAAAAGAGAGTAGAAGGGTTCTGTCATTCGCCCTTTCTCTCTCCTCGGTTGATGTCTTACCTTCTTGGTGTGCTCTTCTTCTATACAAGATTATATCAGAGTCGATGATAATATAGCTCACTGAATACGTAACATGGGTGAGTGCTCACTGAAATAGATGTTCTGCTCACTAAATTGTTTGTTCTGCGTACTAAATAGAGATTGTGGTGTACCGCTCACAAAACTGTATGTTCTGCTCACTAATGACATATATGTTCTGCTCATTAGGTTATACTTTCTGCTCACTAAAAATTAACTTTTGCTCACTGACAATGCACACCAGCTCACTAAAAAAAATAATGTTCAACTACCACTGAAGTGCTCTTTGCTTGTTCCTAGAGCCATCTAAAAGTGATGGATGCTCACAAGATGTGTCATTCTAGCTCATTGTAACATAAAATTGTCATTTATCAATAACTTGCCTATAACTCACTAAAAAGTATATTCTATTCATTGAAAGTGAGAGTGTACTCATTGAAAATCCTTACCAGCTTTAAGTGTTGTTATCTTTTTGCCATCTTCTCTACCAAGAGATTTTTGCTGTGGTTGCTCTCCTTTACTTATTTTTTGCCTTTCTTGTTGCTCTGTTTGTGTTTCTGGAATCGGTGGTGGTGGTGGTGTTTTAGATGATTCATGTGGTGGTTGTGTCTCAAGAGTCTGTGATGGGTGTTGTGGTGGGGAGGGTAGTGATGTCTATAGTGTCTGTAGGGGGGAGGGAGGATAGTGGTGTTTAAAGTATTTTTTTAGGCGAGGGAAGGGTGGTGGTGTTTGATGTGTCTGTGTAGGGGGGAGGGTAGTGATGTTTGATGTGTTTTTATAGGAGGAAGGGTGGTGGTGTCTGATGTGTCTCTGTAGGGGGAAGGGTGCTGATGCCTAATATGTTTTTGTAGGGGAGTGGGTGGTGGTGTCTGAAGTGGTGCTGGTGGTGTTGGTGTTGGAGGAGCCGGGTTTTGGCTATCGTCAATCAACTTAAAATTGGGCATGTCATTGCCCCGTTGCCTTGACTTACACATTTGGCTTTCTGGTTGCTGGCTTTTTGTTGTCTTACAAAAGCATTCTCCAATTCAGTTATCACCTCGAGTACAACATATCTCTTCCAGTATTCATCACCTTGATTAAATGGAGGTATCTCAAGGCTTTTATCCCCTTTTTCTTTTTGTGCCATTGGTGGAGATTTTGAGATTTGAGCCTTATAGTATGAAGAGAACATGCTTCTTGTCGCATCTCTTATTTTCTTAAGTGCTTCATTATTTTAGTACCTTTTTGACAAGTAGTCCATGAAAGTTCTATACCTCTTGAATGCAGTCGCTAGAGCCTTCGTTACTTCAGCCATTTCTTCCATATCTTTCTATATGTGGACATCATTCAAGTATTGTAAGATGTTAGATAGATGTTTGTTTAAATTCTTTCATTCTGCTTAATTGTTATAAATGAATTACATAACTCTTCTAACTCTGATGTTTTATTATTTTGTGAAAACATCTTTGGCTGTTCTTCCTTTTGTGGCTAAGGTTCTCTAGCTTGTTCAGAATGCTCTTCTATGTTTATTTGTATTGGGGGCTCTACTCTACCCTTTCCAAAGCCTTCCGTCAATTCTTTGGCACCAACTTGATTAGCCCTTCTCTCTTCTTTCACTCTTTCCCTCAGCTTTTCTGTTGTATAACCTTTGATTGTTAGGATTGCCTCTCAACAATCCTTCTTGTGAGGGGGACTTTGTCAAGATATGACATCTGTAAGAGAAATGTTCATTGTAATCAATTCTATATAGCTCACCAAAAATGATTCTATGCTCACTAAAATACAGTTCCTGCTCACCAAAAATGTATACTAGCTCACTAACATAGAGTAATGTTCTCTAAGAATAATTGCTATTTGGCTCACTAAAATTGTTAATATAGATCAATGTAATAGATAATTGTTACCTATGAATAAGTCTTTTATAGCTCACCAAAACTGAACTTTTGCTCACTAAAGGATATGTTTTGCTCACTAAGATATATAGTCTGTTCACTAAAAACAGTGCTCTGCTCACTAAGTATTTTATTCTGCTCACTAAAATATATAGTAGCTCACTAAGATGAAGTAATGTTCTGTAACAATATTTCCTATATGTATGTGGGGTATGTGATATGTGCTCACTAAAATGGTCATTATAGATCAATGTATTACACAATTGTCACTTGTGAACAAGCTCTCTATAGCACACCAAAAATATTATTGTGCACACCAAAATACATATTTTGCTCACCAAAATGTATGCTCTGCTCACTAAAGTAAATGGTCTGCTCACTATGATATATGTTCTGCTCACTGAAAATATTGTTCTTCTCACTGAGTATATATGTTCAGCTCACTGAAAGTGACGTTGTGCTCACTGAAAACATAATATTCTGGTAGAATAGAAGGAACTTACCATCAAGAAGAGAATAGGCCCATCAAAGTTTGAAGCCCTCTTTTTGATAGATTCACACAATCTGTCAATGGTGTACTGACACCAATCAATTGTTACTATGTCTTTAATATTAGCAACATTCTTGGCAAAATAAGGTACGCAATGTACATTCTTTGAACCATTGAAAAAGCAAGAGATCATGCACATCACAAATGTTCCCCTGCATAAGTCTGGCTCAGTATGTATTGTGACATTTGGCTAAGCTTAAGGATCCCATCTCGCAGATTTCACTCCTCTCTCCATGCTAAGATGACTTCATTGTATTTAGCATCCTTTGGCTTTTTGCCATAAAACTCCTCAACCTTCTTTCCACTAATAGGGAGTGCTAATGTGAGATCCACATCCATTGGTGAAATCTTAATCTTCTTGTCAAGTGATATGTACAAGGTAACTAGGTATGGGTCAACGCTATCTACAAGCCATTTGCATAAATCCTCTGGTAATTTATTTACTTGTAAATGGAGGAATCCTTCAAACCTCATATCTTTTATTGCCTGTCTTTTTGCCTTACTGAATTTCCCAATCATGGAAATAAACCCTGATGGTAACATTATTGGTTTGAAAGATCTTTTTGGGTTTTGATTATGCCTCTTCAGGTTTGGCACAAATTACACAGACTTGGGGTCTTAAGCACGGATAATAGTACTTGCGTGCTGTTTTGGAGATTTATGTGGTTGTTCATGTTGCAAAAGTGAGAGTTGTCCATGCTTTACAGGAGTTTTTTTACTCTTCTGGACAACTTGTCGCTCCTTATCAGCTTGTTCCTTAGAAGACTTTTTTAACCACACTTGTATTTGCTTTGGGCTGGACTTTGATGCTTATTTTAGCTTCTTAATTATTTTCACCAACACTTCATCGTTAGAGTCAGATTCATCATCATGTCTAAGAGGAGGCATTTTGTAACTGGTGTCCTCTATAGTGTCATCTGTTTCCTCTGAAAGTTGTTGATGAATGTCAGTGATTATTTTTTTTGAGCTTTCTTAGGCAGTATTCTTAGTAACATTGGGGGATCCTTCGCTCTGAATTCTTGCTTCCCCTTTTCATTCTTTTCTATTGCCAATCTTCTCTTGTGCGTCATTTCTCTTTGACTCCTTTTTCCCATTTTCCAGCACCATCTTTGGTTTTTTTCCCCTGCTGTGGGGGTGTTTTGTTGAGGTAGTTCTCTTATTTTTTGTTGATCTTGTTCTCCCTCTCCCTGTTGAATAGCCTATGATTCTTCCACAGCATGCATAGTTTGTTTTTCCAGCATCACCTTTTGTCTTTCCCCTATTATGGGACCTTCGACTTGTTCATCTTCTGAACTTATTAGACTGCTGTAAATATTTCTATTCTTCCTAACTTCTTGTTTCACCCTTCTTTTCTTTGCAGTAGTACTTGATGAGCTGATTTTCCCTTCAGATGTTTTGTCCCTTGGTGTGGATAGATTTTCCCGCTCCTTTGGTTGAGCTTGCTTGCGTGCTTCTTCTGCAGCTGTACATGGTACTTTGTATAAGTGAACAAGATGTATAACTCAATAAATATGCAATGTTTAATCCAATCTAGAGCTCTCTATATATATTTTAACTCACTAAAATAAGCTGTTTGGTCACTAGAATTATAATGTAGCTCGCTAAATATAGTTGTCTACTCACTGCAATTGCAGTTCAGCTCACTAAACATAGTTATTTGCTCACTAGAAATGCAGTTTAGTTCACTAAATATAATTGTAGATGTATAATTTACTAGGTCTTCAAAATATGAGATTAACTCACTAGATAT
Source organism: Carnegiea gigantea (assembly GCA_029747015.1). Taxonomy (NCBI): domain Eukaryota; kingdom Viridiplantae; phylum Streptophyta; class Magnoliopsida; order Caryophyllales; family Cactaceae; genus Carnegiea; species Carnegiea gigantea. The sequence goes on from JAKOGI010000732.1 coordinate 165,958, forward strand.
AAAAATTGTACACCAAAAGGGATTAGAATGCTTAACTGTACATGGTGGTACATCATAAGAATAAAGAAGATGAATTTCCATACTACTCAATAGACATGTATAATAGCTCACCAAAGGATAGTTATGGCTCACTAATTGGCAGGAATTAACCTAGAATATAATGTACAACTCCTTTGTTTCTCCTCCTCACTACATATGCAATTAAGATCATTACATATAAACTTACATAATGTAGACATACCTTACCCTGAATTATGAGTAATATCCTCTTGCATTCATTGATTTGTTTCATTTGTTTTATTTTGATCTTTTGGGCTTCAATAAAAAAGAAAAATATAATTTAGCGCAATGAACTATACTGTGTGTGTTTGGATATATTTGAAGTGTAATTACCTGAAGTTTGCTGGATCAAAGGAGATGTCTCTGACAACTTGCATAATTATATCTTGAAAGGCTTGTGCTTAACCCTTCTGTCTTCGATCTATCAAATAGTATTACGTGTAATGTTAATATTACAGTACATGTGATAGCACACTCGAATAAAAGGTGCAGCTCACTAAAATGATATCAAGGCTCACTACAATATAAGATACAACTCACTATGTATGTGAAATAGTATATGGAAAGAGATTGGAGTTCTAGACTGCACACTAGAATGTATGATACCATGTACTAAATTCAAGGCATGGCACACTAGGATGTAAAGTACAGCTCATTATAATATAAGGCACAACTCACCATAGCATGCACATGTTGACAGCCACTAGAATATAATTTACAACTCACTAAATTCTAGTCATTGCTCACTAAATTCAAGTCATAGCTCACTACAATATAAGGTGTAACTCACTATAGCATGCATATGTTGATAGTCACTAATATATAATTTACAGCTCACTAAATTCTAGTCATGGCTCACTAAATTCAAGCCATAGCTCACTAAATTCAAGCCATAACTCACTACAGTATAAGGTACAACTAACTATAGCATGAATATATTGACAGCGACTAGTATATAATTTACAGCTCACTAAATTCTAGTTATGGCTCACTAAATTTAAGCCATAGCTCCTTACAATATAAGGTACAACTCACTATAGCATGTTCATTGAGGAAATTTAGACTGATGTTCAGTATTGTCATGGCTCACTCACATGTGTCATAGCTGACTAAAATACCATATGTAGGTCTCTAACATGCGTATGATGCGCGTAATGAGATATGTATTTGTTTTTCATTTTCTTTAGAAATGTAGATAAAAGCATTTTGCATGGTATTAATCAACATCAAATTAAGTGTTTTCTTATGAATGTGTTAATAGAATCAGGTATTCGTGGTTACTATTCACTGATTATGTACTCTGGCTCACTAATATTAAGTTTAAGGTTTTCAACATACCTTTTTTGAGCAGTGTTTGATTTATCACTAGCAGATCTCTTCTTCACTACTGCTAAATGGTGAGTTTCTATCTGCAAATATTGCAAAAGTGAGACTATCAGAGTGCGATTTTCTTAAAACCTAGAATGCCAAGCGAATTCATTGTTTTGTTTCAAACACGCAAATAAATTTCGTTTGTTGGTAAAACTTACATCAAAATGTTTGGTTCAAGCTTCAATGATGATTTTCCGAAGATTTCTTGGTAGAATCCATGGGCAAACACATCATAATTTCGCCAAATGGAGTTTGAATGTGAGCGGTTTTGTAGAGAGAGAGTGAGCAGAAGTTTGTGCGGTGTTTTTATTTTGAACGGACGGGTTGTGAGCAGCTTTTCGTTTATATATATATATATATATATATATGTATATATATATGATAATATATATATATATATATATATATATATATATATATATATATATTATATATATAATATATCTATATATATATATATATATATATATTATATATATATGTATATATATATATATATATATTTGTTGCAGCGGTTTCTTTATTTTGTGTATGTGTCGTGCCATTTGGACAATTGTGGGCCGGTTGTACATTTGTAATTGTGCAACCGGGTGGACCATATAGTAACTAACCCCACATTAATCCCTTAGTCTCTTTCTCTCCCTTGCTCACTCTCTCCTCTCTCTCTCTCTTTCTTTCTCTCTTTCTCTGTGTGTGTGTGTGTGTTATGTGTGTCTTAGTCTCCCTGTACCACCCAAGTCCTTGCCATCATCATTTGCCCCCTTGTGACTTGTTAATCTCCTCTAATTTAATATTAAATGTTCAATATTTGGTTGATGTCATAAGAAGGTGCATGTCATTACATTGGTATATGGATGAAATAAGTATGGATGGAAATAAAATAATACAAAATTGTCATGAGGGAAAGGAAATTGATTCGAATCGAATAAAATCTGACTCCAAACCGATCCAAATTTAGATTAAATTCGGTGATTTCCTTTGGTTCCGTAAGTCGAATCTGGATCGAATTTTTGGATTTGGAACTCAATCATATCCAAATTCGGATGTTCCAATATCCGATCCAAATTCAATCCGTTGCTATCTCGACTCTTTAGTACATCTCTGCCTCACTCTAGGAAGGAAAATATATGGCAATATCAAACTTTTATTTATGTATAACACTCAAAGAAAAACAAATATGTAAACGTACATCTATAATGAGCAATGGGTTTTGGAAGGTAAAACTAATAACAAACCATGACCATTACTAACAGAGTTGCTTTTTCACTACTACAACTATGTTTTCTTTTTTGCAATGACAACTAATATTTAAGTTCGATCTTTCCACTTTGGTCGGCAAAGCACAACATTTTTACACTGACGTTCTTTTAACGAACTCTATTTCAATAAAGTTATATATCTAATACTATATATAAAAGAAATGTTGTCAACTGAACTCTCCCCTTAATTTTCAGAGGTTAAGCGATCTACCACCATTGATATCATCATCTAGGCAACCATAGCCCTTCAATTTTTCTTAAAAAAAAAAAAAAAACACACGTCGACTATGCATGACACAAACTTGGAAACTACATTTGTGGTGTGTTTGGTAGGGTTGAAAACCATTTTTCTAGAAAATAATTTTGTTCAGCTTATATATTCGGTTGTTTGGTAAAGAAAAAAAGAACTTTCTAGAGAATGAGTTTGATTAGTAAAAAATAAACAAAAAAGCTAAAAATAATTTTCCTTAGTCTTTAAACCATATGTCAAAGAAATAGATACAGAAGAGAGACAGTGTGAGATTATGTGAGAGCCCAAGAAACATAAAATCAACTCACGCTCTATTCAAAGTGAAAATATTTTCATTCATTTTAGAAAAATTGATTTTCCCCTAAAAATAAAATTTTCCTATTTATTTTACCAAATACTGTAAAATAAGAAAATCACTTTTTAGGAAAATGATTTCCACTCCTACCAAACACACCCTTGATTTGGTAACTGCCTTTCGTTCCCATGTTTCTGCCCTTCTCTCTTTGTAACTAATTTAATCTCGAAGATAACTACTTTGTAGTCTTCTCATCTTCTGAAGTAGGCTTTCCAAAAATTCCATTATTCACGCCTCATCTCTTAATTAACTGCAACCCCCTCCCCAATTCCACTCTATCTCTCTATCTCTCCCCCCCCCCCCCCCTCTGCCTTTTCCATCCCTAAACGTCTCACTTTCCAGTAAACAATGGCGTGCCTTTTAATGGCTTTAAAAACCAAATTTCCATAAATGTAGAGCTAGAAACTTAGAATGACATAACTTCACTATCCTCCTCCTCAATAGAATCCATAACCACTGATTAATTGCTGACTCGAAGTCCGTAACTGCTCCTATTGATGATCCAAAGGTAACTTTCTATAAAAATGGATGTCTCCCCACCGCCTGTCTTGATTAGTTTCGCTAACAACCAACTACCAGGGCAACCAGAGGGTACCTCCGAATTTTGATGAGATTTTTGTTTTTTGGGGGAGGGGTTGATTACAGTATAATTGTGTTAGTTTTGGACGTATTTTTAAGCTCTCTCTCTTGTACTGCTTCTTTTCTTCATTAATGGTTTTTGATTCAATCGACGATGAAAGAGGCTATGTAGGCCCAGGTAGGATGCTTTAATTTTGCCTTCATCTGATTTTGATTAGAATTATGGGAAATTTACACCTGGCTCTGGTTTTGATTTTGTGATTGCTCTGTTAATCCAATAGACAAAGTATGCAAAAAAGGAAATGGAGTTTACTTTGGAGTTTGAAAGGTTTGCTTGGCATTAAACTTGAGACTTTGTGGCTGTACTGAACTGTTGGCCTCATTAGTTTGGAATTGGATATCGAATTGAATTTACCATTTGCTCTAGATACCATGCCTTTATGTTGTATATATTAGCAATGGTATACTAAAGACATGAAGAAGCTAATTTACCTGCCCTTTTTTGCTTTTGTCTGATGTTGACAATTTGGTTTCCTTGGTCACTGAAACACAGCCTTTCTCATGTTGTTTCACTCCAGAATTGTCTTCTAGATTTTAGAGAATAATGACTTCGTATTTTTCTTTTCTTTGTTTTTCTTTTTTGGGGGGGGGGGGGGCTTTGTTTTCATTTCTATCTCGATGCGTCGTAGAATCTTCAATATTGTCTTTTTCAATATGGCTTTTAGAGGATGCCTTGAAGGCTTTGAAGCCAAAGGAAAAAGAACCAGTGGCACTTGAGCCAGAGCTGGAATCAACAATGGAGGTCCTGTTCCTTTTGCAGCTATGAAGGCTATCGAAAGACTTTGATTGATGTTGGCGCTCTGAAGAAACATTCTCATATCCATGGAGAGATGCAGTAGGTTTGTCATTATAAAGGGTGTGGAAAGGCATGCATTTCATTCATTGGCCTTTAGTGCGCATAACTCTATTACATATGAGATACATGTGGGGCATGGAGGTTAGTTTCATGTTTTTGTTTTTTCTAACAATAGGCTGCATGTTCTTACATTAATATGTGTTAACAAAAAAAATTATAAATACAATGAAATGTATAAAGCCTAATAATTGAAAGTATTTTAAAATAAATAAATAGCTCATGAAAGAGCATGTTATGTACAATTATTAACAAAAAGCAATGAACATGTGCACCATTCATGATAGTTGGACACTTGGACTAGATAGTGGATAAAGTTGTCCCAAGGTGTGCATATTTCCAGTATGGGGGGTTTAGGGAATAATTCATTTTATAATATGCTCCTTACCTGTATGTCATTGCATTATAGTGATTCTAATACAAATAGTTTTAATCTTAATTTGTGATTTCCTTTTTCTTTTTTTGCTACTAACATTGGTTAATGTTTCCTACTCTACATTATGGACATGAGGATGACAACTATTCAGATGAGAGCTTGATCTTGATTATAGATACTGGTCGATTACAATGGCCTTCTACTGAGGCATCGAAACACTGAGTTAAGGTGCATATCGATATTCCATATCTGTTGTCTTTATTCCAATTTGTAGCATTTCAATTTTAGCTATTTGTTTGGTGTCTAGTTCTGTTTCAATTGAAACGTTAATTCAAGGAATGCCTCTGTTCAAACTTCAATTGGTTAGTATGATGTAATTTAATGGAACACATTGTCACAAATATTAAAACATTATTCAATTCTCATTAGTTGATGAAAATTTATGCAGTTCTCAATTTTTCTTTTCTTGGGGGTATTCCTTCTGCTATTATAACTTCTAACCATTTAATTTTAGCAATCCCCAATCCCTTTGGTTTATTGTTTAAGTTAAACATAGATTTCAATGCTCTTGTTGATTACTAAATTTCATTTATTTTAAAGGATATTAGCGGTGGAATATTAAATATAGGGAGAAAATTTGCTTTGTTCATTGTGGTCATGATTCTATTAATTTTTTGGGTTATTGGTCACTTTCTTAAGTGCTACAATATTTGGAATCATGCATATAGAAGGCACTTTTAAATCGTGCACAATAAGTATTGTGCCTTTTACCGCCTAAATATTTTATGTTTGTTGTTATAGGATAGCAATACTTTGGTATTCCTGAAATTAGTACAATTAAAACCCCTCAACCACAAACATATTTGCACCAAAAATAACAACCTATGAACTCTGTAATGATGGACAAAATCCAATAAAAATTGAATGTATAAAACTATCCTACTAATAGACACAACAAATAGTGGTATCTAATGCGTATATATCTCGAATTTGTGTCTATTGAATTAGTGCATTATCTTATTAAAATATCTAACTGTAATATTATGTCATATTAAGACAAGAAGCCAATAATTCATAAGTTTAATTCAATCAAATTAAAATTGGAGATGAGAATATACAACATTGTATTTTAATTACTAAATAAAGTACATGCTAATTTCATAAACAAATTATTCCCCACCTAAAAGGGAATAACAATATATTTGTTTCAAGTATAAATATTTATTCAGAAAATATGTGTAAACACAAATTTTGCGCTTAAAATAAATTAGACAGGAAATTGATATAAATAAATTTAATCTTGCATTGATGTAGTGTGTAGGTATAATATCTGAATTTAATACAATAAAATAATCCTCTGATTCGATCTCCTAATGACTTGAGTACTCCGAGGGCGTGATGCTTGATATCAGTTGATGCAAATCAGCTGAAGAACTCTGAAGACTGTTCTTGATTTTGATCTGTAAGTGGCTAATTGTAGTTTCTAAAGCTCTAAAAGTTTTGATCCTTCTCGCTTAATAGCTGGATGCTCTTTGCTGTCTGAGCTCTGAATTCTGCAAATGCTGCATGTTGAAAATGAAGGGGAATGACCCCTATTTATAGGCTCTGCCAGCTAGGGTGAGAGCCGAATTTTGGGCCTAGGCCCATTAATTATTTCCTTATTTTTAAACAAAGAAAATAATTCCTAATTTCTGCATCATCGATGACACGTGGAAGCTTTTAATTGACTGAACTTAATTTTGATCAAGCGGGTCCACCAAAGTCAACGTGACACATGGCAATCTGTAACTGGTCGATTTTGCCATCTGATCAGTTGTAGAATTTTTGCCTCCTACAAATGACCCCTCGAAAATCGGCCGCGTATACGAACTTGGAGTGTGTGTTTCTTTTTGAAGCGGCTGAGTCTCAAACGCCGAAATTGAATATGTTGAAGCTGAGCCTGATTTGACAAACCCAGAAATAAATTGGGCTCAAAAAATCTTCTTTTCCTTTTTTTTATTATTCCTCTTTTTGTTTTTTAAAATGAAGGAAAAGAAAAAATTAATGAGGGGAAGTTTATCTAGGAAGGCACGCCTGCTTCCCCCCCCCCTTTTGTTTTTTTTTTGGGATAATTTTTGAGTTGACGAATTGTGATGAAATTCTATCAACAAATTTGGAGATAAAAATTAGTATTCGAATTGGAGTAGCAGTAAGAAGCTTCCACTACCTACAACTATATAAACCCATCTGCGGGCGTCTCCAATTTACCATTTTTTTTTCTCGAGTCAGTGTCTGTAACTTGAGGTAATTTTTTTGTGTGCAAATACTTTATCTTCTCATATATATATATATATATATATATATATATATATATATAATATATATATATATATATATATATATATATATATATATATATATATATATATATATATATATATATGTTTCGATTATCACTTGTCTTCTTCGTCTCTTCAACTTTTGGGTTTACAGCACCTCACTCTTCCCCTTATCCTTGGAAGTAGAGCATAAAGATTGACCACTATGAGACACCTCGTGTTTTTGCTTCTTTGAAGAGTCTCTTACTTGGCCATTATTTGATTCTTTCTTTTGGAATGAATTTTTTTTTGGGGAATGGATTCACCCTTTCTATATGGATGACAGGAAGCTGTTTGTTTCAACAACTTTGTGCCAGAAGTAATAATAAGAGAACACAAGTCTAGCTTTCTTTTGTTATTGAGCTTCTGTAGCAAACTATTTCGCCTCTGCACCAGTATTTTCATCTTCAACCGAATTTTTCAAGCTTAGATAAGCTGAACCCACGAGCGGCCAAGGAAAATTTGAGAATTTGTGTCATGCCCAACTCGATTGACGGCGTACCATCTTTGATTTCATTCCTTCTTTAGTCCTTTTGCAATTTGCAACCCCAGTTGAAGTAAGAACTTCAAATGTCATACCGAATTCTTCAAACTTGAGATAAACTCTGAATATTTTTGAAAGTGCACAACCATTCCCCTTTTTGAGTTTTTCTACTGTTGGATTGATTCATCTAATTGTCTTCTTTCGGTGGACAAAGGTGGCAAAGCTACCCGTTCTTCCAGTTCAGTCTCATCCATATCTCTATTGCTTGTGGTGAATCCTTGCACTATCCCCTTCCTTCCATCTCTGTTCCCCACATAAATCATTGCCAGAAACGTCCCCATTACTTTGACGTTTTGATGAAACCCAAAAAATCCACCTACGCCTTCTCTATGATTCAACAGAGAATAAACCCAGAAATTCTCCAGTGCCCATTATAGAGCTCCGAAATCCCGCAAAACCCATTAAGGATTTCAAACCAATAGATCAGGATCAAAAGCCGATTAAGACCGTCAACCTTGAAAATGCTAACTAATCGTGAAATTACGATCTCTGGAGCTGGAAAATTGATTTGCATTTTTTTTTCTCTTCTACTACTGGAGGTTTAGCAGAAAGTGGAGTTGTATTGTGTGTTCTGGGCGTATCAAAGCAAACTCTGTTTTTTTTTTTTTTTTGACCTTATGCAGCCATGGCTATCATGGCCTCTTTCTCTGTTAATGTAGTTTGAAGGCGCCAAGATAGGATTTTGATGGGTTACTTGAGGGATGTTCTGAATTTTGTAAGAATTGATGAAAACTCTTAAAAATTTCAACCTGATTTGGTTGTTCTTCTACCCACAGTGGAAGAGTGAGAAAATTAGGGGAGAAAAGGTGAGGATTCAAATGACAGAATAGCAGCCATGGCACCACAAATGTGCAGCATTCCTTTTTAGATGCTTTGTTTTATAAATCAGCGCAATTGGGCATAATTCTGTCTCTAACCATTGCTTTTGCCAAGAATCCCACTTGACTTCTGCCCCTTTGTTCCCTGTTTTTTGTTTTGTTTTTTTTTCCCAAAAGAAGGCATTTCATGTGTAGGGTCATCTCTTTTAATTTATAATCTTCTGCTATTTTGGTCCCCCTTTTTTTATTATGTGATCAATATAAGACTAGTCATTAAAACAATTTGTCAGCAGTTTAGCCTTTTTTTTTTGCCCCTTTTTTTTGTAACCCCATTTTCTTTTCCTTTGCTTAGAGAACTTAAACAACATTTTCCCTTTTTTTAAGGAAACCGTTGAGTCAACTACCCTCCAATTAGATCGCGAAGTGAGGTTGACTTTTACGATGAGAAATCGTTTCTCCTCGTAGATTTGATTCTTCATAGGAGACTCCCTCACTTAATCTAATTGGTGTTAACTTGCACTTCTTCCTTCCAGCTGCAACTCCTCCAGTTAGATCGCGAAGTGAGGTCAACTTTTAAGACGAGGAATCGTTTCTCCCCATAGATTCGATTCTTCGCAGGAGACTCCCTCACTTAATCTAATTGGAGTCGGCTTGCTGTTCTTCTTTCCATCCGCGACTCCTCCGATTAGACAGCGAAGTGAGGTCGACTTTTAAGATAAGGAATCATTTCTTCCTGTAGATTCGATTCTTCGCAAGAGACTCCCTTACTTAATCTAATTGGTGTCGACTTGAATTTCTTTCTTCCAGCCATGGCTCCTGCAGTTAGATTACAAAGTGAGGTTGACTTTTAAGACGAGGAATCGTTTCTCCCCGTAGAGACTCCGCCAATTAGATAGCGAAGTAAGGTCGACTTTTAAGACGAGGAATCGTTTCTCCCTGTAGATTCGATTCTTCGCAGGAGACTCCCTCACTTAGTCTAATTGGGGTCGACTTGAATTTCTCCCTTCCTGCCGCGACTCCTCCGATTAGATCGTGAAGTGAGGCCGGCTTTTAAGACAAAGAATCGTTTCTCCCCGTAGATTCGATTCTTCGCAGGAGACTCTCTCGCTTAATCTAATTGAGGTCGACTTGCCTTTCTTCCTTCACCATGGTATATTTTCTGGATTCATTCTCTGATCCCAAGAAGCCAACTCTTACCATCCTGGACAGAGAAGACGATCTAATTGAAGAAGGCATGACTCTCTGTGTAGATATGCCAACATCGCTACCGTCCAGACACTCTTTACTGCATAACTACCTTGTAAATTCATACTGGAGTATGGAATCTACCCGCAATATACAAAGATCAGACAGAGTCATCTCGACTTTGAGAGTCTTGAAGCTTAGCTCGCCATTATTTGCATCTTCAACCCTTCTCAAGGAGCAACACCCTTACTCCAACATCGTATCATGGACGGGACACTATCCTGGGGTAATTTTTCACCTTGTTTCTCCAACACTTCTTCATGCTCTGCTATTGGGAATGGCTTGAAGACGTTCTTGGTCGCAACAAAGAAAGATTTATAGAATGGAGGCTTTACAATGAACTATATGCATCCTTGTTCTCTTATGACATGAGTCCCACCGTCTTCAAAGCATTTTGTGAACTGTGGTGCCACACTACCAACACCAATTGCGCAGAGAGCGGCGATATGTCAATCTTCTTATGGGATTTACGGGCTATAAGTGGACTTCTAGCTGACAGTCCTTATTACGAAGAAGTCATTCCATCCATCAGAGAACTCCTTTCTGCAGGACGTGGAGATAATGATATTCCAGTGACTTGCTCGTTCCTCTTCCCTGCATTCCACAGACTATACCAAGATGTTCATGGAATTGTTCAACTTATTGCTTCTAAATGGATATACTTCTAGTTTCGAGGGCGGTAGATTTACACACCTTCTCCCAGTCGTGACAACAGAAAGCGAGTTAAAGCTCCAATAAACACATCATGTCCGTCTGGCTTGATTGCTCCTTACACAGGGCGAACAAAGAGAGAGAAAGATTCTTTTTTTATGGTTAATATTCCTAGGCCCTAATCGAAGAGACCTACCTTGCTGCCTTATTTGCTGTTGGTTGTGCTCCTTTGTGCTACCAACTGAAGCAATATGCCTTACTCAACCAGCTGTGTTTGTAGCTGCAAGCAAACTAGATCACAATGTCTAAACCTAGCAATTCTTGCTTTCGCTAGCATTTATCGGGGTTGAATAGAATTTCCATGGCTTGGAGCTAGAATAAGTTGGAAGTAATTTTCCCCATTCACTACGTTTATGGATGGTTAGGAACTTACTTCCAAACTTATTTTGATCACCCCCATCATCGGCACGGCCATTCTAAGATGGTGAGGTTCTCTGGTGAAAAGATGAATCGGACTCCTGACGTACAAGAAGCTCGAGAGCTATTGAAATGTAAGGATCCGTCTATCATGTGTTCTAATGCTTTTATGAAGGATACATCGATCACCTTGATTGACACCCAGAATTTATCCTCAAGCTGGAAAGCATATTTGATTTGCCTCCGCTCTGGGTTTTTGACCTTGCAACAAGGAAGAACAATTGTGATTGAACCGTACTTCCTTTGCAAACTTGGGCAACAATTTGGCTTCTATCAAGATGTAATAAGTGAGCCATGAATGAATGACCGAGAGGGCACCTTACAGGACATAGCTCGCTATTGGTTCAACCCTACAGAACACATAAAAAGGTCTAGCGTGACAATTCCTGCTTCTCCTAATAAGAAGTCTACACTGGTTACTATTGCATATGCTAATTGGTGCCGATCCTCACGAGGTGATGTTTTCTCTCAAGGGCCTAAATATCCTAGAGGTGAGGCTATGCAACCACGAAGAGCTTCTAAAGTGAGAGTTGCTGATGATGCATCCGCCTTAGTTGTCACTTCTGGAAGAGCAAGTGTACATAAGCCAACCATACAGCAGTGTAACTAACATGCCCTATCCCCATATGAGCTTAGAAAAGAAGGAAGCGATAGTTCCTCATTAGGAGCAGACACATCTCCTCAGAAAAGTAGAAGTTGCTCGCCTGGGAAAGAGAAGATTGAAGCTTTGAGAGGTTTAGGTGTTATGTCCTCTATTAGTAGAGCAAATAATTTTTCAGGCTCGAAGAGCAAACCATACATTGCAACTAAGCTGCCTAGCTCCAAGAACAAGTCAAACAGTGCTACGAGCTCACTGAAATCAGAGAACAAAGCAAAGGGGGAGGTGCATCTTACTATCCTGCCCCCTTTTCCTTCTCTTTTTTTTGGTTTCCTTTTTGTCCCCTTTTTTTTGACTTAATCCTCCTTTTAATGTAGGGATATACTGCCAAAGTCGGAGATAGATTTAAGGTCACATTTGGTGACAATGACAGTGAAGCCACCTTAACTGTGCCTGCTGCGAAGCCAATTGAGGACGATTCTATTAACATAATGTCATCGCCTGTGAAACGAGAAGAGTGCTGTCAACCACCTACTCCTTTTGTTGCAACCTATTTACCTAGGAGAATTGCTTCTAGCGTGTTTAACGATCTGGCCTTGAGTGTGAAGCAACATTTTCAGAAACAGTTGAAAAAGTTCATCCCAAAGACAGAAGGCAACCTTGCAAACATTCGCCAGGAAGCCGAGCAGATATATGAAACCTTATCATCCTTCTAGGCAGATTATTTAGGGCTAAAGAATAGTGTCAAGGCATATTTGAACGAAATCAGACAATACCTAAAGTTGAAAGCCCAATTAGGAGATCAGACTCTTACCAAAGATGCGTTAAACAAGCGAGCAGCCTTATTAGACAAACATGGGGAGGCACGAGCTTCAGTAGAAAAGGTCGGTGTGCAGTTTGATGAGACAAGTACTGCTATCACCTAAGCTCATAACCGAAGGAAGCTATTTGAGGCAGATCTTGAACGAGCAAAGGCGAATGAGCTTGAATTGCAAGACAAATTAGTAGAGACTGAAGTTTCATTGAAGAAAGCCAAAGATGGTGTATCTCTTCTTAAAAAAGAGGTTGCTGATTTAGATACTGTGCCCCAAGTTACCGCAGAAGAAACGGCTCAAGTTGAAGCAGTAAGGAAATGTGCCCAAGAGCTTTTAGGCACACTGGATGCCTAGACCATATCCGTTGGATTTGTCTAGATTTTTTTTTTTTTTACTTTGTAATTTGTTACTTCTTTTTGGACTTGGTATGATTGTATTGGAATTGGTTTTGATATATTGCAATAAGATGAATATTTCAATTCAAGTTTACGCAATAATATGTAGTTATATCCAACGAACGAAACCAATGAGCACTAACACAATTTATTCATCCATTTTTTTTTACGGCTGTACTTAGAAAATATGCCCAAGTTGCCTATGTACCTAAAGGGAATGCAATACCCTAAAGAATCAAACCTTATGTAGTTCAAAAACATAACATTTTTTTTTATTGTTTTGTTTTTCTGTTCACAGTTTAGACTCTTGCAGGCCAGGAGTATTACAAAGGAATTTAACTTGAAAGAACGAGCAGTTTAGGTTTTTACTTAGGAGCTTTACAACATTCTGTTTCAAGGATAATAGCACTTCAAGAACGTGCCGTTTATGGGTCCTACGTGCACTCCATCAGCACCAACTATCTATTAGGCTCCATTTGTGTAAACTTCTCTGACCACATAAGGACCATCCCACTTGGAGGTGAATTTGCTTCCAGATTTGTAGGAGACAACGATTGGTCTTCTTACTGCTAACACCTGGTCTCCGACTTAGAATGAGCACGGTTGGACCTTTTTGTTGAACGCTTTTGAGAGACGGGCTTGGTAGCATTGTAGCTTTTGTTGTGCTTGAAGTCTTCTCTCATCAAGGGCTTTCAACTAAGCTAAGCGAAGCTCGTGATTTTCGTTTTCCATCAAACCTTCATGTATGACGATGCGGAGTGATGGGATTTGAAATTCCAATGGTAGAACAGCTTCAACTCCATACAACAAAGCGAATGGGGTCGACTGTGTTGGCATCTTGTACGTTGTTCGATATGCCCAAAGTGCTTCCCCTAGTCTTTCATGCGAATTCCGTTTAGACATTGCGACAACCTTTTTGAGTAAATTGCAAAGTGTTTTATTAAAGGCTTCTGCCAGGCCGTTTGCAGGGGCATTGTACATGGAAGACTTATGTTAGGCAAACTTAAACTTCTCGCACAGGCTAGTCATCAGGCCGTTGAAGAAGGGCTTACCATCATCAGTGATAATGTACCTCGACACACCATATCAATAGATAATGTGTATCTTTATGAAGTCAACCACATGTTCTTTTTTGACCTCCCTTAGTGGAATTACTTCCGCCCATTTAGAGAAATAATCAGTGACAGCTAAGATAGGAGTGACCAGCTGACGATTTAGGCATGATTGGTCCGACGACATCAAGGCCCCATGCCTCAAAGGACCAGGATGCAACCGTTGGGTGAAGAGGTTCTGGAGGTTAATGTATGAAGTTCGCATGGAACTGGCAAGCGTCACACCTCTTTGCATAATCTATGCAATCTTGCACCATAGTGAGCTATTAGTAACCCATCCTTTTAATACGATTGTGTAGCCTAGGCCCTGATTGGTGTGCTCCACACACACCCGAATGAGCTTCCGCCATCGCGTGCTTTGCCTCTTCCATGTCCAAACATGGTAGCCAAAGGCCAAGAAAAGAGCGTCGATAGAGCGTTCCGTTGTAGTAAAGGAAGCTCGGAGCTCTCCACTGCATTTCTGTCTTATGCCTTGGGTCACTAGGAAGCTTTCTGTGCTTTAAGTACTCAATTATAGGTTGCTGCCAGTCTTCTGTATCTATTTCAAGAACACAGATCATGTTGACATCTTCATCTGAGCCTTCATCATTAGGCGGAATAACCTAGCAGCTACGTACTGGAATTGTCATTCCTTCTTCTGCCCTCAGTGCCAAAGTGGCTGCGAGGCTTGCTAGTGTGTCAGCCATCTTGTTGGCACTCCTCGACACGTGCTCTAACTTGACCATGTTACGTAATGCCTACCTGTGATACGGGACAAGGTCCTCTTTCTTAACCTCGTATTCATCAAGTAGTTGATTGATGACCAACTGTGAGTCACCATATATGTTGAGGTCGGTGATCCCCATCTCAATAGCCATTTCGAGACCCAAGCTAAGCGCTTGGTATTCCGCCCCATTGTTAGAGCATAACTGAGTGAACACAAATGAATACGAGAGAATGTGCTTTTTGGGAGAGACGAATACCACTCCTGCACTAGCGCCATCACGCCTAACTGCACCATCGAAATACATTTCCCAAGGAGGGAGGATATCGATGTAGAACACGCCTTCGCCTGGTAAATCATCATTTAGCTCCCAATCATCGGGAATGGGATGATCTGCTAAGAAATCTGCCAACGCTTGTCCCTTAACCGCTCTTTGGGGTACATAGACAAGGTCGCACTGCTTTAAGATGCCATTTTTCCGATCGCCTATTTAAGATTGGCCTAGACAAGATGTACTTGATGAGATCAGCTTTGGAGATCACTTGCACTGTATAGGGCTGCATGTAATCCTTGAGCTTCTGGATGGCAAAGATGACGATAAGCACATCTTTTCAATAGGGGAGTACTTCAACTCAGCGCCGACCAACGTCGACACAGGGCGGCTTCTTTCCCTTCCTCGTTTTCCTGTACACGTAATGCTCCTAAGGATTTTTCCTAAGCTGCAATGTACAGTCGAAGAGGCTTGCAAGGAATGGGTGCCCCCAATACCGGGGGATGGGATAAATATTCCTTTATTTTCTTGAAAGCCGCTCGACATGAGTCGTCCCATTCAAACGGTGCTCCTTTTTTCATAAGGTGGCTGAAGGGGTGGTAACGTCCTGTAAGATTTGAGATGAATCTTCGGATGTATGCCAAGCGACTTTGAAGTCCGTGAAGCTCTCTAAGATTCTTTGGCTCAGGCATCTCATGAATTGCCTTGATCTTCGATTGGTCGATCTCAATTCCTCGATGGTGAATCATGAAGCCCAAGAATTTTCCGGATGTGACATCGAACGCGCACTTGAGTGGGTTCATCTTCAATTGGAATCTCTGTAATCGTTCAAAGATTAGACAAAGATCTCGTAAGTGGTCTACACTCTTCTTGGACTTGACCACCAAATCATCGATGTAGCACTCAACTTTTTTGTGAAGCATATCGTTGAAAATTGTTTGCATTGCCCTTTGGTAAGTTGCTTCTGCATTCTTAAGCCCGAAGGGCATCACCTTATAGCAAAAAATGCCTTTAGGTGTGCGGAAAGCTATGGTCTCAATCCTCTGGCGCCATCAGAATCTGATTGTATCGTACGGTACAATCCATGAACGACAACGCTTCGTGCCCTGTGGTTGAGTCGATCATGAGTTCCGTGATAGGCAATGAGAAATCATCTTCTGGACAAGCGTCGTTGAGATCCCGGAAATCTACACAAATACGAAGTTGCCCATTTTTCTTCCTGACAGGCACGATGTTAGCGATCTACGTTGGATACTTGACCTCGCAAATGAATCCTGCTTCTATGAGTTTGTTGACCTCCTTTTCAGTTTCCGATACCAACTCTGGGCAAAAATGTCACTGAGGTTGCTTCTTAGGCAAAATACACCTTTTGATAGATAGAGGATGAACTGCGACCTTTGGGTCCAACCCGGGCATTTCTTTATAGCTCCAGGCAAATGCGTCCTTGTACTCTGACAAGAGTTCCAAGTACTGCTTTTCCTTTTCTAGTGTAAGTGATGAGCTTACATAGATAGGGCAAGGCTCTTCATTAGTTCCAAGATTCAGCTCTTTCAAACTATCTACTATAGCCTGGCCCCTATCTTCAAAATCTCAGGAGTTTCTACCAACTCTATCTCTGAGTTTGGGTCATCACATTCATGGATTGTGATATGATTAGAAGAAACAACTTTTTCTTCCTTCGCTTCCCGGTTAGAGTCAGAGTTTTTTCATCCATCTGTGAAGACCACAGTATGCCTTTTTACTCTTCATGAACCGTCTGTCTTAACATCTAGACTAGTGAAACGTTTCATACGGGAAGGGATAGAGCTCTGAACTTCATTTATCACTCCCAAGCGGCTAAATATAAAACTTTTCTCGTGCTGAAGTTGTGAGTTTGAGGACTTTTCACCAGCTCCTATTCTGGCAAAAACTGAAGGCTTTGGCCGGGGATCATCTTTGATTCTGTCAAAAACAGAGCATCTGTGATCTTTTAATTTCCCTATATGGGTGATTACTGACTGGCGTCTTTTTAAAGTGGATGATTGTAGCCTATGAAACACAAAGGGCTTTGGGTTGGGGAAAACATTTTCATCTTCACTCAGATCTACTTCTTCAGCTGAGATATGTTGAATCACCAACTTGTAGTCCTTCCGTCGCCCAGAGATTCTGACTGGCTGTGGTGGCGTGAAACTCAGTCCGACTTTAGAGATGGCTACTGGACCTCCCTACTCTTGAATCTTCCTCTGAGTTTCAGTAAGGCCATGAGGCTTGGCTTCGACTACCTTTCCTAAAGCAGCTGGATTTTGAAAGTCATAACCAGCCCTCTCCATAGGCTTGTACGCATTAGGATCAAATCCCTCCCCAGTCCGTGCACTTGGTAAGTCACCGCCTTCTTTAGAAGAAACGACAAACCCGAAAAGAGGGGGCCTACTCACCTTAGCCTTCCACGTCTTAAGTGTTGGAACTATTGCACTTCCTTTTAAGGTGATTATGCTAGCTCCATCATCCTTTTTTGTAGCTTTGGTCTCGATGCTTCTGCCTGTGCACTCACTAAAGGGCGATTCTCCCTCCTTACGGTGAGACCTAGGTATGTACCTTAAGACTGGTGGCATTGATCCTGTTGAAGTAGCAGCTTGTTTAGCAACTTGCTCAACACAAGAAGTGGTGCTACCCTACTTGCTTGCTTCTTTCTCGAGGTACTGCTTAGGAACATCATCTCTTATTGCTCAATGGGCCTTCTTTACGACACCTTTGCCTATGGAAGAAATGATTGACGACATAGTTTCTTTAGGTGCAGCACCTTCTTCAAAGAACCTTACGTCTGTAAAATGAGGCTCAGCCTTAGTGAATGGCTTGACATCCCCATTTATTTTCTTCTCTCCATCACGGTGGTACTTAAGGCATTGGTGTAAAGTGGAAGCCACTATCCCATGCTCATAAAGCCATGGTCGTCCAAGTAATAACCTATAGAAAGTCTTAGCATCGATTACATGGAAGATGGAGGATGTCGTCAAATCTCCCATTATCAGTTTAATGCGAATCATATCGATTGCATGCTGGCCTTCAAGGTTAAAGCCTTGAATCATTGTTCAGCTCTTAGACAGTTCTTCCACTGTGATGCCTAAGTCGTTCATTGTAGACTTGGGCATGAAGTTGACGGCTGACCTTCTATCCACGAGAATGCGCCTAACTTTCTGCTCCCTAATGTAACTAGTCACAAACAAAGGCGATTATGGGGCTTGGATCCCAACAACAAATCATCGTCAGTGAAAGTGACTGCGGTGTTACAAGAGGCACACTAAACAGGGCCTTTTGTTGATGCTTTCACATCCTTGATTTTATCAGCGTAAAGTTCTAGGTGTTGTATGGCAGCGACAACATGTTGGCGGATCTCGTCAGGTAAATAAAAGATTTGCCCCCAGCCCAGGAGAGCTAGCAAAGCCTCCAAGACAGTTAAGGTCTTATCAGCTACTCTAGAAAACTCCTCTTGTCCGTCACTTCCTTCACCTTCCTCTTCTTCGAGCTCAGAACATGAGGTCATGTTGACTGTAACTTTCTCAAAGAAGCCTGTTGAGAAAAACTCTTCAAGTGTGATAAGGACAAGTGGCTCCTGCTGAAGGAGGTCAATAGGTAGAATTTCGTGCCATTTGACGTTCTTGGACTTCTCCTTTCCTTTTGAATGACGAGGGCTCGTCTTTCTTCCTTTTCTCTTCCTACGGTGGAGAGGTGGCGATTGTGCTTGGCTTTTCTTCCTTGGCCTCTGGCGAGTGACAAGAGTCCATCCCTCTTCATCAACATCAGCTTTATCAAAGACATCCACAAAAGGATTAGTCTCTGTCAAGGGTCCTTTGGATCCAATTGGAACCACCATAGGCTCCAAACTTCTAAATTGAATTGCAATTAATTTCTCTCTAAGGGAGGAAATCATTCAGTATTTACTCTACCACGAGGTTGAGTATGCTTTGGCTTCCAGGGCGATGAGGAACACTGCAGCTGAGTGGAGATATGATTTGTCTCAATAGTGTCGTCCCAATCTAATGTTATCTTCCCATCCCTGGCAAGTTGCATAATACGCTCCTTGAGTATAATGCATTTCTCGAGCGGGTAACTAACCACCCTGTGATACCAATAATATTTTGGATCGGTAATCCTTCCAGCTTCTTCGGGTCGTTTTGGTTCTGGAAGTTTGATAACCCCATTTTCAAGGAGATCATCAAGCATTCCTAATAAGTCGGAGTCAGGAAATGGGTATTTCTTCTCCTACAGTTCCTTCAATGTAGGATGCTTCTTTCCAATATCCTTGGAGAATCCACCCTTTTTGTTTTTATACTTGGGTTTTCTGGAGATTCGAACGGGCTCCCCAGTTGAAACAACCATGGATTCTTTGTTTGAGAACTTAGTGGACTTGGGATTGTTCTTAAATTCACCCTTGTCCTTTCTAGCGTCAGATGAGGAAGAAGACTTACCACGGCGACTTGTGATTGTTATCTCCATATCATGAGCTTTTGTTACCAATTCTTAGAAGGTCCTTGGCTTACTCATCTGTGAGATATATAGTAAACCCCACTCCATGCCCTGAGTATATACTTCAAGGGCTGAAGCTTCTAATAGACGGTCCTTGCATTCGAGACGTAGGGACCTTCAGCAATTAATATAATTAAGAATTAGCTCATCCTTCCATTGTCAGGTGTTTGTTAGCTCTGTCATGCTAACAACACGGTGAGTGCTGTAGAACCGATTCAGGAACTCCTGCTCCATTTGTTCCCAACTATCAATGGACTCTGACTCTAAGTCTGTGTACCAGTCGAATGCAATCTGTTTTAGAGTACGAATAAACTGTTTCACCAGCTAGTCCCCCTCTGTGCCAGCATTACTGCACGTCTCAATGAAGTGGGCAATATGCTGTTTGGGGTTGCCTTTGCCATCGAATTGGTTGAACTTGGGAAGCTGATAGCCATGGGGTATGCGAAGAGCATCAATCCTCTTCGTATAAGGCTTCGTATATAAGTGGGTCTTGTAAGACCCTCCTCGCAACTGAGCCTTGACTGCATTTGCTATCAAGCTCTGAATATGCTCAATAGACATTGAGCCTAAAGAGCGGTCCTTCCTTGCCTTGCGTTCGTCATCAAATTCTTCACTGTGGTTGGACTCTTTATCAGAGTTTTCAGTATCTGAACCTTTGTTGGAAGCTTCTGAGGACTTCTTTTCCAGCTTTTTCATCAGCTCAGCAATCTGATCATTTGGCGTTTGATTTAAGCATCTTTTTCTGCACTCTCTTTAGAAAGCCTATCTAAGGTAGCCTTCATGTTTGCCAGTTGTTCTTCGAAGTTAGTAGCCACTGTCACCATAACTAGCGGATTTAGCTTCAGCATGCGAGGAAAGTGACCCTTTTAAGGATGCTAAAAGGGAATCATTGCTTGAATAACCATCATCTTCAAAATTGAAGGGTTGGAAAGCAGGGTTGGTGTGGGTTTGGAGTTCATCCATCCCACATAGAATGGTTTGTGGCATGATGAAGCCAGCAACATATTTTTGCTTCAGAACATTTAAAGCAATTTGATTGATTCCATCAGATACCTTGGAGCCAAGGTTTTGGATCTTATATAACTGTGATGGTGCAGCCACAATTGATTGCTCTCCAGTGATAGCGGTAGCAGCTTTTTCATACTTCTAATCATGACACCATCAGATGCAGCACTAGCAGTTGTTGATCCCTAAGATATAGATCGGGCAGCTTTTCTTGAAGTTTGGGTGATAGCGTTCTTAGGGGCCATGTTATCTTCGAGGGAGTGCAAAGTTTGCATTTCGGAGAAAGAGATGAGAGGCAGAATTATCCCACCGAGGGTGCCAAAAATTTGTAAACGCAAATTTCGCGCCTAAAATAAATTAGACAGGAAATTGATATAAACAAATTTAATCTTGTATTGATGTAATGTGTGGGTACAATCTTTGAATTTAATATAATAAAATAATCGTCTGATTCGATCTCCTAATGACTTGAGTACTCCGAGGGCGTGATGCTTGATCTCGGTTGATGCAAATCAGCTGAAGAACTCTAAAGATGGTTCTTAATTTTGATCTGCTAGTGGCTGATTGTAGTTTCTAAAGCTCTATAAGTTTTGATCCTTCTCGCTTGGTAGCTGGATGCTCCTTGCCGTCTAATCTCTGAATTCTGCAAATGCTGAATATTGAAAATAAAGGGGAAGGACCTCTATTTATAGGCTCTGTCAGCTAGGGTAAGAGTCGGGTTTTGGGCCTAAGCCCAGTAATTACTTTCTTATTTTTAAATACAGAAAATAATTACTAATTTCTGCATCATCGATGGCACGTGGCAGCTTTTAATTGACTAAACTTAATTTTGATCAAGCGGGTCCACCAAAGTCAATGTGACATATGGCAATTTGTAACTGGTCGATTTTTTTCACGTGGCGCCATCCGATTGGTTGTAAAATTTTTGCCTCCTACAATATGATTGTGTTGTCATTTATTTTTTTCATTTTGTTTTATTTTCATGTTCCCTAATGCCTTTGGTTTATTGTTTAAGACAACCATAGATGTCATTACTTTTGTTGATTCCTAAATTTAAATTATTTTAAAGGATACTAGCCATGTATCACTCAATATAAGGGCAAAAATTACTTAGTTCATCATGATAATTCACAACAAATGCTGCATCTTTTACCACCTACATAATTTATTATTTATTTTTCAGTAGGGTAGCAATAGTTTGGTGTTCTTAAAATTACTATAATTAAAACCCGTTAACTACAAACATGTTTGCACTGTAATAATGGACAAAATTCAGTAAAAATGAATGCATAAAACTATTCTACAAATGGACACAAAAAATAGCCTCATGCATGTAAATCTTGAATTTGCGTCTATTGAATTAGTGCAATATGTTATTAAAATATCACTGACTATAATATTCTATGACATTAAGTTAAAACGTTATTAATTAATGAGTTCAATTAATGCACATTAGAATTGGAAATGAGAATACATATACCTTGAATAATTCATTCTTATTTTAATTTTCACTATTATTTACACTTGAACATGTGCTTTATTCAGTCAAACATTTTGCATTCTTGAGGGTTTCTTTTGCTATTATACACTATGTAATTATTTTCTGCAAATCTTACCCTTTCATCTTGTTTTCACTACTTACCCTATGTCTTTTGAATTGGATTGAAATCTTCATGATTTGTTTATATCAACGTATTGATGTTAACCTAACAATTATTCAATGATATTTTTGAAGTAACGTTTGTTTATTCTTGAAGTAACGTTTGAGGGCTTAATTAGAAAATTGATTGGAGGCATTTACCCCTCCTGGGGGGATTATAGTTTTCTTTATAAAGATCGTGGTTTAAGATATTAATCCTCCTTAACTCAGGGATGGGGTTGAGATATTGCTATCTTCATTAAAAACTTTTAATATAACATATTGTATATCAAAATTTTCAATTATTATGCTTGAATGGTGTCCTTCATACCCTTCATATAGTTAATGTAGTAATTAGGTAGTTAAACATTTTTAATAATAATAATGGATAATAATAATAATAATAATAATAATAGACAATTATAGGATGCTATTTGAGAACATATCTAATTTATCATTTTGGATTATTACTTTTCAAGTTTAAATCTTTGTTATAATACACAATTATTCAATGTTATTCATTAATCACATATATTTATTCAAATAATTGATTCTAGGGCAACGTGAGGGTCTTTACTAGTTTATATTAGTGAATTTGTACATTCATTGGTCATTACTCTTAACTTGCACACTTTAAACTCTAAAGTTATACATTTATTTTAGTAAATTTGTACATTTTTCTTGTTACCAATAGGACTTAGCAAAACTAATCCGGCATGTATCCCTCCGAAAATTTTCAATTTCGAACACAGTTTTCTCGATTCAAACCTCGAAAAATTCGTAAATTAGTGGGTCAAATTTGGCAGAAGCATCTCAATCAACAAGGCGAATGCAACAAAAGCATTAATTTCGTATTTGTGAATCATGGTTGATGTCTTGATAATAATGCTTAGTCATCATGTCGCCTCATTTGGAGAGGCGTGACATAGTTGTCACCTTGCTTTGCCAACAAGCATAAATACCTTTTCGTTTCTAATCAACTATATTGTCATAAGATAACATCATATACGAATTAAATATATATCACTTTCAATGATTGGGCATGTAATGACGTGAAATAAATTATCTATAATATTAGTGAAATCAATAAAAATAAGTCAAACATCACAATGCACTCCTCATACCATTAAATTAAATTCTTCGATTGATGAAGTGAATATGTCTATTCATATTTTAAATAATATTGCTTTGTAATAATCGAGGTTTTTGATGCTATAACTAAAGATATAATGACTATTATAATTGCTCATATAGCTAAAGATATAATGACTATTATAATTGCTCATACTTCTCAAATTACCATTCTATTTGATTTAGAAGAATTGCATATCAAGCCATCGTACTTTGGTGTAATCATTTCTGGACCCGACCAGTTTGGAAACGCATTTACGGATCCATTCAAGTTTGGGTATAATAATTTCTGGAAATCCAAAATTTCGGTATAATAATTTACAGACCCTTTTAAATTTTAAAAAGACCCCTAAACTTTTAAAAATTTACAATTTAACCCCAATATTTAAAAACTTCTTTCGAAAATTCTAAAATTATGTTTGTGGAATTTTGCTCACTAATAGATCTCGACGTTTTCTTTCATCTGGTATCAGAGCCACTTGCACAAAAATAATTAAGATTATTAAGCTAATTAATGATTAATTAAGCCAATTAATCGTGATTAAGTGTGACTAACTACGTTTAATGCTGGAAGCATCACCTGCTTGTCCTGGTCCAAATTATTCACATATTGTTCATTCACCGGAAGGTAATATCTTAGTAGTACCTCAATTGAACTATATTGCTGATATAGTTTTAGAATTAAAAGCGGAATTAGCTAAAATTAAGGCTAAACTAAAAGATCTTAAGAATCAGTTAACAGTTATTCATCTTTCTCTTATTAACGAAATTAGACATAATGAAAAAGCTACTCCTAAAATTAGCACTCCTTTTCAGCATAAATATCCTTTTGAAAACCCAAAAAACAAAATCTCATTTCCTTAGCAAGAGATAAAAATTCAAAAAGAAGTAGGAGAACAATCTAATGAAAAATCTAGTGAGAAGAAAGAAGAAGAAGATGGAATATGAAAAATATAGTCTTGAAGAGCTACAAAAAATGTTTGATAAAGAACAAAATTCCGAAGAACTAAACAAAATCATGAGCGCTATTAGTGATAAATATGATGTCTTGTCTAATGATAATGAAGAGACTAATCATGTCCAACTAGAAGAAGAAATATATCAGCAAATGAATCTTATTAAACTCGATAATCTTAACGTGTTACCATTAGAAGAAATTAAATGAAAATTAGATAAAAAAATATGGTAAAATGATTGCGGAAAACGAGATTAACGAAATAGGACAATAAATTGACTTACATGAAACAGAAACTAATCTTGTTAATAATGTTATTCCTAAACCTGAAGAATTTGGTGAACCCTCCAGAAGAAACACTCATTTCTTGAGACCTAGGTATGTTCCTACAGGACGAACAAATAATTTTTCTTTCGGGTTTGTCCCAAGGAAAACCACGACCTATGAAGAGATTGACCTTACCCCAATTAGTCAAACTGGTTATATCTTAAACATCGATGGAGCTCGTAATAGAGAAGAAATATTTGAGCACTAGAAAAGAGGAATGAATAGTGTCTTAAATTTAAATACTACATGGACTGCGGCAAATTTTCTAAATTATATCGAGCATAGTTTCTCTGGCACTGTAACTGACTGGTATGATTCTTTAAGTGAAGATGATAAAAATACTTTAGGAACGATGGAAACACCAGCTGCTATGTTCAGAAGTCTGTGTAAAGAAATTGAGACTGAATTCATCGGAGCTAAAATTGATTCTGAAGAAAAGCACGAGAATGACAAAGAAAAATTAACAATATCGAATTATGGGATATGAGATACCTAAAAAATTATATTACAGAATTCAGTCAATATTATTGTAAAATTGGGCATAATGAAACAAATTTTGGCATGTTTTATGACAAATTGCCATATCCTATAAATTCTATAATTAATGAAAAATACTGGCATGGCTTGAACGAACAGATGTTGTAGATACCCTTGGATCGAGAATTTCTATTTGCGAAAATGGGTCAATGAACAATGTCTTGATCTTCAAAAGCAAAAGAAGATTAAGAAGCAGTTCTTGACTTACTAGGATTCACCTCACCAATGGCGAAAAGAATATGAGAAAAGAAGAAAAAGAAAATTCTACAAAAAAAAAGAGCTTTAACAAGCATAGAGGCGAAAAATTTAGAAGAAAATATTATAACAAATCGAGTCCTAAAAAATGTAGATTTTTTAGGAAAGTTGCTTATTGTCCGGTAGGAAAAAACAACTGCAAATGTTGGACATGTGGAGAAGTAGGGCATTATGCTAACGAATGCAAAAATAGGAAGAATAACAAACTTATTGAAACTTTAGGAAGTCTAGATTATATTGAGCTTAGTGAAGATCAAGCTTTAGAACTAGTCCTAGGCAACAACACAGGAATTGTTGAAATTATAGAAGACAAGGAATATGAAGAAAGTGATTATGAAGAAACTAGCCATATGATGGAAAGTAGCTCGGTGAGCCTTGGTGATATTCAAGGAGAAGAATTTATGTTAGATAATGATCATGAAGAAGTTAAGAGAGATTGGGTTCTTCCTCTAATCCAAAAGGACATGATCTATAAAAAATCTATTTTTCAAATAAAAAGCAAATACGTATGTGAAATGATGGAAGGAGATTTGGAGATCAAGGACTGTGAGTATGACGTTGGGGAAGTTGATCTGATCAATTGGGAGAATATCCTTAAGCATAATAAAGATAAAATATATAGGTATATCCACGTCGGAAGTGTCCAAATTCAAATCACTCCATTACAATATTATGGTAAAAATATTGATCTTTACGCTTTACTTTGTGATATCAGACATACCAAATTTAATAATCAAATAATTACAGGGATAAAAACAAATTTATGTAATAGGTCAGTAGGTTTCAATTGTCGACCTGGATATTATGTGAGCCTAAAAGATGAATTTGCTAAAAACTTCCTATCCCTTAAGATCAAAACAGTCGGGATGGATATGAAAAGAGGAGGGTATCCATTAAGGATATTTTGAAAAATCATCTATAAGTTAGATAATACGATAAATTCTAAGACTAAGGTAACAATGATAGAGATAGAAAAATTTGAAAGTCCTGCCCCGATGTAGAAAATTCAAAGAATTAAGTCTAACCCTCAAGATATAAAAATCGATCATTCATGAATATCTAGCTTTGCCCACCCTACAAAAATTAATAAGAAAAATGTAATAAAAATTGATAAGGAGGGAAAAATCACCATTAAACCCCAATTATTAAGAAGTATGAGCATAAAGTCAGATTGGGGAGAAGGACCTTCATCCGCTAAAGAAGAGCATAAGGAAGATGATACAACTAGCATGACCAGTGAAATGAGTAGAATAAGTTTTGAAACTGTAAGACCCAGTTTAGATCGATTAACAAGTCTGGAAAGAAAGGTAACTGGATACAAAACTAGAACTGTTAGTGAACTAATTTATGAGGATGAATTAGTCAAAAATATGACCATGGAAATATCCTATGAAGCTACCAATACAAACCCCAATAACATCTATTTCCCAATAAAGGTATGTTTGGAGGGATATAATAAACATGAACTATGTGCTTACATAGATAGTGGTTGTTCTGTATGTTTTGAAAAAAGAACATTATTTCCTGAATTTATGTAGAAAAGAGCTAAAAATCCTTTACAAGTAAGAATAGTTGATAATAGTGTTATGAGCCATAATGAAGCCATATAAGGATTAACCATAGAATTAGGAGGAGTTCAATGTATTATACTAGTTCTACGGACTACTGATCAACCCTCTCATGGTATGATTATTGGAAATAATTTTCAAAGATTATATTCTCCATGCACCCAGAACATAAACCAAATAATATTTATGATTAATGATCACTCAGTTCCGATTGAAAAATTAAGTAAGGTTTACACTCATCACAAAATTGAATTCACACACAGCCAGCGTGGTGAGAAGGTAATGCCTGTACAACGTGAAGTAGCACTAGCAATCTCATTACTCGAGTTATCTGTTAAAAAGCAGATAATTGAACAACAAGAAAAATTATGCAAAGAACTCTATTCTGACAATCCTCTGAAATTTTAGGATAAAGACAAAACATTTGCTAAAATTACTTTATTAAATCCCAACACTATCATCCGAGTTAAACAAATGGTGTATACCCACCAGGACATTCAAGAGTTTAATAAACAAATTAAAGAACTTCTGGATAAAGGATTAATTAGAAACAGTAAGAGTCCTCACACCAGCCCTGCTTTCATGGTAACAAATCATGCTGAGGAAAAAAGAGGAAAAGCCAGAATGGTAATCAATTACAAAAAACTTAATGATAACACTGTCTTTAATGGTTATTATATTCCTAACAAAATAATCCTTTTCAACAGAATTCAAGGAGCCTCTTGATTCTCGAAAACGGATTGCAAGAGTGGTTATTGGCAGATAAAAATAGATGAGGAAAGTATTCCTTTAACTGCATTTAGTGCCCCACAAGGACATTATGAATGGATAGTGATGTCATTTGGTCTTAAAAATGCACCTCAAATACTCCAGAGAAGAATGGATAACATCTTCAAGGACTTTAATCATTGTTATCTAGTTGATATCGATGATATCCTTATCTTTTCTAAAACCATAGAGCAACATAAAATTGATGTTCTGGCTGTCACCCAAAGATGCATTGATCACGGTATTATACTTGAAAAAAACAAGTGCATTTATGCTGAACAAGAAATTGAGTTCTTAGGTCTAGAAATAAAAGTTGGACAGATTATTCTACAAAAACATATTCTGGAAAAATTAGAAAATTTTCCTGAAAAAATTGAAGATAAGAACCAATTAGAAAGGTTTCTAGGGTGTCTTACCTATACTTCTGATTTCATTAAAGATTTAGCTAAACTAAGAAAACTATTACAGCTAAAATTCAAGAAAGATGTTAGCTGGGCATGAACTATTAACGATACAAAGATTGTTCAAAATTTCAAGAAGATGTGTAAAAATCTTCCTGTCCTTAATTTGCCTAACGAAGAAGATGATTTAATTCTTGAGACAGATGCCAGCAATGAGTACTGGAGTGCGGTACTCAAAATCAAAGAAGGAGAAAAACTCTACAAATATTGCAGTGGAAGCTTTAATAAAGCATAATGCAACTATCCCACGATGAAAAAAGAAATTCTTACAGTCATAAGGGGAATTGAAAAATTCTTAATCTTTTTAGCCTCTAAACCATTTCTTATTCGAACTGATTGCAAAGAAATACTTGGTTTTATAAAAAAGAATTTATCAAATATGCAAGCGCAAGGGCGACTCCTGCATTGGCAATTATGGCTTAACCAGTTTTCCTTCTCTATTGAACATATACAGGGATCGCAGAACTCTTTAACAGACAGTCTAGCTCAGAAATTCGCCAATGGTGATCATCAAAGCCGACCTCCTGCCAAAAAAGGAGGAAATCCTTAATGAAATGCCACTTCTACTAGAACGGGTTACGCCTTCTAATAAAGTCCTTATTGATAACCTCGAATTCCATACAAAAAGTAGATCACGCTTTGGTCTGCTATCTACTACCTATCTAATAGTTCAAAGATTTTCCCTTCTAGAATTACAAATTAGCTACCTACGGTATCCTTATGATAACCAAGAAAAAATAAGTTCTCATATCGAAGAAAAATAGTTCAAGGAATGGTATGCAGCCTGCATCAACTTTTATCATCATTATTCCTATGATATTTAGGAGTCTTGGAGTACAACGATCTATTTTTCCGATAAATCTGGAGTCGGTGGCAATTGTTTCCCAGCCAATTCAATATCTCTCTGAGATCCTGTCTTCAAAGCCTGGAAATATGGGATGGTTCTTTACTTCTCAGAAGTCCCAGATCCTAATTTCTTATTTTTCTCAACCTTAACTGAGTTCCAGTAATACATGTTCAAAAGGTCCCATTAGATTCTTAAATCTTCTGAGGGACCAACCAAAATTCCGATTTGCAGATACTTAACTTTGGAGGTGTATAGCGCCCTGATTGAATATAAAAATGGAAAAGCCAAACCAGCCCATTATCTTGTCCAAATTGTTGATTACGATGATCCCAATGATCAACGACAAAATTGGATTCATAGAGATCCGGTACATATAGTTACTGATCCTATATTAGCAAGGGCTATTGGATTTTTCAACATTTATCATCAATGTCGGGCATTAATTGAAAAAGGAAAAACACTACTGCATTATGGGAACACTATTTTTGCCTATAGTAACGAATTCAATGATTACATGAAAGTCGACGGTGCAGAATCAGAAGATATTTTTGATTATCTCTTTGATATTGGAGTTGGAAAATTCTTATGAGAAGAAGGAAAGAAATATTTGCTTGAGTTGTTTGAAGAATATAATCCTGAGCATCTTAACCAAATTAATGAAAATTTTGATGATTATTCAGATAATGATGGTCTGGAAAATATAATTGGAGATGAAGGAATGCAGAATCTCAATAATGATGACTAATCTTGTCATCATTAAAAGTTCTGAAAAGGTTGTCCCATTATTGTACTATTTTGACAAGTGTCTGGTCTGTAAAATAAAGGATGTACTATAGCCATCAGTTTACTGTTGACAACTATAGCCATATAAAAAATCTGTAGCCATTAGGGCATCCTATGTACCCTCATTCCCTCTATAAATAGAGAGATCGAGAGCTGAGAAGGGACACGGTCATTTGAGCATTCTTGAACAAACAAGAAGTTGGGTTTCTTCATTTCTCTGTGAACAAGCATCTCTAATGATCTTAGTTTAAGTCCCTCTTCAAGCTTTCCGTTGTAATATTTCCCCTTTCAAACTTTCAACAAAAGAAGTCTTCTAGTAGGGAACGTTATCCAATCTAACCTTATGTCTTAAATACTATAATTTCTGGATTAAAGTCTCACTATCCTTGAAAAAGATTAAAAACTTGATTAATGACTACGGTCCGAGGTAGGAAACGAAACGGATCTGTGCTGTGCCTGATCTAAGGAAGGAGTGGTTGAGATTAGCAATATCTGTAAATCGGAAACTCGAAGAACGCCGGAGTCCAAGCCGACTAAGTTCGGGTAATGGTCGAAACTCTTTAATTAAGTTTTAATTATTTTTGCTAAGCATGGCGGGCCGTTAACCACAGAAAATATAATGTTTATGATATAAATAGTAGTTTGTGATAACTAGTACCATTAAAGTCATTATAAGAAGCTCAAACATAAATATAAGCTTAGTTTTGCAAAACAGTCCATAACTTTGAAGTATTTGCATTTAAAGTCCTGTAGGGACCTAGTAATAAATATTAAGACTCCAAAAATCATTTACACCAAACCTCATAGACTCCGGAAATTATTTTCAAAATTCGTGGGGTCCGAAAATTAATACACCAAACCACAGGAGACCGAAGTGCAAATTTTTCTATTTGATTCTTGTTCTAATTGGACATAGATTGAGGTGGGCAATAGTCATGCAGGTCGTCCTTTTCCTTGTGGACAAACTCCATTTTGGCTCATCAAGCGTTAAACTGAAGAAGGGAGTTGATGGCTGACGGTAGTTGGGTGTTTTGTTCTGCCATAGCACAGAACTGATATGAGCACTTATTCTTCAGCTAATGATTTAGAACTAATAAATATGCCTCCAGTGGACTACAACAGAAGCATGCTAATATTTTGTACCCAGAACATAAATTATAGAGGTGCTCTTGTTATATATAATCTGGCCAATTCCTCAAACCAAAGATCATAACCAATGTCAGTACGAATACATCCAACTAATTTATTGGAATACTTTAAAAACAATTGAAGGTCTTTTTCAATTTCAGGAAGGTGGAAGACAGAATAGGCTCACCTGGCGGAGGCACAGAATTTCAAAATCTATTTGATGTCAAGGTTATTGGGAGTAGAAGTTCAGCCACAATCACCATAGAAATCTTAGAATGAAAACAAGAACAATATGATTCAACAAGTTTTCAAAGAAAACATGAACATCTCAACATATTAATGCAAAAAAACGTATTTAAAGTATGAAAATCATAAGTCACATCGCTTGAGTCAAATACCTGTCACTTGTTTCTGAAGCCATCGCATGGGTTGTGTAGTGATGTTTGCGTCACCTTCATATAAGAGGTGAAGTTTCAAATCCCATTAGAGGCACGGGAGGAATTTGTGCTTAAGGTAGTTGACCCTTTAACTTCAAAGTCCCTACCCTATACAACATAACTCTCAATGTGCAACTATAAGTGAAATCCCATCCCTTTTCCTCTTCCTTGGGGGAAAAAAAAAAGACGAACCTCCATCAAATTTGGTAAGGCACTACCATTAACCATAAGTGCCTATGATAAGTCCTAATCTTCTGAATTTTTAACACCTTAATTAGGTAGATTGGGGATTTATTGGTAGTTGTCTATAACTTTTTATTAAGTTTTCTCTCCATTGCATGAGAGTTAGGTTGTTGCTTTTGATCGATGCTAATTTTGTCTTCTCATCTTGGTGTGAGTTCGTGCTCTAGCCTTAGTGACAATTTCGGTGTGTGGCCTTCTTCTCGCCTTAATGCGAGTTTTCGTAGATCTGGAGGTGTGAGGTTGTGGAGTAGTATCGTTGGATTTTATTGTATGAGGTTCACTTACTTTAGTTATAGAGGATGGATCAATAATGGAATTTCCTATTCTTCTATCATGATGAACTTCCTTTCAAACATAATCTATCACATCAAGATATCAGCTACCCCAGAGAACCATATTATAGCTTGTAGCTCTTCAAGAAAGATGTAAAAATGTTGAATAATGCAATTTGTGGCCTGAAGGATGTTATAAGTTTTGAGCTGGTTGACAGTATCTTTACCATTGACTTTTTAGATATGAGGATTCTCATGGAACCTTTAGATTTACTCTTGTTAGATGATTTGCATTGTATATGTTGAATGGTTTTTCATTAATAAATGAAAATATACAACTTTAAATGAATAGGAGCACTAGAGTATGATCAGTCACAAGCATAAGCTCAAGTATGCCGTCAATTGCTTCAGTGCCTTGGATAGCTCTGTATTTGCTTGTATTTAGACGCAAAAGAGGATCACATTAATTGGCGTGAACGAATCTTCAAAAGAAGGCAACTTTTGGATTGGTTGGACAAGAGTTATTGCTTGTAAAGCTTAAAACCTGCCTCAAACAACCGCACCTATAGCCACAATGTTATTGGTTGCAACATTTGCCATTGAATGACTCAACAGAACTATAAAAATTACAAATAAACTTAGAGACAAATAGAAATCTTCAAATTTTCTCATTTTTTCCGTTCTCCTTGTAAGAAAATATGTTTTGTAAAGTTCAATTTGTGGAACAGCAGGAGATATTCTCCAATTTATAAGCGCGTAGCATTCATTCATTTTGGAGGAAATCGGATAAAATTTGAGATTTATTTCCTATTTTGTCTTTTACGCGTTCAAATCTATTGATTCATTGTCATTATTAGCCAATAATATGCTATAAACGTCGAATGATATTATCAAATAAATCAACTCAGGGGACTCTTTCCATCACACATTGTATAGTTATAGTAGCTGTGGGAGCGTGTGATTATCAAAGTTGATTTTTTCTACAATGAAGAATTTATATTTAATTTTATTCTAAACAAATACTTACGAAATAACATTATGAAAGAAATCAACTAAGGTTTTTCATTGTATACCATAAATTATACAATATATGGCAGCCTTAGGAGCATATGAGTCCCACAGGAGATTTCATCCCAAAATGTAAAGTTGATATTTTACATTTTATGTTAAACAAATAAATTAGGATATTGAAATAGTCAACGAATTAGGTCAACGAATCAGGACCGATTGCTAAGGAAATTAGGTTGTGAATCAGACGACGCGTTAATGCTTGCAGTCACAAGTAAGCCCAAAAGACACAAAAAAATTGCATCTCCTGAAAAATCTTGAGGTGTCTTAAGATCATAGATCACAAAATTTATAGGATCCGCATATACATCTGTATGATGTACTATTAATATATTACTTATTTGTGCTATGTGTTTGAACAAGATGTCTAAGTAGTAAAATTTAAACTGAACATGCATTAGTTCACCAATGACCATTCAAAATTAGTTATACAACTTTTAATAAGACAAGATCTTATATAGGGCAGTCTCATGAATTAATAGTATAAGAAGAAATAGTTATCAACTACGCACTTCTTGGTTGGGCATGCAAATTGCGTATATGTTTATCTAGTTATTTAAATGTCGTCTGAAAAATTCATTGAGCTTTCTATATGTTGACGGATTGGCCCAACCGGTGGGATGCTATACTTGAGCATTTTTAGCTTGTGTTTGATTCCACTTGATTCTATAATTGTCTTTTTTCTTGCCATTTTTGACTTATCGCTTTTGTTTTCTTTTGAAATAGTCACTAAGATTTTGCCTTCGATAAATTACACTGGATGATTTTGAACCTCAAAATAAAATTCACCTTAAAAGGAAAAATTAATCAGTTAAAAAGTTTTAAAGTCAATGTGGAATTCTTCTCTTAGCCAAAATATATTGCAAGCTTCTTTCGAGACTTTATTTTTTCATGTCTTTGAGTGACTAGTAATTAATTTCAAGTTGATATTATTTTCCTTTGAGAGATAATTGATATGTTTTCTCAAAAATTCCCATATCGATGAGGCAAGCTTCTTGAGGGATAAGTATTTAAAGGAATTTGGGTGTTTGAAATTTGATTTTAGAGTGACTTAGTAATTTGTGAAAAATTAATGATTCACATGAAGGTTACATTAAGAAAAGTTGGTTGAAATGGGTGATTAGTTATCGTTTGCCTGAATTGGATGGTTAGTTATCATAGCAACCATTAAAAGTCACTCAAAATATTATCCATCTCTTAAAATTTTTTAAGGATGATTGGCTCATAAGAGACCAAGTATTTGTATTCCTCATTTAACATGCATTCTACTAGATTAGAACACTTGATTCACAAAAAAACCTCTGTTATAGTAATGTAACATCTCTTTTGATAAACTACTTTGCACTAAATTCTTAAGATGCATATTTTTTCTTTAAGGGGCGAATTATAAGTTTTTTTATGTGAGTAGGATGAAATGTAAGACGATTCTTTTCTATATTGAAGAGTCAATAATTTGGTGCGATTTAAGAAATCACCTAAGAGATTTGAATGAGTGGATACTTCTATGAGAGACCTTTTAAAAAATTATAGTTGGCTAATAAGTCACTTTATAGATACATTTAAAATTATAAAAATTTTGTTGGGCGCATAATTTGTAGACAAAAGTTAACATCAGATAAATAATTAGTCATATGAGAATGTTAAAAAGTTTGTCAGTCCTAAAATTTCAGTCAAAACCAGTTTTCAAATCACCCAAAGCATGAAAACATAGTCACCTTAAACTGTAAAAACGATTATCACTAGACTAATCCAACATCTTCTTTGACAAACTACTTTTGCACTGAATTATTAACATATTTTTTCTTTAGGGATGACTTAAACAGTTTTTTGGGTAACTAATAGATCATCTTAAGGTTAACCATCCAAAAAAATCATCTTAAGGCGATTTCTTTATTTAAGGAAAAATCATTTGGTGTAAGTTTTACGATCCAAGTAAATGTTAGTTCTAAGTTCATTCACTAAAAAAACAAACAATGTTAAAAAGCAAGCGTTATTTAAGGCAATTTCTTTATTTAAGGGAAAATTATTTTAAATGACCAAGAAGGCAGTCCAAAATAACAAATAGTACTAACTCACACTTCATTCACTAGCAAACAAAGAAGCTTTCAGAGTAATTAGTGCTAGTCACATATTTTTAAACTTTTTAACGCCTGTCGGCAGATTGTATTAGAGGGTCATAATCTCCACCTAATATGCGCTCCCCAAGGACATGTTTTTGTACCATAATTATTTATTTATTACTTTTTAAAAATTCTTTAATATATGAGACATCTTTTCTTTTGTAGATAAGTTTTAGTAGATAAATGGACCCAAATTTTTATGTATCTTAATTTAAGATTATATTATCGTCTTACTGATGACTACATAAGATATGTGAAAAGTGCATGTAAGAATTTTAGCGAATTTTTGTTTTAAGTTCATAAATATAAATAAGCAATAAAAATATATGAATTTTAAAAGTAGTAATAATTTTAGAACAACCTAATTTTTATTTTTTTGGGTTCTTATTGTTTGTTTTCTTTTTTCCTTTTGAAATCACTTAAAATTTCTTTTCTTTTCATACCATAATTATTTATTTATTTATTATTTTCTTCTCAACATTCTGTAATATATGTACCATCTATTTTTATGGCAAACTTTATGCACCACCTTATTAATTTATTAATGCAATAAATATTTTATTATAGTATATTACTAAATGTATGAGATTTGCGAAAAGGCAATTTTAAAAATAAATATAGCATTGCATTAGTTTAACCATGAATAGACATTTATGTAGCTAATTAATTCTACATAGCATTATACATGACATCTTATATGGCATGACACATGGCACTCATGTGTTAATTCCATTCAACTTTTAATATATATGTGATATATATGATATGATATAATGATACACCATAGTGTGGTAAATGAATGAATGGTTGCACAGTTTAGTAGGAGCTATATTTCAGGGTTTTAAGGTCCAATTCTATAGAATTAACTATTTAGATAGCACATAGTTGTTTAGGTAGTAGAGAGATATTTTAATTTAGTTGTTAGTATATAGTTATTTAAATGAGCAAATGAAGAAAAATATATATGGTAAATTTAGCTATTGAGCCAATTTATTGATATAAATTGACATATAAGGATATAGTAATTGTTGTTAGCATTAAGAGTCAATTAGTTGCGTTATATACAATATCTCTTGCCTATTTTTTATAATTTTGTCATCAGTATAGCTGATGTTATGCACGTTTTACTATCACAATTATACACGCACACACAAAAGGAGGGGAGGGGCGTTCACTGTCTAGGATGGGCTCAATGTAAGCAACTTTTTGTCCGGGGATGTATTATATTCGTTTGATCATATCTATATCTTTTATGTGCCTTATTTGAATTGTTTGTACGTTGGATTTATTATACATCAGCATGCTTCTTTTAAGATTTCTTTTTTGTGCCCTTTTTCTAATTCTTTGAGCCAACGTGTTCTGACCTAACGAAATGTGACCAATCATAAAGTATATCATTTGAACATTAGTAGTAGACCTGACAAATGGATCATTCGGTTTGAATACGGGCCGGATTGGGTTAAGTTTTGGTCGGATCATATTTTGGGTTAAGGGGTATTTCGGGTCGGTTTGATTTAGGTTGATTAAACTTCAGTTCGGGTCGATTTCGAGTCAATTAATTTTTGATCCAATACACTTGTCATGCTTAAATAAGCAAATTTATAAAAATTTTTGGGTCGGGTATCGTTCGGTTCGAATCAATTCGAGTTTCGGGCTCACTTTTGAGTGAGCACATTTTGGATGCTGGATTGGATATGGGTTTGGGTTGTTCCGTTCGGATTTCAGGTTTCAGGTCAATTTTATCAGATTTGAGTGGCAGAAATTGGTAAAAACTTATGCAGAAAGCACATGGCGTAATCGTACACAACACTTCATCAATCTATTAATACTTTGCTTCCAAGCTTGGCTGGATGTAAATTTAACAACCGTGTAAACTTTTCAATCGATGAATTCATGATTAACACATAAATCATTTCTTGTTTTAATTGAAGGAATATAGGCGGATATAAATCAGTTTTAAATCATAATTTTTTTAATCTATATAATTATACAAATTTGGGTGAAATCACGCACGTTTGTCAAATGTCACATTGCTATGGTTCATCTCTTTCCGGTTTTTCGTCCGTTCCCCTTTTCTAAATAATCTTGTAGTTAGTAAATAATTAACCTCCAACTATATTAATGACGCATCCACAACTGAAACTGCTTAACCACATTAATGATTATAATTATCAATTCATTTATTTTCATAATTGAAGCACTAATATAACTTACCTCCAAAACATGAGTATTTAAAAATGTAATGGTTCTTTCTTTTATCGGGTCATTCACTCAAAAAATTAATTTTGATATCTGCCAGTATTTATACTTACTAATTGGGTGGCTTCTGCAAAATTAATTGTTTTAAAAGTCTACTATATATGAATTCAACATAAAGGTGACTTTGAATTAGAACTCACTCAAACAGGCAGACAATGCTTTCCTCTAACTTTAGTTGAAATTGAACTTCTTCGTTCTTCCCGCATAGATGTGTAGTTACTAGGATCTTAAGGTTTGTTCCTCTAATTTTTTATGCCCCCTCTATTGTTCAAAAGTTTGACGTCAATTTTATTTGTTATCCAACTCTATCTCTTTTTTTTATTGCTTTAATTTTGTCAATTATCCCAAAATTGCAATTTCGTTTCCATACTGTTTCAATTGTAATTATTGTGTTTTCACTAATTAATATACATATGTTGTTGCAATTTTGATTAATGTAAAAGACAATGATTAGACTTTCATTATAATTCATTTGTTACTTATAGTCAAATATCCTAACAAATTTTATTATTATATATCTTAAGTTTTATATCGCATATATTTACAAAAGCAATATGTTGTGATAATTTGACATTGTTAAACTTTTTAAATATTGGTTTCTAGAGAATATTTAGAGTATACTACAATATATAGTTTGTGCACCCTATATAAGCTATGAATTTTGTACCATCTCTTAGTTGAAAAATCAACCCAATATGATTTGTATATGCTAATTTGGATAAATGTCAAGCTAATTCAATTTTTTTCTAAGAAAAAAAGAACTTCCTTCCTTTGGAGGACACTACTATAACATAATAATTTCATCATGCTAACAAACTATTGTCACTACTTACAAGTGCTGATTGAAAGAGAGAGACAGAAGGGGGGGGGTTTACAACACTGTTTATGTGTAATAAAGGTAGTGTATAAGTTACCTTTGAGTTTTTAAATCCCTTCTATTATTATTTTTTTGGGAGCAAATTCCTCCTTCTATACTTATCACTCTTTTGCATTTATTTCTATTCAACAAGCAAATCTTTAAATTTATTGATAATATACTAATTTGTATGGAAAACCATCACCAAAAAATAGCACAAATTGCGTAATGCATAAGTATAATGCTAATTGTCCTTATTTTTAGGTGATATTTTTGTTGTCATCTGAGATACCCATTTACAAATAGAAATGTAGAATGTTTGATTTGTAGAACAAAAGTAAGATTTGATTTTTCCCTAAATTATGTGTGAACTTATGGAGTTTGGTTACACATTTCAAACACCATTTTTTTTAGATCATTAATAAGGTTATATAAAAAAGGAGTTATTCTTTTTTATTATTAGTTACTATAAACTCCTTTTTTTTGGTTTTTTCTTTTTTAGGGGGGTGGGGAGGGAGGGGGTTATGTCTAATCACTATTGGCTTAAACTAAGCAATAAAAAGGGGTGGTCCTCATGGGTTTCTCTAGTTCAACCTACATCACCATTGAGCTCTCAATTTTAGCCTCTTTTAAATGATAATAGTTTTTTACCCATGTGTTACACAATAGCTATCACTTCTCGGTTGATAAATATCAGTATCTTGTTGTATATTTTGTTGTTAGTGCTGTACTATATTTAGTTCTATAGACCTGATGGTAGCACCTTTTTTCTATCTTTATTTCATATCAAGTCACCTTAATTATATGCACTTGAATTTTTAATGTGCAGACTATCTCTTTAATCCAGTTAGTCAAGAAATTTTTTACTGTTTTTTCTTAGTTGGTTTTAAGATATTATGTGGTTTGATGCTGTGTGATTTTTTTTAAGCTTAAAAGGATCATGATTTTGTGAAATAACTATATTGATGATGAGAGCAAAAGAGCAAAGGAAAACCACAGTATTTTCAGTAATTTAATGTTGTCTTTCCTAAATTTGGACTTTATTTTTCAAAATGCATTATATGGTAAGATGAAATGTAATGTGTGAAGAGCAGTTCTTGATAAACCTCTGTTTTGACCTCATTTCAGATCCTATTTGATCCCTATTTCTCACGTTTCTATGACAAATCTAGATGGAAAAAGGTCAAATTGACCTCCTTGGATGCATTTGTGCTTATAGTTTGGTTTATCCTTACTTTTAGGAGAAATCTTCGGGTTTTGATAGAAAGGATGACTTCGGCAATGAATTATGAGGAAGATTGAGGTCTAATGAAGCCACGAGAGACAAAGGAAGTTGGGTGGAAGAGGGCACGACGTGCTATAGGAGTGCACAACCGTGCTGCAGAGGCCGAAGCTACGCACTGGTTGGCTGTAGGAGGCGCACAGCCGTGCACCCTGTTAGTGCGCACGGCTGCCCATCCGTCTAGGCACGACCGTGCGCCCTGTTGATTTTCACGACTTAAAGCGCCTTTTCGCCCAATTTGGGGGACATCTTTTTTCATTGTTTTTCCTTGCTTAAGAGCACTCTTTAAAGGAGATTTCTAGGGTTTCATTGAGAGAGTTCACTCATGCTTTTGGATTCAATTTATCAACATTGAAGATTATTCTACTTTGATTCAACGACTAA
Organism: Carnegiea gigantea; assembly: GCA_029747015.1. Classification (NCBI taxonomy): domain Eukaryota; kingdom Viridiplantae; phylum Streptophyta; class Magnoliopsida; order Caryophyllales; family Cactaceae; genus Carnegiea; species Carnegiea gigantea. Next base: position 205,935 of record JAKOGI010000732.1, read on the forward strand.
TTCAAGTTTGCCTCCTTCTCCTTTCCCTTTTGATGTTGCTTTTTAGGGTTTTGGTTGTTCATCCATGTTGATTGAATTAGTTTTTGAGATTATTGCATTCAACATGATTGTAGGCTAAATCCACTATCTTAGGTTGGGATTAGCCCTTATTATGCAATTTGAAATCATGTTCTAGGCTTAGTGAATGAATGCCCATGTTTATGACTGAAATCTCACTTTACACGCCATGTGTTTGATGAATTACCTGAGAGAGATGTATTCATGTTCTTAATTAGGATTTAGGACTTCAACAAAAGTTGAATCCTTTATCTAGAGCAACTTTGTGAGTGATTGATTTTCCTAATATGAAAACAGTTAGGGTTTCAATTTGGAACTAAAGGTTATTTAATCCTATGGCTTGTCGATCTTAGCTTCATGAAAATAGATAATGAAGATTAATTAGCCAGTCTAATAACCTGCAAAAGTAGGCATAAATGCATTTAAATCTATAACTATTCCATCTTAGTTATTTGCATGGGTAGGTTTATATGATCTAGTTGAAATTCCAATGCGCATAATAGTGTGGTGAATCCCAATCTAGGATTTTGGTCATTTATTAATTTTGTTTAATCAAACAGCTTTCAATAGATTGAAACTGCTGCCTTCTAATTTTCTTCAACCTGAGCTGTTTCGCCTAGATTGAGTAGTTTAATTAGTTATGGTAGTTAAAAGCAGGTTCCCTGTGGATACGACCTGTACTCGCCGGTTGCTAGTTACTGCTACACCATGCACTTGCGGTATAAATTTAAGACATCAAGTTTTTGGTACCGTTGCCTTAGAACTTATTCTTTTCAATATTAGAACTGATTCAAATACTCTAGACTAGGCTTTTATTTTCCTTTTTGTAGTTTTTACTTCTTCTTTATTCTTACTAGAAACTGTTTATACTTGGGTAGCATATGTTCTGTATGTACAGGAGGAGCTAAGGGAATCAAAACCTTGCCCCAATCAATCCTGAAATTGAAGCAACCGCTCAAAAGTGAGGCGGAGAAGCGAGAAGAAGGAAGACAGTAGTAGTAGAGATGGCAGGGCAAGAACAAAGGGTGTTACGTGACTACGCGTTCTCGCAAGCATCAGGTATCACATCATCCGTTGTGAACCCGATAGTCGAAGCTGATAACTTCGAGCTTAGCCCGGCACATATTACCTTTGTGGAGTGAGATCAATTTCGTGGACATCCCTCGGACAACCCCAATGTGCATCTTCGCTACTTCCTTATGAAATGCGATAACATTAAACTCAACGGGGCATCCACCGATGCGATTCGGCTGCGGCTCTTCCCCTTCTCATTGAATGATAGAGCTAGTGACTAGTTGTAGAATGAAGAGCCTAACTCATTCACTACTTGGGAAGCTCTTTCAAAGGCGTTCTTCAGCAAATACTTCCTGCTTAGAAAAACTGTAAAGCTGAGGACCGACATCACCACCTTCTGTTAGATAGATGCGGAGTCTTTGTATGAGGCATGGGAGAGATTCAAGGAACTCCAACGACAGTGCCCCATCATAGTGTTCCTGACGGGCTACTAGTCTAAACATTCTACAATGGACTAGAATAGTCAGTCAAGATCTCAGTCGACGCCGCTACAAGAGGAGCTCTCATGAGGAAGTCCATTGAGGTGGCGAAGGTATTGTTCGAAGAGATAGCCTCCAACAATTATCACTGGTCAAGTAAGAGGGCCACCCCAAGGAGGAGCGGTGGCCAGTACGATGTCGATGCAGTTACACTCTTAGCCAGCAGAGTAGCTGCATTGGCCTAGCAACCTGACAAAGTAGGTAACTGCTCGGTTCCAGGCAGCTCTTCAGGGCTATTAGTTAGGGTATATACCATTTGTGAGACCTGTGGTACGCAAGGGCACACGTCTGCTGAGTGCTATAATGGTTCCTCTTCCATTGAGCACGCTAATGCCCTACACAGTTTTAATGCACGGCCACAGAATAATCCATACCCCATTTCGGGTGGAAAAGCTACTCAAACCCCTTCTACAGGAATCCCAACCCTCTACCTCAGAATGCCATATAGCCACCTGAATTCCAGTACAGAGCCTCCTACACTCCACCACTACCACCTCCATAACACAAATCAAACTTGGAGAGTCTCATAGAGGAATTCATAGCGACTTAAACTAAGGCTGATGAAGCTCGTAATACATGGATCAATCAGCTGACCTCCAAGTTCGATGCTATGGCCTCCCATCAGAGGGTGATAGACACTTAGATTGCCCAAATAGCCTAGCAGGTCAGCCGCTTGTCCAGGCCTCAGGGACAACTATTAGGCCAGCCTGAGACTAACCTCAAGGGCCACATTAACGCCCTTTCTGCAGTGGGCGAGGGGTTAGCGGAGAGCCCTGCTCCAGGAGACAGTTCCAGTTCCTGATTCTATAGGAACTGATGAGTAGAAGGAGGAGGGGAATTTGAGCTCTACTGGGAAGGTTAGTCCTTCACTTCCAGCTCGCCCCTATTAGCCACCTATATCCTACCTTCAGAGGTTAGCTTGGGCCAAGCTCTCTCAGCTTGAATCCAGATTTGCATGATTCTTGATATTCTGAGGTGGGTCTATGTCAATGCCCCTCTCTTGGAGGCTCTTAAAGCAACACCAGATCATCTAAAATTTCTGAGAGAACTTCTTTCCAATAAAGGTGAGCCTGAGGGAGGATTAGTGGTCTCCATTGGAGAGGTGTGCAGCGTAATTTTGCAGAGTCAGTCACCACCTAAGCTGCAGGACCCATGCAGTTTCTCCACCGCCTGTGCTATATGGAAACTGCAGATTGAGGGAGCTCTTTGTGACCTGGGAGCTAGCATGAGCCTGATGCCTCTCTCCCTTTATAGGAGGTTTTAGTTGAAGGACCTACAACCCACTAGTCTAACCATTCAGCTCGCGAATCGCTCCATCATGAATCCTATGGTATTCTGGATGATGTTCCTATTCAGGTGGGTAAACTCATTATCCCCTATGATTTTATTGTCCTGGATATGGATGAGAACTCCCAAGTGCCTATCATTTTGGAGGGACCGTTTCTAACTACTGTTGGGGCGGTGATCCAAGTATAGACGGGCACCATATCTTTTCAGGTGTTGGGAAACATATTGGATTTCTGTTTCCCTCCACCCATACCATTTTCAATTCCCGTCAACCCCCCACGCCCTGCAGCCCCTGAGCATGCTGACCCTTCCGTAGTTATTTCTGAGATTGAAGTGTTTGATGGAGATGGGGGACCCTGTATGCGGCCTACAACTTTTATTTTTACTGGGGAGGTGGTGGATCCTACTCCACAGTTCCACATCTCTACTAGTACACCTCCTGTGTCGTTATCGTCTACCATTACGAGGTAAGGGTCAAGCTAAGGACCTTAAACAAGCATTTCATGAGAGACAACCCAAGTATTTCATTACTTTTGGGGGGAAAAAAAAAATAAACTATGTGTCATTCTTGCCCCCGCCCTCCCCTCTTCCCTTAGGCACTATTAGTCCTCCCCTACCCTTGGTCTTTTTAATTGCCCTTTTCATTGAGGACAATGAAAGTCTTAAGCATGGGGGGTAACCTTATAGCTCTTTGGGTGGAATGGTGGATTTCGCGACGTGAGTTGAATGATATCCCTTGCATTCGCATCATATAGATAGGATGGCATGTAGTTTTACTTGATTGTCTTTGCATTTTTTCTTTAATAGAGCATGTAGTTTAGAGCATATAGGTAAGATTTTACATCTCAAAAGGAGAAGCAATCGGGTTGGGAGTTCATAAGTTTTCCAAGTACTACTTCTTACCCTCCTCTTCATCATCCTTTATATATTTACTTTCTTAGTTAGACTTAGTGCTTTCTGAATAAAAGAGTTGCCTAAAAGTTTATGAAAACCCCTCTTATGAAGAGAACACAAGGGGTGATGATTGATTGATCAGGTTGATCTGTGTGCTAAAGTATGGCATGTTATGGTGTGAGTTTTGTGAAAATGTGTTTGACATTACCACCTGTAGTTCTCTTGCCCTGTATTGCATGTCAATTTCCCTTGGAATTCATGTGGTTTGCTAAATTGACCTTGATAAGTGAGACATATCATTTGAGTAAGTTGCTTGACTATGGTAGATTTACCTGTGAGACTTTGAGCCTATTGATGATTCATTACATATAGTCTCATACTTTCTTTCATGTGTGACTCGTCCATGATTGTATCTCTAGAACTAGGTCTTGTTCTCTTTGAAATTACATTTAGCATGTACATGTGTTAATATGATTGAGATAATTTTTGTTCCATTTATCCACATATGCCAAAAAACCACCTATTGATGTGTACTATCCCCTTTGCTAGCACTTTAGGCCTTTCACCTTGTCTTTATTGCTGCACCCTATGCACTACACACTTGGTTTATCCATATTGTCTATATACTTGTCAAGGTCAAGTGGAGCAACACTTCTATTTGCATAAGGTTTGCTTCAGAGGTTAGTTCACCTTGGATACTTTATCGGTGGCTTGTTTGGGGGAGGGATTCGTGATTTGAGTTTGTATTTCCCATGCCATTCACATGTCCTTTTTCATTTCAAAGAAAAGAAATAGAAAAGAACAAAAGAAAGGGAAGCAAGGAAAAAGGAAAAAATGAAAAGAAAAGAAAAAAGTGGAAAAGTTGTGAATAAAGTGGTTGGCATGAGGGTCAAGCAATAAGATTGTTTAATTCCTCCATTAAGGTTTTTTTGGGGTTTGTTGCGTAATTTCCAATTGTGATGTGAAGTTGTTGTTCTGGCATTAATTGTGGAAGTATTTTTTGCTCCGTAGTCTTTTCACTATTAGCTCCACTCTTCCCAAATTTACTCTACTTCTTACCTTTTATCTTTAGCCCCATTACATCCTTTTTATAAGTCCTCATGATTGGCATATTGTATATTACATCAAGTGGTGGAGAATCGAGAACTCTACCAAGCTTATGGTACTTTGCTTGATTGGATAGAGTATTGACTGCGCCCTTGTTATATATTCTAAATATATTGAGAGGAGTGTTTTACTTTGTTCTAAAGTGAGGTTCTACGGGTCTTGCTTATTCACCACTTATTGAAGAAGGTCTTATCTTACTATGTGCTTAATATTGGGGTATTTGATGTGTTGCATTTGGGTAGGGGATTTCATGGATGGGAGTGTGTGTGTTTTATTGAAAATATTTCATACCTTGGCTTGACCGCCTTTAATGTATGATTTAGGTTGATCTTTCGATTGTTCACCTCTTGCCTGAGGAGGCATGTGGTTAGAGGTTTATCTCCCTCTGTCATATTTCTTGAGCTAGTCCTGCTTGAGGACAAGTAAGAGATAAGCATGGGGGAGTGATAAATCTCTATTTTGACCTCATTTCAGATCTTATTTAATCACTATTTCTCATGTTTCTATGCCAAATCTAGATAAAAAATGGTCAAATTCACCTCCTTGGATGCAATTGAGCTTATAATTTGGTTTATCCTTACTTTCAGGAGAAATCTTCGGGTTTTAATAGAAAGGACTACTTTAGAAATGAATTACGAGGAAGATTAAGGTCTAATGAAGCCCCGAGAGCCAGAGGAAGATGGGTAGAAGAGGGCATGACTGTGCTGTAGGAGTACACAACCATGCTGTAGAGGCCAAAGCTGTGCACTGGTTGGCTGCAGGAGGCACACGAACCACTTTGGAAATGAATTACGACGAAGATTAAGGTCTAACGAAGCCCCAAGAGCCAGAGGAAGATGGGTAGAAGAGGGCGCGACTATGCTGCAGGAGTGCACAGCCATGCTATAGAGGCCAAAGCTGTGCACTGGTTGGCTGCAGGAGGCGCACGGGAGTGCGCCCACCAGTGCATGGCGCACAGCTACCCGTGCATCTAGGCACAGCCGTGCACCCTGTCGGTTTTCGCAACTTAAAGCACCTTTCGCCCAACTTGGGAGACATCTTTTTTCATTGTTTTTGCTTTCTTGAGAGCACTCTTTAGAGGAGATTTCTAGGGTTTTATTGAGAGAGTTCATTCATACTTTTGGATTCAATTTACCAACATTGAAGATTATTCTACTTTGATTCGACGATTAATTCAAGTTTGCCTCTTTCTCCTTTCTCTTTTGATATTGCTTTTTAGGGTTTTAGTTGTTCATCCATGTTGATTGAATTAGTTTTTAAGATTGTTGCATTCAACACGATTGCATGCTAAATCCACTATCTTAGGTTGGGGTTAGCCCCTATTATGTGATTTGGAATCATGTTCTAGGTTTTGTAAATGAATGCCCATGTTTATGATTGAAATCTCACTTTGCACGCCATGTGTTTGAAGAGTTGCCTGAGAGGGATGTATTCATGTTCTTAATTAGGATTTGGGACTTCAACGAAAGTTGAATCCTTGATCTAGAGCAACTTTATGAGCGATTGATTTTCCTAACATAAAAACAGTTAGGGTTTCAATTGGGAAGTAAAGGTTATTTAATCCTGTGGCTTGTCGATCTTATTTTCATGAAAATAGATAACAAAGATTAATTAGCCAGTCTAATAACATGGGAAAGTTGATGTAGATGCATTTAAATTTGTAACCATTATGTCTCAATTATTTGCGGGGTTAGGTTTGCATGATCTATTTTAAATTCCAAAGAGCATAATAGTGCGATGGATACCAATCTAGGGCTTTTGTCATTTATTTATTTCGTTTAATCAAGTAGCTTTCATCAGATTGAAACTGTTGCCTTTCAGTTTTCTTCAACCTAAGCTGTTTCGCCTAGATTGAGTAGTTTAATTTGTTCTGGTAGTTGAAAGTAGGTTCCTTGTGGATATGACTCTTACTCGCCGGTTGCTAGCTATAGCTACACTGTGCGCTTGTGACATAAATTTAAGACAACAGTTTTAATATGAAATATTCAACAATAGATCATATTTGTCATCTTCACTATCTATTAGTCACCAACTTCCATTCTCAGATTAAAGGGCCTGCAAAAGTAACATTATTTTACTAAGTTAGGCTTTGATTTTTTTATTCATCAATGATGTGTTGTCAATTGGATGTAATGATTTTTTACATGCTTATACATTTAGTAAAACATATAAGATAATATTTTTGTATTGATTTGTACTTACCTACAAAGAGGTATTTTAATTGTGGACTTTTGGTATATTTCATCTACCTAGAGTTTCCTGTACAATATTTGAGGAATTTATTAATTATTGTTATTTTAATCACCGATTATATTTAATTCTAAGAATCGTAATACGTCATGATCTTTGCATAATTAGAACTAACATTTTGTAGGAGTTTACTAACACTAAAAGATGCATAGTGCCAATTTGTATTTTTTTGGGTAATTGGTAATAGTGAAGTTATTTTGAGTGCATACATAGCACTGGTAAGTTGTTAAACACTTTTTGGCAGACAATGTTTCTTGTGTCCTTAATAGTGTTTATTGTTATATTTAATGATAAACTTCAAACTCTCTAGTGAAATCACCTATGATGCTGCAACATACAGTTGTCCATGACTTAATACCAAATTTAGAAGGTAAACTCCTACATATTTCAATGATTATTCTTGACTTTTATTTATAGTTATTGCATAGCAAACACGAATAGGAAATTGTCTTCTTTTTAATACAAATGACCACTTTGTCTCAGATGACTACAAAACAATTCCAGAGATTGTAACCTTCATTCCGACATTGACTGAGAATAGAATAAGAATCTTTGTTTTTAGCCAACCAATGCTTGCTAGAACTCATTTTTGTGTCCTTCCACAAATAAGAATTACATGGGGATGCAATTTTTCTTTTCAATCAAATGATGATAAAAACTTAAATGAGATACTACAAAATTAAGTCCCTATTTATAGGAATTGCAAATTAGATACTCTAGAATAAAATGAGTAGCTATGGGAATCATGAGGTAATTAGCTTCAAAAAACTATATAATACAATAATTAAACATGCACGTTAAAATGGAATAATGTGGTAATTTAGCAAATGTTATATAATATTAAAGATGGGCATTCAAATGGAATAATAAGATAGTTTATCAATAAGAACAAATTAGCAAAAGATCAATTAGCACATGCGAGGCCAAAGGTCAAATTCGTAGGGTCACGCATGCCAATTAAAACTAAAAATCATCACAAAAGGTTCGTTTTTTCCCCTAGAGATTCCGATTGGTTTAATTGTGTTCATTGTGTATGCACTTACTTCGTTTGTCCATTATAGATTATTTCAATAGTTTAACAGGCACCTTTAATACTATTTAATAATGGTGATGGTCCTTCCCACTATTTGACCCATGAGTTGAATGAAAATAAAACTTGATTAATTATTCTCATGATCAAGAAAGCATGGGAAAATTGTTGATAGTAGTAACAAAAAGACATACAAGTCTTTGACTTCAATCTTCTCTCTTTTGTGTATAATTATTTATAAAAAAACCAACCAAAAAAAAAAGAAGAAAGGGAGATTAGTAATAGATGAAGAAATGTTAGTACAATTAGACTTTAGGAAAACTTTTAACGTTCTTTTTTTGTTGAGGGGGGGCAGGGGGAGTACTACTAATTTATGAAGTTAGTTATGGTCTACTGTGGGAATGTATACAAAATACTCTTACATATCAATTTACCTATTAAATTTAAATTTAAATTTGCTAAAATAACTAATTATACTATGTGATTTTTGAACGCAAAATATAATCTCAAGTGAAATATAAATTGAATAAACCACTAAAACAATTTTTTTTTTTTTTTGGTTTAACATCATGAACATAAGTTACAAATGTAAAAAGAAACTAAATATTGTATACCAATTTAAAATAGTTACAAGTGAAACCCATAATCACATTAAGGTCCTAATGTATTTTATATTATCTAAATTCAATTATGTGACATGCTTAAACAATTAAGCACAATATTACTAAATTTTGTTACTGAGTACACGTGCTCGACTCCCTTGCATGTATTAATTAAGTCGGTTGAAAATTGCATAATATCTATAGGTATTACAAGGTTATTAGACGTGCAGCTTTTATGGAGTCATGGAGTTAAGATCAGAACAGCAAAGTAGAGAAACAATCAAGCCCCAAAAAAAAAAAAGGGGGGGGGGGGATGAAGTGGGTTGGTAGGAAGAAAGAGCGAGGATTAACCTATTTATCGGACAGTAGGTTACTAATTTCATTGGCTTAGATCTATTTTCTTTGCATCAAGGCATAAATTTATCGACTGTGGTAATTAAAAAATTCAATTATGGCAAAATTTTTCTTTCAAATTTGTTCTTCCATAGCTTGTACATATCCTATTAGGCTATTACACATTAGTTATTTGTCTCAACAATTACGTATTGATCCTTATTTCTTATACACATTCTCTTTCCCCTTAATATCAAATGTGTCATGTTTTGCAATAATAGATATGGTAAGTTAAGGTGTGCCAATTTATGAGCATCAAACTCGATATGCTTCTGTATTATACTTCGATAATAAGAGTAAAAATATTATTGTGCATTTTTAATCAACAATACTATTTGCTTTTAGTGTAAAAATTTAGTGTGATAAAATAACGACCAAAAAAACCAAATTACTTTTATAAAATTGATATAATTTTGTTTTAGCGTGTAAATATAATTGCATTCAAACAAACCAGTTATTTTTATTAAAAATCAAAAACAATTTCTTATGCATCGTTCCAGGTGTAAAATACTCGTATATATATTGTTTCCTTGCATTTATTTGGATTTAATTATTTATGGGCACAACATTTTGGCCAATCTTTCTTTTATTCTTTTTCTTTATTTTTTTTGTCATTCTCAACCTTGAACAGGTGCAGATGTCGCTCCGCTGATAGCGATTGATCGCACTGTCTCAAGACTCGAAAGAAGCTCTACTTTGTTTATGTCAATAACCCAAGCACCAAGATCATGAAGATGCTTTTTGAAGTTCATTATTTGGTGAATTTGATCAATTCTCAAGAAAGAAAGCTAGTGTCTAGAGACCGAACAATTTAAAGACGGGTTGTTAAAATCAAGCTCGGATATAATTGTTAAAATCACATTCTAAATTGTTAAAATTGATCTCCAGTATGATTTAGAGACCAATTTGAGACTAATTTTATGAGGTCAGTCTCTATTTGAAATCGAGAATATCCCCGTTTCAATTTTTGTGTAGTTTGACATAACAATTTCTACCTTTGAAACTACACTAATTTATCGCACCTAATCACATATTTAAATTCGATCTTTGCATTTTAGTCAATAACAACATTTTTTGATTCTTTTAACAAACTTCTATTTCAGTGAAGTTAAATATTTATGTTAGTGAATTTGTACATACATTAGTCATTATTGTTAACTTGCATACATTAACTCTAATAAAGTTGTAAATTTATTTTATTGTATATTTTTCTTGCAATCGATAGACCTAGCAAAAACAAATCTAAGATGTATCGCTCTAAAAATTTTGAGTTTTAAACGTGATTTTTTTCCCCCCTATTTGAACCCAAAAAATTTGTAAATTCTCTCAATCTATTGGGCCAAGACAATAAAAGCATTAATTTTGTATTTGTGACGTGATGGTTGATCTCTTGATAATAATGCTCATTCATCATATTGCCTCATCCAAAGAGATACTATCGCCTCACTTTACCAATAAACATAAACATCGTTACCTGTCTAATCAACCATACTATCATACTGGAACATCATATAAAAATTATATATATATATATATATATATATACATATATATATATATATATATATATATATATATATATATTATGGGCTTTTCCAAAGAGCGCCCAGTGGGCACTGTTCAATAAACAATAAATGAACTTTACCTACCTAAAATTATTAATTTAGCAGAGCTAATTTTTGGTATTTGTAAAGCATTAAACTGATGGTTTATCATAACTAGGGGTAAAACTGGAATACTTTGTTATATAGTCTGTCTTTTTACTTTCTAATATATTTATAAAGTACTCTGATTTTCTATTTTTCTTGCCTCCATTGGTCTCTCACTTCCTATAACTACACTGCCACTATCAGAAACAATAAAAAGCACTATTCTCTCATTATACTCCAAAGAGAAGATTGATTATTTTACTCTTTGCTAAAAGCTAAAGCTACTTTTGAAATTTTCCATCCAAGGTGTACTTTCCTAAAAGTGAAAGGTATAAACCTCTTCTATTAATTTTAGTCTTGTCTCTTATTTTCTTTTTTAAATGAATGGAAGGCATAATCTTGTTTAAAGCAACTAAAAGTAAGCTATAGAGCTGGTTATTTCCCTTTGACGTCTTCATCATGATCATCATACTTAATGAAAATGAACAATTAAAGCTTCTCTACTGTTATTTTTATTTTTCAATGAAATTATCAAAATTTGATTAACAAAGCTGAATTTAGTAATTTTTTTTCCCCTTGTCTCTTAGATGGAAGAAATGTCAGCTGAGCCTCACAATGAAAGAATTGTCATGAGAAATTTTGATTTAAATGAAGCTCCTAAAGATGACGATGACAAAGCCAAAGAATCAATTGATATTTTTCTACCTTCTATTAGGCAATGCTTTCTTAGTTTGGAGGAAGCTTTTCTTTTCTATAAGAACTTCGCAAGAAGCCGCGGATTTAGTGTTCGAAAAGGGCGATCAGAAAATAAGAATGGAGTAAAAGGAAGGCAAGATTTCTTTTGCTCTTGTGAAGGAAGGGTGCCCCCAAAAGTTGTTAATCCAGTAGTAGAGCAAAGAAATAGAGATTCACATAAATGTGGATGTGGATCTTATATGAGAGTTACATTGAAAAGATCATTTGACATCTTTCCTTAAGAATGGCAAGTGACACTATTCAAGGATGATCATGATCACAAGTTATTATCTCCGGAACAGGTTCGCTTTCTATCTACTTATCGTAGTATTGATAAAGAAACTGAGGAGCAGATTCTCTTGTTCAAAAAAGCGGGTCTATCAGTTAGACAAATCATGCATATCATAGAACTGGAAAATAATGTCAAACATGGCCATTTTCAGTTTCTTGCGAAGGACATTCACAACTTGTTTGGCAAGGTTAGTAGGATGATGGGACCCAATGATGCAATGGAGTTGCTCAAATTTTGCAAAGATGCCAAGGATGAAAATCCAGTGTTCCAATATGCTTTTACACTTGATAAAGAGAACAAATTGGAACACATTTTTTGGTCTCCTGCCCAATGTTTTGATTAGTATCAAAGATTTGGGGATGTAGTTGTGTTCGATACGACATACAAGGTTAAATCTTATGACATGCCATTTGGTATTTTTGTGGGTGTTGATAACCATGGGAGGATGATATTATTTTCTTGTGCACTACTTCGGAATGAAACCATCAGTGCATTTATCTGGCTAATGAAGGTATTTTTCTTCCCTAAATTTACCATTATTTTCAATATATGTTCTGTGTAGAGTTAATTTTTTAATAATTTAAAATTCACTTGCATATCTTGTAACTAATTTGCTGAAACCTCATGTTCCTAAGCTAGGCTCATCAATTCCAAAAAAAAAAAAAAAGAAAGAAAGAAAAAAAGACAAACAAACTGAGCTCATATGTCAGACGTATGTATCATTGCATCAGTCCTTGTCTATGCATTATATTCCTAAGTCATTATTTCTTTGTGTAGTGTTAAGATGTTGGCACTTGCATTTATTTAATCTATATGTATTGTTGGTTTTGTACATATCATATTATTATTCCTTAGCTTATACTCCTGAAGTTACTGTTTTGACATATTGTGATATGCATATTGCATTTGTCTAATGATTTAAAATTGGTTTGTAGATATTTGTAAAATTGATGAAGAAGCCACCTTTGTCAATTTTGACCAATCAAGATATATGCATGACTGAGGCCATTTCTAAAGAAAAGCCCACCACAAAGCATGCTTTTTGCATATGGCACATTACTACTAAGTTTAGTTGCTGGTTTACTTCAATTCTTCGTTAAGATTATCAAAGTTGGTATGCCGACTTATACAAGTTGTACAAGCTTGAAGATGCTGAAGAATTTAAGCAACAATGGCCACAAGTGATTGCAAAATGTAACATGCAGACAAATAAACATGTGTTGGGTTTATATCGAATTAGGCATTATTGGGTGCCTACATATCTTCAGAGTTATTTTTTTGTGGGTATGACAACAACAGGGTGATCTGAAAGTATTAATGCATTTATCAAAAGCTTTATGGCTTCTCGTACTTGTTTAAGTCAATTTATCAAACAGGTATGCATTAGGATTATAATAACTTTTTTGAGGGTTACTTACATTATTTTATCATTTTATTTTAGGAATAAAAATTGACATACAAATTAAATTGGCAAATATGATTTTTGTAAGATTTTTATGATACTTGCTTCATGATAATAGAATATTTGAATTTATAGGTTGATCTTGCAATTGAAGATGTTGAGCAATCACAATTACATCATACAATGTTGGAGACATATAGAGCCAATCCTTTGGGAAGCATGTCGCCATTAGAGAAGCAAGCATTTGATATCTTAACACCATTTTGTTTTAAAAGATTTCAAGATGAGTTTGCAAGAGCTAGCCAATATATGATGTTCGAAGTGAATCCCTATGAGTTTGTTGTGCAACATCATGGCACTGGAGCTACCTCCAAGCACAGAGTATTTTGGGATGTGAAACAGTTAGTTGCAGTTGCAGACATTTTGAATTTTGGGGAATTCTTTGTCGTCACATACTATCTGTGCTTGTGCACAAAGATTGCTTTTGCGTCCCTTCTATATTTTTGAAGTAGCACAAGTTACAGAAGTGTTATCATCACCGATGGAAGACTTGACAGTAGAGGGCTTGGCAGCACATGCCCAGACTAGCAATAATGTCGGTTTTGTTCATTGTCCTCCCCGATCAAAAACTAAAGGTCATCCCAAGCAATTGAGAAGAAAGAGCTCAAAGGAACTAGCCAAGCAAGTGAAAACTTGTAGCTTTTGCAAGCGCACGGGCCACAATATTACCACATGTCCGCACAAGAAAAATTTTGGGGGACATGCCAACATTTCAAGTAATAAAAAGCAAAAGAAAAATGCCTCAAGGAATGAAGAGCTCAACCCAATTTTCTCTACAAAATGTTAGAGCCAATTATATTTGGGAGTATTATGTTTGAATTTAATATCTACTACCATAGAACTCTTTATAATATCAAATTAAAAGGTTAGAGTCATTTGCTTACTATGTAAGACCTCAGATTATCTTGCAACTATGTAAGTCATATGATTTTGTTAATATTAAATTAGTTTTTTTTGGGGATACTTAAAATGATTGAATATCAAATTAAAAGGTTCTAGTCATTTGAAGCCATATTAAAGGCATGATTCATTTTACCCCCCAAAAAAAATCACAACGCATGAACTACGAATTTACCAAAATTTGATCTCAAAAAAGGGGCAAGAAATAGCAACATTTAACTAATAGCATGAAAAAGTATCTACATTGATCCGAAAATCAAATAAAGGTAACAATCTTCATTCCAAAAAAATATATATACCAACTCTCCATATGAAATTCTTTAAATATGATATAATTTCATCTAAAAGGATTCATTAAATAAATTTGCAATAAACTCAGCGGGGATTCGTTTTCCAAGTTCATGTCTTACAGCCAAATTAATTAGTTAAATTCTCCTATATACTTTCAAGAACATGCACATTAGATGAAAATTTTCAACAGTAGCTTTAGCTTTTAGCAAAGAGTAAAATAATCAATCTTCTCTTTGGAGCGTAGTGAGAGAATAGTGCTTTTTATTGTTTCTGACAGTGGTAGTATAATCATAGGAAGTGAGAGAACAATGGAGGCAAGAAAAGTAGAAAATCGGAGTACTTTATAAATATATTGGAAAGTGAAAAGGCAGGCTATATAATAAAATATTCCAGTTTTGCCCCTAGTTATAATAAAGCATTAGTTTAATGCTTTGCAAATACCAAAAATTAGCTCTACTAGATTAATAATTTTAGGTAGGTAAAGCTCATTTATTGTTTATTAAATAGTGCCCACTAGGCACTCTTTAGAAAAGCACATAAAAATATGCTATAGAAGTTATATAATGTCACTAAATATTAAAGAAAATTATTTTAGAAAGATTTGTTTGATCACTCTTGAATGTTCACTTTATTAGAAAGAAAAACTGAAAAATGTTTTAAAGAAAAAAACAAAATATATTGGACATTGATACTCCATCTTCATCAATGGAGATCACAGTAGAAGACGGGAGGCCATTATTACCGGTGAGCCACTAGAGAAGACTCCAGAGGCCATTGTTACCGTCCAATGCATGTCCTTCAAGCAGGGCAAAATTACGGGTTTTATCTCTCACTGCTCTCTTTATTTTGGGCGGTTCATTATGAGTCATGACAATATGCCATTATTATCAGTAAAGAGGGATGTCAGCGTTCAGAATAGGTTGGCGACCTTCCCTTCCTGTCCTTCTCTTCTTTCTGCTAGTGCTAGCCATGATGTCGACCCCTCATTCATCTCCGGTTGGTTGTGAGCTTCCTCCATCTCTCTTTTGTTTGTTCGATGGTGCTGGCCATTGATATGGTGATAGGGTTGTATGGCGCTAATGGTGTATGGCGCTAATGGCGACGATGAATGCTCTGCTTGATTTGACGCAGCCAGTAGGAGGTCCATTCTAGGATTGGGTTTGGTTGGGTTGGGTTGGGTTGGGTTGGGTTGTTGGTATACATAGCGAAATGATTTTCCTTTTTTTTAAAGTTTTGATTGAGTATCTTTAGGCGCTGTTCGGCAAAATTAGCTGTTTGAGTAGCGGATAGCTGTTTAAGGAGCGGATAGCTGTTAGAGTAGCGGATAGCTATTGAATTGTAGCGAATAGTGGATAGCGGATAGCTGTTTAAGTAACTGTTTAAAAAGAATTTGTTCAGTAAAATTGGCTGTTGAATTAGCCGATTAACATAAAATGACGAGAAAAGACATTAACAATATTTTTGTTGTTTCATTATTATTGTTGCTACTACTACTATTATTACTACTACTATTATTACAACTACAGCAACAACTACTACAACAATAATAAGTACAACTAGTACTACAATTTGATGGTACAAAATTTGCAAAATTAATTTATTATTGAAGTATTGCTCATAGAATTAAAGTTTTGGCAAGATCAATAAATCAAACCTAAAGTATTGGGTAATTCAAAAATAAAGTCTTAATGGAAAAATACAATAACCATACTAATTTTGTTAGTTGGCAAGCCATAAAGAGTCAGCAATTCAATCACGAACGTCTTTCATTTCAGATCTTTGCCTTACATATTCAAAATTATGATAATTGAAATCAATCGTTAAACTTGCTTGATCAATCTTCTTTCACCATAATTACCAAAATTCTTCATTGAAGAATTGATATTAGAAATTTTCTTCATTGAAGAACTCAAAATTCTGATGATGTTAATGTTCACATGAATTGGTGGAACATAAGTTGAATACTTCGTGAATTTATATAAGTGAGACACTATAGTTTATACAAGTGGTTTGATAAGGAAAAAAATATTATGATTAGAAATTAATTAATGAAAAAATAGATTACAAGTTTATCTGATTCTATGATGAATTTTGTTTCCAAAAACCAACTGAAAGTAAAAGGTTGAAATTGGTAATTAATATTGCCACAAAAAGAACGAAATAATGTTTCTAAAGTAGTGTGTGGGAGAATTGAACACAAGTTTGGAAACAAGCACGGGTTGCCTTGACTGTGTTGCTACTATGGGTGTGCAAAACCGATTAATCGAAGTTTCTGTTGACCAAAAGTCTATTAACCGATTTTTCAGCTCAAGAAAATTCCGTACCGAAAGCCGAACTAAAAATTTCGGCTAACTGAAAATTTTGGTTCATCCAAATCCTGAGATGTAACCGAACCAAAAAACTTGGTTAACCAATTTTTCAGTTCGGTTATTGGTTAGCTGTTCACCAATAATAAAAAAAGTGTACATGTTCCCTAAAATTTTCATTTTTGATGATTAAATCTTTTTTAAAAAATTGAAGTTCAGTTACCATTTATAAAGAATAAAAAAGTGTACTTTCTTTCCTAAATTATTCACTTTTCATGTTTAATTTTTTTTTAAAAAAATTAATTCTGATTTGATTAACCACATTTTCTGACAGACCGAAACGTAACCGAACCAAAAACCAAAAATTTTTACAAGTTGGTTAACCGAACCTATATTTTCAAGAAAATTTGTTCGATTAACTGGTTTTTTCGATTATTCAGGTTACTTTTTGGTTTTGGCTTTTTTTACACACCCCTGGCTGCTGTTGCTAATTTTGTTGTGTTGATGCAACGTTCATTTTAATTAAAGCTACTCTTAATCGAAAATAAAAAAAGGGAAATCAATTCACTATGAACACCCCGCAACCCAGTCCAACCAAACCCCAGATGGACCCCAGCGGCTGTGCTCAATCAACCAGAGCATTCGTCGGTGACATTAGTGCCGGAAGACCTATCGTCGGAACAATGGCCAGCAGTACCCGACAAAAGATAGAGAGATGGCAGGACGTCCCTACCAGTTGTAGATGAGCGAGGGGGCGATGTCATGGCCAGTGCTATCGGAAAGAGAAAAGAGAGGGGAAGGGCATGTCACCGACCTATTCTCAGTGCCCCTCCTTGTTAATAATAATGACAGATCACAATAAACCACCAAAATAAAGAGAGCTGTGTGAATAAGGCCTATAATTTTGCTGTCCTCAAAGGATACGCATTTCAGAGTAACAATGGGCTCTAATGGTCTTTTTCGGTGGCTTGCTAGTAATAATGACCTCTAGTTGTCTTTTTCGGGGTCTCCTTCAATGGAAATGAGTATTAATGTTTAATGTATTTCTTTTTTCCTTTTCAATTTTTTTTTTAAAGTCTTTCTTTCTAGTAGAATGGGCATTCAATAGTAATCCAACCCTAATAAAATGAATTTTATTCAATATTTAATGACATTACATAATTTATATAGGACATTTTTAATTACTTTAAAAAACGATCAAATGAACATTTTTTAGCCAGTTCTAAAATATCATCATTAGTGCCCCTTTGTAAAGCTTCTAATTTTTGGTCAAGTTTATCAATTCTGTTGTCAATTCTATCAATTCTTTGTTCTAATGCCATGGCTCTTGTAACTGGCATGCAAGAAAAGGTCTCTTTTTTTAATTTTGTGGACACCAATAAATCAACATAGAACACATAAGCAACTCAAAGAATAAACTACTTCCAAAGCACTCGTAGCACACAAGTCAATTAAGGAAATTATGCTACTATCTTAATCGTCTTGGTGTTTTTTTTTTTTTTTTGAAATAGAAAATAATTTTAGCTCCAAGCATATAATTGACAACCTACTAATAATCTAAAGTCCTAAAATCAAGGAAGAGATTTAATAGATACCAAAGTTGGCCTATCTTGTTCAGCAAGATACCACATATGTCCTTTGATTGGGGCCTCAAAGTAGCAATAGGCAGCAACCAGGACTTCAGCGGGATTCTTCGTGAAGCACTCAACAACATCAGCAACCAGTGAGCAGCGATAGCGTACCCTAAACACAACAGTAATTCCAGCATGCAGGTTGTGGTGGGTTGAGGCTGATGAATGTGTGAAGCATGTAGGTTGCAGGTTCGAACGTTTGAAACAACAAGTTTTGGGGTTTTTTTTTTTTTTTCCACTGTTTCAAACCTTTTGGCTTGGCTAGCAGTGGAATTTAGGCTGTGGGTTGACTTAAAATTGAGAACTTGCTATAATACCAAGTTGATAGAGATTGGGTGGAGAAAAGGAAAGAAGGGAGAAATTTAGGGAGAAGGACGGAAGAAAGAGATTGGCATCTATGTAGTCAAATCAATATTCATTCATTCAATAGTGCATGATAGATCATTAACAAAGGTACATAGACCCCTTATTTATAGGTGCATAACCTTCTTAATACGAACTAATGCGACTTGCAATAGGAATAAGAAAGTGTGATATTCTTAAGGAGACTTGTACACCACAATGCTAATCCTAATAGAAATAGGAAACCATAATAAACTATAATTATAATCAAATATCTTAATTATTATTCTTATACTTCTTCGTAAAATAAGTCTTGATGAATCCATCATCCAGTTAGCAAGTAAATCCTTTGTTCTATCCATTTTTTTTCCTTTTTTTAAATGCAAGCTTCTTACAAACACTACAGGAAAAACATCTAGTGCACAAACATTTTGACTGAAAAATGGGCAAATTTTGGTTGAAAATCGGTCTACTGATGAGAAATTTGATGGATTTTATGTCCATCAAAAATCACTGGTCCAAATGGACTTTTCAACTGACTGGTTAGAAATTCTGACGAAAAATTTTGACCGACCGACATTCCATCAAAATTTTCAATGACAAAAATGAACACTTTCTGATGGATGTTTTGATGGGCTAATAGTCCGTTAGAATACTTTTTGATGAGAATTTTGACCAAAAAGTTAGCCCATCAAAACTTACAATATTTTAGGATTGTCTTAGTGGAAGCTATGTTGACGGAGATTACTAATAGGCTCCATCAAAATTTTGATGGACACCGGTCAAAATTTTGGTCACAATGAAATTTTCTAAAGTAATAAAATATCGAAAATGTTGAAATTTCAAATTTAAAATTTCAACATCTTAGATTTATAAATTCTCCATTTTCCACTGTTTTTCCCTCTGCTTCTCCTTCCTCCCCTCCTCCCCAATACGTTTAAATTTTTTTTCCTTTTGAAGGTGACCACAATCAGAAATTGAATTTTCCTTCATTGACAAAATTGCACCAAACTAAGAATTTAAGAATAATAAGGTAAGATAATCCCTTTTGTTGATATCTCACAAATTCAATTAAACAATCTATATTAGAATGACAAAATTAACATTTTAAGCATAATTTAACAAACTTAGTTATTCCCATTTAAACTCTCTACTTCCCCTTCAATGTCATCTTCGTCAAATCATCATTGAGCATCCAGTTGGAGAATCCAAACAAATTATGTTTGGAACCTACAAGTACATATGAAAAAATAAGTCAATTGGAGAATCCAAATAATAATAATAATAATAATAATAATAATAATAATAATAATAACAACAACAACAACAACAACAATAATAATAATAATAATAATAATAATAATAACAACAACAATAATAATAATATCAATAATAATAATAGTAATAATAATAACAATAATAATAATAACAACAACAATAACAACAACAACAACAACAACAACAACAACAACAATAATAATAATAAACGAAATGGAATAGAAATGGTGACCAAATTTTAAATCTCAGAGTTTAAAATTTAGGGATCGAAATTATGAGAAATATTTATACGAATTTTTAGATTGAAAAACTTAAATCTTGGAATTTTGGATTTGAAACGTTGGGATGCAAAATATAAAATCATTTTACGTAAATATTCAAATCCAAAAATCTCAAATTTTAGATCTTGAAATTTTGGGATCAAAAATACGAAAAAAATTTACATGAACTTTAGATCAGAAAATTTTAAATTTTAAATCTTGGAATTTAAAATTTGAAATTTTGTGATCGAAAATTTGAAAAAAATTATACGAAATTTTAGATACGAAAATTCCAAATTTGAAATTTTAAAATTTGGGATCAAAAATACGTAAAAAAATTTATACTAATTTTAGATCCGAATATTCCAAATTATAATGACTCATATAAATTCAGCAACTATGCTAACAAAATACACAATTCAATTATCCCCACTTCAGTAATCTAACTCAATCAACTGAGATGACAATTCATGATTTTGGATCTAGTTGAGGGATGGCAAGATTGGTTACGTTTGAGCTAAAGGATGAATGTGGATGGAATTGTGGTGGGGAAGCAACGGTAACGATGTAGGGGTGTCTGGAGGCTAGTTCCGGCAGCCATAAGGCGGAACCACACCGAACTGAGGCGGCAAATAGGGTGACGCCCCTATGTTTGGTGCGCGAAACACAGAAGAGAAAAGGGGAGGTGAAAAGCGACGGTGGTTGACACGGTTGTGTGTTGGGTCTCGGCGATGGCTCGTTGCCGGCAGCCAAGGCCGGATAACAGTGGAGCTTGGCAGTAGTAGTCGCAACAAGGAGGAGGAGAAGCCAAGGTGAATGGAGAAGGGGGTCAAGGGAATAATGAGGGGAAGCTATGAGGCCCCTGCTTGCTTGCTTTTAAACAAAACTTGAGACCCTTGTTCTAAAATGGGTGAGTCAAGAGCCAACCTTTCTTTCTTCCATTTTTTCTAATTTATTTTGTTTATTAGTATTCAAGAAAAAATCATCTCAAAATTAATTTTGTTCTTATTCGTTATAATTTTGACATGTGATCAAGTTATTTACCATACAATTAGGAAATACTAGTTGGCCCCCTCTTCTCCGTTTTATTTTGTCCTTATTGTTTTCCTTAATTATTGAGCTAATCATGCCCGGGTCAAAACCTCCTATTACTCGAATTCCCATATATATATACACACACACACACATGCACATACATACATACATACATACATACATACATGTATATATATATATATATATATATATATATATATATATATATATATATATATATATATATATATATGTGTGTGTGTATATATATCGTATATATATATATATATATATATATATATATATATATATATATATATATATATATGTATATGTATGTGGTGTGTGTGTGTGTATATATATATATGTACACACACACACACATATATATATGTATATACATACACACACACACACACACACACACACACACACATATATATATATATATATATATATACATATATTATATGTGTGTGTGTGTGTATATATATATTTGTGTGTGTGTATATATATATGCTTTGTGTTTGTGTATGTGTGTGCCTATATATACATATATATATATATATATATATATATATATATATATATGTGTGTGTGTGTGTGTGTGTGTGTGTATGTATATTTAGATGTATGTATTTACATAATTATAACCCAAATTTTGAGTTATTCTCCACTTTGATTGATATTGCAATAATATGACTAAACGCAAAATTATAAATAATTAACGGGGTGTTACAGGGGGGAATGGGGATAAAATACAAAAATTATTTTTTTATTGGTTGTTCGTTGTGATGGGTTTGTCAAATTTTTTGTTGAAATCCTTGATTTTCCATCAAAATTTCCGTCAAAATCTTTGACGAACCAACTTTCTGTCAAAATATCGTAAAAAATTACATCAACATCTGTATGATCTGACGCACTATCAAAATCCTTAGTTTTCCATCAAAATTTCTGACAAAATATTTGATTAATCAACTTTTCGTTAAAATAGTCCGTTAAAAATTACGTCAAGATCCACATAACCTGACATACCGTCAAAATCCATAATTTTCCATCAAAATTTCTGTCAAAATTTTTGACGTATCAAGTTTCTGTCAAAACATCATTCAAAAATTTCCAAGCCATCCATATGGTCTAACACACCATCAAAATCCTTGGTTTTCCATCAAATATTTCCTTAAAATTTTCGATGGATCAACTTCCTGTTGAAATAGTCTGCCATAATTTAAATGCAATTTTGTAGGCAATGCTATCCTGAACAGAAATCATAATGATGGTTATTTAAAAGTAGCATATTGCAAAAATTAATCTAAAAAATTACTTTTGATGATTTGTTTTCAATTTATTAATGATTTTCTATTTTTTGATTTAAGATGATTTTAACTTAGTATTATTCTTGTCAACCAAATTAATTGAAAGCAACCTTCAAACAAATCTTAGGCTATGTGTCCACAAATACTAGTTAATTATACCAAAAACTTATAGTGATTGTCACTATACTACGACCGCCATAATTGGAAAACTTAGAGCATACAACCGGTTTATCTTAACCATTCATTTGATCTTTTTTTAAAGTAACTAAAAATGTCCTATACAAATTATGTAATGTCATTAAATATTGAATAAAATTCATTATATAAGGGTTTTGTTGGATTACTGTTGACTGCCATTCTACTAGAAAGAAAGACTAAAAAAAATTGAAAAGGAAAAAGGAAATATATTAAACATTAATACTCATTCCCATTGAAGGAGGCCTCCGAAAAAGACAACCAGAGGTCATTATAGACAACCAGAGGTCATTATTACAGGCGAGCCACCGAAAAAGACCATTAGAGCCCATTGTTACTGTGAAATGCATGTCCTTTGAAGACGGCAAAATTATAGGCCTTATTCACACAGCTCTCTTTATTTTGGTGGTTTATTGTGATCTATCATTATCATTGACGAGGAGGGGCACTGAGAATAGGTCGGTGACGTGCCCTTCCCTTCCCTTTTCTCTTTCCAATAGCACTGGCCATGACATCGCCCTCTCGCTCATCTACGACAGGTAGGGACGTCCTGCCATCTCTCTATCCTTTGCCGGGTACTGCTGGCCATTGTTCCGATGATAGGTCTTCCGGCACTAATGTCACCGACGAACGCTCTGGTTGATTGAGCACAGCCACTGGGGGGTCCATCTGGGGTTTCGTTGGGCTGGGTTGTGGGTGCCCATAGCGAATTGATTGCCTTTTTTTAAATTTTGATTGAGAGTAGCTTTAATTAAAATGAACGTTGCATCAACACAACAAAATTAGCAACACTAGCCAGGGGTGTGTAGAAAAAGCTAAAACCAAAAAGCAACATGAATAATCGAAAAAACTAGTTAATCAAACAAATTTGCTAGAAAATATAGGTTTGGTTGACCAACTTGTAAAAATTTTTGGTTTTTGGTTCGGTTACGTTTCGGTCAGTCAGAAAATATGGTTAATCAAATCAGAATTAATTTTTTTTAAAAAATTAAACATGAAAAGTGAATAATTTAGGAAAGAAAGTACACTTTTTTATTCTTTATAAATGGTAACCGAACTTCAATCTTTTAAAAAAGATTTAAACATCAAAAATGAAAAATTTAGGGAACAAGTACACTTTTTATATTATTGGTGAACAGTTAACCAATAACTAAACTGAAAAATTGGTTAACCAATTTTTTTGGTTCGGTTACATCTCGGGATTTGGATGAACCAAAATTTTCAGTTAGCCGAAATTTTTAGTTCGGCTTTCGGTACGGAATTTTCTTGAGCTGAAAAATCGGTTAATAGACTTTTGATCAACAGAAACTTCGATTAATCGTTTTTGCACACCCATAGTAGCAACACAGTCAAGGCAGCCTGTGCTTGTTTCCAAACTTGTGTTCAATTCTCCCACACACTATTTTGGAAACATTATTTCGTTCTTTTTTGTGGCAATATTAATTACCAATTTCAACCTCTTACTTTTTGTTGGTTTTTGGAAAAAAATTCATCATAGACTCAGATAAATTTGTAATCTATTTTTTCACTAACTAATTTCTAATCATAGCTTTTTTTACTTATCAAACCACTCATATAAACTATAGTGTCTCACTAATATAAATTCATGAAGTATTCTACTTATGTTCCACCAATTCATGTGAACATTAACATCATCAGAATTTTGAGTTCTTCAATGAAGAAAATTTCTAATATCAATTCTTTAATGAAGAACTTTGGTGATTATGATGAAAGAAAGATTGATCAGGCAAGTTTAAAGATTGATTTCAATTATCATAATTTTGAATATGTAAGGCAAAGATCTGAACTGAAAGACATTCGTGACTGAATTGCTGACTCTTTATGGCTTGCCAAATAACAAAATTAGTATGGTTATTGTCTTTTTCCATTATGACTTTATTTTTGAATTACCCAATACTTTAGGTTTGATTTATTGATCTTGCCAAAACTTTAATTCTATGAGCAATACTTCAATAATAAATTAATTTTGCAAATTTCGTACCATCAAATTGTAGTACTAGTTGTACTTATTATTGTTGTAGTAGTCTTTGTTGTAGTTGTAATAATAGTAATAGTAGTAATAGTAGTAGTAGTAGTAGCAACAATAATAATGAAACAACAAAAATATTGTTAATGTCCTTTTTCGTCATTTTATGTTAATCGGCTAACTCAACAGCCCATTTTACTGAACAAATTCTTTTTAAACAACAACTTAAACAGCTATCCGCTATCCGCTACAATTCAACAGTTATCCACTACTCAAACAGCTATCCGCTCCTTAAACAGCTATCTGCTACTCAAACAGCTAATTTTGTCGAGCAGCGCCTAAAGCTACTCCTTAATTGAAACTTAAAAAAAAAAGGAAAATCATTTCGCTATGGAAACCAACAACCCAACCCAACCCAACCAAGACCTCCTGCCGGCTACATCAAATCAAGCAGAGCATTCACCGTCGCCATTAGCGCCATACAACCCTATCACCAGATCAATAGCCAGCACCATCGAACAAACAAAAGAGAGATGGAGGAAGCTCACAAGCAACCGGAGATGAATGAGCGGTCGACATCATGGCTAGCACTAGCAGAAAGAAGAGAAGTATACCTATTCTCAGCACTGACATCCCTCTTTACTAATAATAATGGCAGATCGTCATGACTCGTAATGAATCGCCCAAAATAAAGAGAGTAGTGAGAGATAAAACCTGTAATTTTGCCCTACTTGAAGGATATGCATTCGACGCTAACAATGGCCTCTGGAGTCTTCTCTAGTGGTTCACCGGTAATAATGGCCTCTAGTCTTCTGCTGTGATCTCCATTAATGAAGATGTAGCATCAATGTCCAATATATTTTGTTTTTTCTTTAAAACATTTTTCAGTTTTTCTTTCTAATAAAGTGAACATTCAAGAGTGATCAAACAAATCCTTCTAAATAATTTTCTTTAATATTTAGTGACATTATATAACTTCTACAGTATATTTTTATGGGTTTTTCTAAAGAGTGCCCAGTGGGCACTGTTTAATAAACAATAAATAAGCTTTACCTACCTAAAATTATTAATCTGGCACAGCTAATTTTTGGTATTTGCAAAGCATTAAACTGATGTTTTATTATAACTAGGGGCAAAACTGGAATACTTCATTATATAGCCTGCCTTTTCACTTTCCAATATATTTATAAAGTACTCTGATTTTCTACTTTTCCCACCTCCATTGTTCTCTCACTTCCTATAATTACACTGCCACTGTGAGAAACAATAAAAAGCACTATTCTCTCACTACACTCCAAAGAGAAGATTGATTTACTCTTTGCTAAAAGCTAAAGCCACTGTTGAAATTTTTCATCCAATGTGCACATTCCTGAAAGTATATAGGAGAATTTAACTAATTAATTTGGCTGTAAGACATGAACTTGGAAAACGAATCGCCGCTGATTTTATTGCAAATTTATTTAATCAATCTTTTTAGATCAAATTATATCATATTTAAAGAATTTCATATGGAGAGTTGGTATATATATTTTTTTGGAATAAAGATTGTTACCTTAATTTGATTTTCAGAACAACATCAATGTAGATACTTTTTCATGCTATTAATTAAATGTTGCTATTTCTCGCTCCTTTTTTGAGATCAAATTTTGGTAAATTCGTAGTTCATGCATTGTGATTTTTTTTGGGGGGGTAAAATGAATCATGCCTTTAATATGGATTCAAATGACTAGAACCTTTTAATTTGATATTCAATCATTTTAAATATCCCCAAAAAAACTAATTTGATATTAGCAAAATCATATGACTTACATAGTTGCAAGATAATCTGAGGCCCTACATAGTAAGCAAATGACTCGAACCTTTTAATTTGATATTATAAAGAGTTCTATGGTAGTAGATATTAAATTCAAACATAATACTCCCAAACATAATTGGCTCTAACATTTTTAGAGAAAATTGGGTTGAGCTCTTCATTCCTTGGGGGCATTTTTCTTTTGCTTTTAATTACTTAAAATGCTGGCATTTCCCCCAAAATTTTTCTTGTGCGGACATGTAGTAATATTGTGGCCCATGCGCTTGCAAAAGCTATAAGTTTTCACTTGCTTGGCTAGTTCCTTTGAACTCTTTCTTCTCAATTGCTTGGGACGACCTTTAGTTTTTGATTGGGGAGGACAATGAATAAAACCGACATTATTGCCAGTATGGGTATGTGCCACCAAGTCCTCTACTATCAAGTCTTCCACCGGTGATGATAACACTTCTGTAACTTGTGCTACTTCACAACGCCAATGCATTGGAAAACATATAGAAGGGACGCAAAAGCAATCCTTGTGCACAAACACAGATAGTATGTGACGACAAAGAATTCCCTAAAATTCTAAATGTTTGCAACTGCAACTAACTGTTTCACTATCCCAAAATACTCTGTGCTTGGAGGTAGCTCCAGTGCCATGATGTTGCACAACAAACTCATAGGGACTCACTTCGAACATCATATATTGGCTAGCTCTTGCAAACTCATCTTGAAGTCTTTTAAAACAAAATGGGGTTAAGATATCAAATGCTTGCTTCTCTAATGGCGACATGCTTCTCAAAGGATTGGCTCTATATGTCTCCAATTGTATGACATAATTGTGATTGCTCAACATCTTCAATTGCAAGATCAACCTATAAATTCAAATATTCTATTATCATGAAGCAAGTATCACAAAAATCTTACAAAAATCATATTTGCAAATTTAATTTGTAAGTCAATTTTTATTCCTAAAATAAAATGATAAAATAATGTAAGCAAGCCCAAAAAAAGTTATTATAATTCTAATGCATACCTGTTTGATAAATTGACTTAAACAAGTATAAGAAGCCACAAAGCGTTTGATAAATGCATTAATACTTTCATATCGCCCTGTTGTTGTCATACCCGCAAAAAAAATAACTCCGAAGATATCCAAGCACCCAATAATGCCTAATTCGATATAAACCCAACACATGTTTATTTGTCTGCATGTTATATTTTGCAATCACTTGTGGCCATTGTTACTCAAATTCTTCAGCATCTTCAAGCTTGTACAACTTGTAAAAGTCAGCACACCAACTTTGATAATCTTGACGAAGAATTGAAGTAAATCAGCAACTAAACTTAGTAGTAATGTGCCATATGCAAAAAGCATGATTTGTGGTGGGCATTTCTTTAGAAATGGCCTCAGTCATGCATATATCTTGATCGGTCAAATTGACAAAGGTGGCTTCTTCATCAATTTTGCAAATATCTGCAAGCCAATTTTAAATCATTAGACAAATGCAATATGCATATCACAATATGTCAAAATAGTAACTTTAGGAGTATAAGCTAAGGAATAATAATATGATATGTACAAAACCAACAATACAATAGATTAAATAAATGCAAGCACCAACATCTTAACACTACACAAAGTAATAATGACTTAGGAATATAATGCACAGACAAGGACTGATGCAATGATACATACGTCTGACATATGAGCTTAGTTTTTTTCCCTTTTTTTCTTTCTTTTTTTTTTTGGGGGGGAATCGATGAGCCTAGCTTAGGAACATGAGGCTTTAACAAATCAGTTACAAGATATGCAAGTGAATTTTAAATTATTAAAAAATTAACTCTACATAGAACATATATTGAGAATAATGGTAAATTTAGGGAAGAAAAATACCTTCATTAGCCAGATAAATGGACTGGTGGTTTCATTCTGAAGTAGTGCACAAGAAAATAATATCATCCTCCCATGGTTATCAACACCCACAAAAATACGAAACGGCATGTCATAAGAGTTAACCTTGTATGTCGTATCGAACACAACTACATCCCCAAATCTTTGATACCAATCAAAACATTAGGCAGGAGACCAAAAAATGTGTTCCAATTTGTTCTCTTTATCAAGTGTAAAAGCATATTGAACATTGGATTTTCATCCTTGGCATCTTTGCAAAATTTGCGCAAGTCCATTGCATCATTGGGTCCCATCATTCTACTAACCTTGCCAAACAAGTTGTGAATGTCCTTGGCAAGAAACTGAAGATGGCCATGTTTGACATTATTTTCCAGTTCTATGATACGCATGATTTGTCTAACCGATAGACCCGCTTTTTTGAACAAGAGAATCCACTCCTCAGTTTCTTTATCAATGCTACGATAAGTAGATAGAAAGTGAACCTGTTCCGGAGACAATAACTTGTGATTATGATCATCCTTGAATAGTGTCACTTGCCATTCTTCAGGAAAGATGTCAAATGATCTTTTCAATGTAACTCTCATATAACATCCACATCCACATTTGTGTGACTCCCTATTTCTTTGCTCTACTGCTGGATTAACAACTTTTGGGGGTGCCCATCCTTCACAAGAGCAAAAGAAATCTTGCCTTCTTTTTACTCCATTCTTATTTTCTGATCACCCTTTTCGAACACTAAATCCACAGCTTCTTGCAAAGTTCTTATAGAAAAGAAAAGCTTCCTCCAAACTAAGAAAGCATTGCCCAATAAAAGGTGGAAAAATATCAATTGATTCTTTGGCTTTGTCATTGTCGTCTTTAGGAGCTTCATTTAAATCAAAATTTCTCATGACACTTCTTTCATTGTGAGGCTCAGTTGACATTTCTTCCATCTAGGAGACAAGGAAAAAAAAAATACTAAATTCCGCTTTGTTAACCAAATTTTGATAATTTAATTGAAAAATAAAAATAACAGTAGAGAAGCTTTAATTATTCATTTTCATAAAGTATGATGATCATGATGAAGACGTCAAAGGGAAACAATAAGCTCTATATCTTACTTTTAGTTGCTTTAAACAAGACTATGCCTTGCATTCATTTAAAAAAGAAAATAAGAGACAAGACTAAAATAAATGAAAGAGGTTTACACCTTTCACTTTTAGGAAAGCACACCTTGGATGGAAAATTTCAACAGCAGCTTTAGCTTTTAGCAAAGAGTAAAATAATCAAGTCTTTAGAGTATAGTGAGAGAATAGTGCTTTTTATTGTTTCTGACAGTGGCAGTGTAGTTATAGGAAGTGAGAGACCAATGGAGGCAGGAAAAATAGAAAATCAGAGTACGTTATAAATATATTAGAAAGTGAAAAGACATACTATATAACGAAGTATTCCAGTTTTGCCCCTAGTTATAATAAACCATGAGTTTAATGCTTTGCAAATACCAAAAATTAGCTCTGCTAAATTAATAATTTTAGGTAGGTAAAGCTCATTTATTGTTTGTTAAACAGTGCCCACTGGGCACTCTTTAGAAAAGCCCATATATTATACTATAACATCATGTACAAATTATATATATATATATATATATATATTATATATATATATATATATATATATATATATATATATATATATATATATATATATATATATGTATATCATTTCTAGAAAATGGGCATGTAGTATAGTCAAAAGAGTATTTATAATCCTAGTGAAATCAAGAAAAATAAGTGAAATACTATCAATACACTAGTCATACCGTTACATTTAATTCATTAGTGAAGTGAATATGCCTAGTCATATTTTAAATAATATTATTCTGTAATCATTTAGATTTCTGATGCTGTAAATAAAGATGAAACAACTATTATAACTGCTTACACTTCTCATATTCCCTTTTATTTGATTCTTGTTCTAATTGCACTTACGATAAGGTACGCAGTGGGTCATACGGGTGGGCCTTTTCCTTATGAAAAAACTCCATTTTGGCTCATCAAGTGTTAAATAGAAGAAAGGAGTTAATGGCTGGTGGCAGTTGGATGTTCTGTTCCACCGCAATAAGTGACTCTTATGAGCCCTTATTCTTCAAGTAATGCCTTATAACTAATAAATATGCCTCCCGTAGACCCCTGTTAGAAAAATACATAGCATATTAGCATATTTAATTGTTAATGGTATGGACTGCTGATAACAAAGCCTACAACACAAGCATCTAGAGTTCAAAAGGACAACAATTTCACAATAGAAGCGCTAAGTAATTGTAAAGGCCCTCTCGCTGCGTGTAATCTAGCCAATTCCTCAAAGCAAATGTCATGGCTGATGCCTATGCCAATACGTCTAACTTATCTATAAAAATATTGGCGTACATTAATTGAAAATATTTAAAAGCCTTTTTGGATTTCAAGAAGGTTGAAGACAGAATCGGCTCACTTGGCAGAGATAGAGAATTCTAAAATCTATTTGATATCAGGGTTATTGGGAGTACAAGTTCAGTCACAATCACAATAGAAATCTTAGAAGGGAAGTAAGAACAGTATGATTAAACAAGTTTTTCTAAGAAAACATAAACTTAGCAAGACATTAATACAAAAAAGTACTTATATGAAAATCATAAGTCACGTCTCTTGAGTAACATACATGTCACATGTTCTTGAAGTCAACATAGAGGGTGTCTAGTGGTCTCTGCCTCACTTTCCACCAAGGAGGTGAAGGTCCAAATATCTTAGAGGCATGGGAGAAATTTAAGCTCAATGGAGCTCACCTTTCAACTTCAAAGTCCATGCCCTATACGACTTAACTCTCAATATGCAACTTTAAGTGAAATCCCATCACTTTTCCTCTCCCATGGGAAAACCCCTGACCTCCATATAATTTGGAAAGAGGCTGCCAATCATTGTAATTACTAACAACAAGTCCCAATTTCTTAATTTTTAACACCGTAACTATCTTAATGGGGGATTCATTAGTAGTTCTATATTGTTTTCGATAAATTTTCTCTCCATTGCGTAAGAGTTAGGATTGTTGTGTTTGTCGTTAATGTTGCCTTCTCACCTTGGTGTGAGTTTATGCTTTCACCTTGGTCACAGTTTCAGTGTGAGTATTTCTTCTCACCTTAATGCGAGTTTTTGCAGATCTAGAGGGGTGAAGTTGTGGACTCGACGACTAGGAATGTTGGATTTTATCGTATGAGGTTAGCTTCCTTTACTTGGGGGATAAATCAACAATAAAATTTCCTAGTGTCTTATAATGACCATGTTCCTTTCAAGCATAGTCTCTCACATCAAGATATTTGCTACTTTAGAGAATCATCTTATATAGCTCATCGCTATTTAAGGAAGACACAAAGATGTTGAAGAATGCGGTTTGTGGCTTGAAGGAAGTTATAGGCTTTGAGCTAGACAATAATATCTTTACCATTAATGTTTTGGATATGCGCATTTATGTTGATGTTTTAGATTTACTCATGCTAGATAGTTTGCATTGTAGATGATACATGGTTTTTTTTAATGAATGAAAAGCATACAACTTTAAATGAGCATAAGAACTAGTAGATGATTAATCACAAGTATAAGCTCAAGTATGATATGGCCTTAATCCTCTCACTCCCTTTGATATTATCCCCACTACTCAAGAATCCAAGGCGAGCTTTGATGTATCTTGAAGAAAAGAACACGAACACTCAAACTTGAGTTCAAATGCTAAGCAAAGCAAACTGAATTCAAGCGTGAGTCCAAGTGAATCCGCGAGGGAATGAGAGGATAAATGAGACTTAAACTTTTACTTAGATACCAAAAACACCACTAAGTTTAAGTTTAGGGCCTTTAAGCTTAATTAAAATACAGTTATTACCATCTAATGAAGACTTAAGACTTACTTAATCACCACCCTGACTGGCCTAGTTTGAGACGTTTTTAAGGTAATCAAGAGCAATGCTCTCAAATCTGATTTCAATTGATATTTCAAAGTTATGTTTTCAAAAGTAAGCTTTTTAAGCCTTATACTCACGGCCGAAGGTAGCAAAATAAGCTAAGGAGGTTTCCCCTCTAGGAAGGAAAGCCCTTAAATGTGCTTAGCGAGTGCTTAGAACTAACCTAGTTACAAAGCTTGATTAACTTAAGCTAATTACAATCTGATCACTAAGGAAAGCAAAACAAATGATCATACTTAGCAATAATACATCCAATTAGCTTAATACACCAGCTTTATTACAGAAATGTGGAGAAAAGTAGCCGTAAAGCATATCTCCTTTTTGGCTAGCCAATCCGGATGCAAGGTGCATTTTCTTCCTTTTCAATCCCATTGTTTAGCTCATTCCAAGGTTGTTTTTCAGCAAATGATGATGTTCCTAGCTGCCTTGACTCATGATTGAAGCAAACACACAATTAGGTAGCTAAGCAAACCCTCTTAGGATGGAAAAACACAAAGCTCTTTAACCAGGTTCTAAAAGCCGAATTCTGCCCGATTTTCTGCCCTTCTTTCAACCAATCAAAATTGAGCATGATTTTAATTTCAAATCATGGGGAGATATTTTAGAGTGTGTACAAACCCCCCAGCAAGGAAATCAAGGTTTTGACATGTTTAAGTGGAAGAATTCCACTTAAACATTTTACCATGCAGTTTCGAACCAAAACTGGCAGGCTTGATAAATTGGCTTGATTTCTTCACTTTTATTGAGCGTGATTGACTTTAATTGCTTGGATATGAAAGTTAACATATGGAGGAACCAAAAATTAAAAAAAATATTTAGCTTGAGCCATAACGTAACTTAAGAAATCAGATGAACAAAACCGGGTACATTCTGGCCGTTTAACCTGGAATCACCTTCTTGATGCTTTTGCAAAATGTGAGTCATTACTTGGACTTTGGAGCTGACATTAAACCCTGCTAGACTTGTTAGACCTTTTTCACTATCTTGGCTTGAGGGGAGTCCATCATCCTTCCCTTGTTGAATAGATTTGATCCTCAAGTCAGCAAGGTAATCATCAGCTTGGTAAGGACTCAAATCAGCCACATTGAATGTAGCTGAAACTCCATAGTCACCCAGTAAATCAACCTTATAAGCATTATCATTAATCCTTTCAAGTACCTCCAATGGACCATCTACCCTGGGCATTAGTTTGTTCTTCCTGTTGGATGGAAATCTTTCCTTCTATAGGTGTATCCAAACATGGTCTCCAAGTTAAATAACCATCTTCTTCTTGTGTTTGTTGGCTTGAGCTTGATAGGTTGCATTTGCTTTCCGTATTCTGCTCATGTATCTTCTGCAGCTGCATCCGCATTTGGCTTTTGATCTAAAGGGCGTGGAGTGAGATCAAGTGGACTAATTGGATCAATCCCATAGACCACCTTAAATGGTGATAGATCAATAGCCTTACTAGCAGCCCTATTGTATGCAAACTCTACATGGGCTAAAAGCAAATCCCAAGCCTTGGCATGAGGTTTAATCAAGGCCCTTTAGGAGTGTTCCTAGGGTTCGATTAGTAACCTCAATTTGCTCATCAATTTGTGGATGGCAAGTAGTACTATACTTGGGTTTAGTACCACCTTCCTCCACAATATGATCCAGAAATGGTTAAGAAACTTAGTATCCCGATCAAAAATAATTGATCTAGGTGTACCACACAATCTAGCCATTTTCTTAAAGTGTAACTGAGATATGAGTGTAGCAGCATTGGTCTTGTTACTTGAAATGAAATGAGACATCTTAAAGAAGCTGTCTACCACAACAAAGATTGAATCTTTGTTCCTTTGGGTCTCAGGCAATCCAAGAATGAAATCTATAGTCACATCAATCCAAGGAGTGGTGAGAGTAGGCAAGAGTGTGTAAAGGCTGTGGGGTAGAGAATGACTCTTTGCCACTTGACAAGTTCTACACCTTTTCAGGATGTCTTATATGTCCTTTTCCATACCTGGCCAATAATAATGCTCCCTTAGCATAATGAGTGTCATGTTTTCTCTATAATGGCTAGCTAAAGAACCTCTATGTACTTCTCTAATCAAAAGTTCTCTCGTGCTACACCTTAGTACACACAGCCATATACCCTTGAAAAGAAACCCTTCCTGAACTAGGAAATTAGCTTTGGGGTGCTTTGAACAAATAGCAAACAACTCCCCAAAGTCTTCATTTTCAGCATACAAAGCTTTTAGATGCTCAAAACCAAGTACACAAGCATCTAATTGGAACAAAAGTAGATACCTCAGAGATAGAGCATCGGCCCCTTGGTTGAGTTTTCTAGATTTGTGCTTGATTGTGAAATGAAATGATTGTAAATACTTAGCCCATTTAGCATGGCGTGAATTTAACTTGTGTTGGCCTTGAATATACTTCAAAGGCTCATGATCAGAATGCAAAATAAACTCACTTCTAGCCGAATAATGACTCTAACGCTCTAAACACCTCACGATTGCATAAAATTCTTTATCATAGGTGGAATACTTTCTTCTTGAATCACACAGTTTCTCACTAAATAAGCCTAATGGTTTACCTTTTTGAGTAAGAACACCACCTATTCCAACTCCAAAGGCATCACATTCCATTTTAAAGACTTTATCAAAGCACGACAAGGCTAGAGCAGGTCCTTGAGTTAGTTTTTTCTTCACTTCCTCAAAGGAAGCTTGGGCTTTAGGGGTCTATTGGAATGATGTAACCTTAATAACCTCAGTCATGGGAGCCATTATAATGCTGAAGTTTCGAATGAACCTCCTGTAAAAGGAAGCTAATCTATGAAAGCTTCGAACATCATGTATACTATGGAGAATAGGCCAAGATCAAATGGCCTCAATCTTACTCTCATCTGCTTTTATGCCATCTCCAATAACAATGTAACCTAAGAATGTTACCTCATGAGTAAAAAAGGCACATTTCTTAAGGTAACCAAACAACTTTTCATACTCAAGAACAAGCATGACTTGAGTCAGATGATCTTGGTGCTCTTGCTCATTACTTGGAGTAAATCAGAATATCAATTGAAGTAAACTACCACAAACTTACCAATGTACAGCCTAAACACTTAGTTTATTAACCTCATGGATGTACTAGGAGCATTCAAAAGACCAAAGGGCAAAACTAACCATTCATAAAGCCCTCCTTTAGCCTTAAAGGCCATTTTCCACTCGTCTTCTTCTCTAATCTGAATCTGGTAGTAACCACTTTGAAGATCAATCTTTGAAAACACTTGAGAGTTATATAATTCATCCAGCATGTCTTCAAGTCTAGGTATGGGATACCTGTACTTGATTGTGATCTTGTTAACGGCTCTACTATCCACACACCGATGTATTCCTTCATCCTTTTTGGGAACTAAAAGGGCTGGTACAGCACATGAACTTAAGGACTCACGAGTCAAGCCCTTGGACATTAGTTCCTGAGCTTCCCGCTGAATCTCCATAGTTTCCTTGGGATTCATTCTGTAAGCTGGCTTATTAGGAAGGATAAAACCAAGAATGAGGTCAATGTGGTGTTGGATATCTCTTTTAGGAGGTAAACCTCTCTTTGGGAAACAAATGACAAAATCGATGTGTGAGTGCTTTGGCTATAGGGTGAGAGGGTAAGGGGGATTCTAGTTCATCTTGTATTCAATATCCACTCTCTAAAGGCCTTGAATTCATGGTGGGAGGCCTTTAACAATGGCTCACTAAAAGTGAGAAGCAAGTCAGACTGTTTGGGTTTCATTTCGGGCTTATCTTAATGGAGCTTTAATGGGGACAAAGGTGTAAGGGTAATCTTCTTGCCTTCCTTAGTAAAGGAGTATGTATTCAAGAAACCATTATGCATTACCCTACGGTTATACAACCATGGTCTTCCCAAAAGAATATGACATGCATCCATGAGAATAACATCACACCAAAGTTCATCTTGGTAGTTCTTTCAAATGAAGAAAGAAACAAGGCACCGTGAGTTCACTTGGATACCCTTGCTTTGATTCTGCCATTGAATGTTGTAAGGGTGTGGATGAGTCATGGTTTGCAAGCCTAGTTTCTCAATCATGCTAAGAGAGACCACGTTTGCATAGCTTCCTCCATCAATAATAATAGGACATACTTTCCCTTGAACCGTACAATGGGAGTGTACAATGTTCTCTCTTTGCTCATTTTCAGTTCTTTTCTGGCCATGCAAAACTCTTCTCAAAACCAACATCTCTCCTTCATCAGCCTCCTCCCTTGCCTCCTCTTGAGTTTTCTTAAGGTTATCCTCAAAATCATCCTCATTTTCTTCTTCTTCAAACACTTCTTTCACGGCTGCCCATTTGGCTAAGACTATAACCTTACGGTTTGGACAGTCCGAAGCAATGTGCCAGGTCCTTGGCACTTAAAGCATCTTTTGTTGCTTATAGGGTTAGGATTGGGTCTATTTTGAGGGGTTTGAACTTTTTGTGGAGTTTGGGGTCTTCGTGGAAAGGAAGGAGGCGGATTTGGGGGCTTAGAAGTAGGATTAGAACTCTCCCCGTTAAAGGGTTGGTTCCAGGTAAAGGGTTTGGGGTTTTGAGGTTTAAAGGGCTATCTTGCTTTCTTTTGTTGCTCAACCTTGTAAGCAACATGCAAACTTCATCAAAAGTGGTATAAGCTTGCAAATCGACTGTATTAGCATACCTAGAATCAAGGCCTCCTAAGTACCTAACGATAGTTTGCTCTTCGGGCTCTTGGAGATCACACTTGATTACAAGCTTCTCAAACTCACGTGTATACTCTTCCACATTCGGGTTGCCTTGTCTCAAATTATGGAGTTGAGAATAGCAATCTTGAACGTAAGTTGGGGGTAGAAATCGAGCCTTGAGCTTGGCTTTCATATTTTCCCACGTTTTGATCCTAGTCTTTCTTTCTCCAACCCATTTGGCACACAAGTTTATCCACCATAGGGAGATGTATTTTATGAGCCTTAAAGCCACCAATTTCACCTTCTTGTCTTCAGAAACATCTTGGTACTCAAAAACACGATCAGCTGTGTGTAACCAATCCAAAAATTTTTCAGGATTAAGCTTGCCTTCGATTTCCGGGATTTCAACCTTGAAATCATTGAAGTTTGCTTACATACTTGGTTCTAGTCTGGCCATTCTCAAAGGTTCATCCTCACTGGATGAATCGACATTATGGCTAAAGACTTGTTCTTGTCTTCTATGATCAAATTGGAGTGGTTCTTCATTCATCTTCTGCTTATGCTTCAAAATGGCTCTGAGTTGCTTTCTTAAGTAATCATTCTAGGCTTGAAGTTCTTGATCATGTTGAATTCCCTCATTGATTTTCATCAATAATAACCCATTTTAGGCTAAGAGTGATTGGCAATTCTTCATAACTACCTCAAATTTCTCATCCAAACTTGTGCTAATACTCATTGTGTAACCGGTTTGTGTTTGAGCTAGAACAAGGATTGTATTTGTAATTGAAAGGGGAACGAACCTAGAAGGGTGGAAGAAGATACTAGGCCAAGAAGAAACCTAAGCTCTGATACTAAATATGATGTATCTTGAAGGAAAGAACACGAACACTCAAACCTAAGTTCAGATGCTAAGCAAAGCAAACTAAGTTCAAGCGTAAGTCTAAGTGAATCCATGAGGGAATGAGAGGATAAATGAGATCTAAACTCTTACTTAGATATGGAAAACACCATTGAATTTGAGTTTAGGGCCTTTAAGGTTAACCGAAATATAGTTATCACCACCTAATCAAGACTTAAGACTTACTTGATCACCACCCTGATTGGCCTAGTTAGAGATAAGCAAGTAAAGTATTTAAGGAAATCAAGAGCAATACTCTCAAAACTGATTTCAATTGATATTTCAAAGTTACATTTTCAAAAATAAGCTTTTTAAGCCTCATACTCACGGCCTAAGCCAGCAAAATAGGCTAAGGAGGTTTCCTCTCTAGGAAGGAAAGCCTTTAAATGTGCTTAGCTAGTGCTTAGAACTAATCTAGTTACAAAGCTTAATTAACTTAAGCTAATTACAATCTGATCAGTAAGGAAAGCAAAACAAATGATCATACTTAGCAATAATACATTCAATTAGCTTACTACACCAGCTTTACTAGAGAAATGTGGAGAAAAGTAGCCGTAAAGCATCAATTAGCTTAATACACTAGCTTTACTAGAGAAGTGTGGAGAAAAGTAGGCATAAAGCATATCTCCTTTTCGGCTAGCCAATTCGGATGCAAGGTGCATTTTCTTCCTTTTCTTTCCCATTAGTTAGCTCATTCCAAGGTTGTTTTTACAACAAATGATGATGTTCCTAGCTGCCTTGGCCCATGATTGAAGCAAACACACACTTAGGTAGCTGAGCAAACCGTCTTAGAAAGGAAAAACACAAAGCTCTTTAACCGGATTCTAGAAGCCGAATTCTGCCCAGTTTTCTGTCCTTCTTTCAACCAATCAAAATTGAGTATGATTTTAATTTCAACCCATGAGGGAATATTTTAGAGTGTGTACAAACCCCCTCCCCAGCAAAGAAATCAAGGTGTTTAAGTGGGAGAATTCCACTTAAACATTTTACTGTGTAATTTCAGACCAAAACTAGCAGGCTTGATAAATTGGCTTGATTTTTTCACTTCAATTGAGCATGATTGGCTTTAATTGCTTGGATTTGAAAGTTAACATCCAGAGGAAGCCAAAAATGCAAAATATTGAACTTAAGCCACAATGTAACTTAAGAAATTGGATGAACAAAACTGGGTACATTCTGGCCGTTTAACCCGGAATGACCTTCTTAACTATTTCGGAAAATGTGAGTCATTGCTTTAACTTTGGAGCTTACATTTAACCTTGCTAGACTTATTGGACCTTCTTCATTGTCTTGCCGTGAGGGGACTCCATCAGCTTTGAGGCTGAAGTAAGAGCCAAGGACATGAAGGGGATATAAGAGCAACTAAGGGCAGAAATTGAGAAAATGAATGAGCAATACAAACTTAATGCCAACAAGAACCGCTCTCATATTAAGTTTAAACCAAGAGACCCTGTATTGTTACACTAGAGAAAAGAAAGCTTCTTTTCAAATAGAAAGAACAAGCTTATACTTAGGAAAGATGGTCCTTAAAAACTTATGCAAAAGGTGCTAGTGAATGCCTACATGATAGAGCTTATAGCTGATGTGAATATATTCACCACCTTTAATGTTAGGAGTCTTATTCCTTGCATTGAGGTTGAGGATAAGTATAATGAAGATTTGAGGGTAAATCCTCTTCAAGGGAGGGAGGTTGGTGCTAAGCAAACTACAAGGTTTAACCTACTTCTCCCAACCGAGGCCATGATTTAAGTATGAACAATGACTACTCTTGGAAATAGTGCTCAAGAACCTAGTCCTTGAAGGTGATTATTCTCTTGGAGTCCTTGAAAAGCCTAAGGAAGCTTAGGAAAGGTGGCTAGGTAATTAATAGACTTAAATAAGGAGCTTAGTTATTTTCTTCTCCATAGCCATATGTTCGTTACTTTGCAAATTCTGGGCATAATATCTTCTCTAACTTCTAGCTCTATTTTGAATGGAAAATGGACTAAAATTTTGGTAAAATATACAAGTATAGATAGCCCAGATGTCAATTTTTTAAGATAGATAATCTTTGGATTCCAAGTACTGAGTGAGGTATGACTCTTAAACCAAACAAGGCTCAGTGAAGGTCTAGAAATGGATGATTATAATTAAGAACTTAATCAGGCCAACAAATAGATGATTTAGAAGTTAAGCTTCATGGAAAGATAGTAGACACTTCTAGAAGCTTCCTCTAAAATATGTCCCTAAAATTCATAAATTTGGGGTGGATGAGGACACCATCGAGCTGTACATGTGCAGTAAAATTCTAGCTTGGCATTCTATCTAATGGTCTTCCTTTTAATTGTATAAGTAGCTAGAATTTCATTAGTTATTTTCTTTATAATTCTATTGAGTGGTACCAAGCCTGGAGAAGAGGGTGCCCCACTATTTAATGACTTGATTCCTAGTAATTTATTCAAATTTAGAAGACATGGGTTAATGAAATGAAAAGCTTAATGCTTGTTATCTCTCTACATCTCAATTTTTTAAATCTCACCAGGAGAGAAGTGAATTTAAGTCTTCCTTTATTTCAATCTTTGGCGCTTAGGGTTTATGAGATTGAAGGATGGGTTTAATAGTTTAGGTGGTGGTTTATCCTTTATCCTAAACATATCTCTTTGATTATTTGCTATT
Organism: Carnegiea gigantea; assembly: GCA_029747015.1. Lineage (NCBI taxonomy): Eukaryota > Viridiplantae > Streptophyta > Magnoliopsida > Caryophyllales > Cactaceae > Carnegiea > Carnegiea gigantea. Next base: position 246,679 of record JAKOGI010000732.1, read on the forward strand.
ATCTTTACAAGTTTGAATCAATCAAGAGCTAGATTTATGGATTTCTTCATTGGGGCTTCTTGTTCAATCACTTGGGTCTCTCCTTCGTCTATGTGCCTTTATTTGGCCAAGGGAACCCCTTATGGGTTATTTGGCATCAGAATAAATCATTCTGCTTCAAGTGCATTGTTGATAGGGACCCTATTCCTAACCTTTGTGATTCACCAATTTATCATTTGATCACACTCTTGCACCCAATGTGTTTGACTCATTTGACTTCTGTTATATACCTGACCCTTGTTTCATTGAGCCTAATGTTGATTGGGTTGACATGAAGTCATTTTATAACCAAACTAAATTGAGTGAGAGGCTATGTGAAGAAAGCAAGGGATATTCATTACCTGAAGTGAACTTAAAAATGTTTTATGGCTGTGACTTATTACTAAATAAGCATCATACTACCACAGAGGTGACCTTAGCTATTGAGGCCTATCTAAGTGTTAGAATTTGAATGTTTCGAGATAGTAAGTCTGGCTGAAGATAAAAAAACATAGCACGCATTAGGTGACAACCCAATCTCTTTATATGAGTTTGATTCTTTCATTTTTATTTTGTTAAAGGTTCATCTATGTCTTAGAGTGTGATATTTCAATTGATTTTTAGCTCTTGTGGCCTAGTTGGTTTTTGAAGTTACCATTGGAGTTGTGGCTTAGCTTTTAGGCTTATGTATTGAAGATGCTTTCCACATAATAGCAAATTGTGTCGCTCTTTCTACGTCTTTCTCTTTAGTATTAGCGTTTGCATTGAGGACAATACAAGGTTTAGGTGTTAAGGGAAGGAGAAGGCAAATAAAATGTTAAGAAAAATTGAAATGAAAAAAAAATTAAAAATTTTTGACATGTGAACTCGATTTAGGAAGAGAATGTAAAGCTAATCGTGTATGTTCTATTCTTATTATTTAGATATGATTGATGTGACTTATGCCCATTGAAAATTATTCTTTGTTTTAACTAGTTGACAACCAAGATTTTTGCTGTGTCGATGTTGCCATTTAGCCAATCTGGAGTATGAAATGAAACTCCATTATCAATATCATTATGATGTTGTTACAAGTATTGAATTCCTAATTTTCCTTTTAATTATTCCTGAAATAACAATAAATTGAACTAATTATATTTTGATTTTAGCACCAATGTTCAGCCTTTATATTTATTCATCTGTTTAGTTACCTAAATGCGTACTAAGTGTTTCTTTAAGCATTATCTTCATCTAAATCTTATCCACTCAAGAAAGCACATGGAATCAAGTAAACTTCACAAACACACGATAAGAAAAAAACTAAAAAAACGAGAAAGAAAATAAAGTGAATAATAAATTGTTTTTGCACTGGGAATCTAATTTTAAAGGTGATCTTCTGATTTTATTATGTGGGGGTGGAATCTTTTACTTATTGTTTGCTACATGATAGACATTGAGTGCTTAATTTTTCTTGAGTCATGGCATATTGACTTAGTTGAAATTAGAGATGTCTAATGATAAGCTATTGGTTGGTAGCGAATTAATTTTTATGATTTAGAGTGGACATTCATAGTTGCACTTTTCGAGTTTCTTCCCTATTCTTATTCTACTTGATAGGTTCAATGAATATGTATTCTTTGCTTGAGGACTAGTGAAATTTTGGTGCGAGGGAGTTTATAACTCATAATTTTATGCATACTTTTACTCCTATTTTACCTACTTCTAATGACTTTGAGAGCATTTTCATGTAAAAACAATGCATATTTTATATGATTTTCAGTTGTGCAAGAATATTAAAATGTTGGTGCAAAACCAAGTGATTTTTTCTTATGTTCTTCATTATCCAAATCACAACCTAGCCTAGGCCAATCTCAATACTTCCATCTTCTTCATCCTAGTTCATGTGTGGGCCTATGCTTCTCATTTTCACCAGCAACTCGAATCTCTCATCCCGGCCTAGCCACCTCTAGTTCTCATACTCTCTATCTTCCTCACATTTTGGGTATGTTCTCTTGAAAATCACCAGTCCAGCTCAAGTGCAGCCTTTATCAACTGCCTCTTTAATCAAATTATGGCTCGTTGTCTCATTGTTCCCTCCTACACCCAAGCACATCATAGGTCCGAGTCTCCAATTCCTCACTTTCCCTCTCGTGAGGCCGAATCAGTAGCAACCAATAAAAATGTTCCACACGTATTACCTTAGCCCACCATAAAAAAATTGAAGCATGTGTATGCCTAGGTTCCACAATAGAATTTGCCTATATTTTTCGTGCGATTCAAATACTCATGATTCTTTGTAAACTAAGTTATGAAGTACCAGTAATTTTGCATTCAAAGGGGTCAAAAGTGTGACAATTGAGACTTACTTAGGTGATTAATTTGGGAACTAAAGATAGATAAGTTTTTAGCTATAAAGAGGGAACAAGAGGAAAAGTGCAGATGAGAGAGACTAGACCTAGACAATAAGATGAGAGAGACTACACTTAAATGGTTGGTCATGTTAAGAGAAAGAGTGCGGATGTACCTGTGAGAAGATGTGATATGATTAACCTTCAGGATTGTAGGAGAGGCGAAGGATGACCTAGGAAAACCTTTATGGCTAATAGAGGATGTCGGTCAGGATAGGAGTCTATAGAGGGAAAGAATTAAGGTTGTGGACCATAGGTAACTAGCTTATTGGTTTACCTTTGCTGCTGAATGATAGGAGTATGTTGTGTGTGGTATTAGTTTTTTTTTTCCCCCCCTAACTTGCACTTACAGTATTTTTGTGTGTTAGTATTATCCTTTGCTCAATAGTGTTGTTAGCATCCTAATGCCGATTGTTTAAGGTATGACACCTAATTTCCTATATACAAAGCATCAAACAGATGAAAAGTTGTGAGTTTATCTTTGCAATGGACGAAGATATCTTCTAACTACTCTCAATAAAGTAACTCGTAAGAAAATTTCCCATGCAACGATAACCTAGCCCATAATTTGTGCACGGACTCTATGTCATGATGTAACAATCAGTAAGAGGGGAGATTATCTTTTACTTTAATATGGCTAGAGAGCAAAAATGTTTTGCCTATCCTCAAATTCTCCTTAGACCACTAAGAAAGGCTCAAAGGACCTCCAACACAATCTGACTTGCATAAGGACGTTACAGAATTGAGAATGGGCAACTTTGTCTCTTCCAGATCTACGTCATTTTCACATGGTTGGACGTGTAGATAACGTCGTCTGTTGGTGGTTTTGCCCATAAAAGTAACAATTTCAAATAAACCCTGCAGCAATAGCAGAAATAAAGAAAATTGAGTTTCAGGACTCGTCACCTAGGTCGTCATAGAAATTCAATAATCGAACGGGTACTCCAACAAAAAAAATTTAAGAAAGGCAAAAATTTCCTTTTTGGGACATGGAGGCACTAGAAAAAAAATAAAAAAGAGGGATAGGAACAAAAGCAGGAAAGGGCTCTTCAAGAAATAGGTTAACCTGTTAATGTACCCAAAAGGGTTAAACATTCAAAACTTAACTGATGATAAATCAAATTCGCCTCTTAAGAATTTTAGCCTTTTAAAGTTCACCTTATGATGAAATTCAAGGTTAACCCGTTGATGTACCGAAAAGGGTCACACATTCAAAGGTGAACCGAATCAAATTCGCCTCGGGAGAATTCTCGCTTTTGGAAATTCACCATAGGAGGATTCAAAACTAACCCGTTGATATACCCAAAAGGGTTATACATTCAAAGGTTAACCGATACTAAATCAAAATCGCCTTGTGGAGAATTTTCACCTTTCGGAAGTTAGCCTTAGCAGGATTCAAAGTTAACCAGTTGATGCATCCAAAAAGTTTAAATATTCAAAGGTTAACCGATAATTAAATCAAAATTCGGGTCTGGAAGTTAGCCTTAGGAGGATGCAAAGTTAACCCATAAATGTACCCAAAAGGGTTAAATATTCAAAGGTTAACTGATGTTAAATCAAATTCGCCTTTTGAGAATTTTCGCCTTTAAGAAATTTGCTTTAGTAGAATCCAAGATTAATCTGTTGATGCAACAAAAAGGGGTTATACATTCAAAGATTGACCGATATTAAATCAAATTCGCCTCTTGAAAACTTTCGCCTTTGGGAAGATCGCCTTAGGATGATTCAAAGTTAACCCGTTGATGCACCCAAAAGGGTTATACATTCAAAGGTTAACCAATATTAAATCAAATTTTGTCTTGTGGAGAATTTTCGCATTTGGGAAGATTGCATTAGGAGGATTCAAGGTTAACTCATTAATGTACCCAAAGGGGTCATGCATTCAAAGATTAACCGATATTAAATCAAATTTTGCATGGGGAGAATTTTCGCCTTTAGAAGTTCACCTTAGGAAAATTCAAAATTAAGTCATTGATGTACCCAAAGGGGTTACACATTCAAATGTTGACCAATATTAAATTAAAATTCGCTTTGTTGGGAATTTTCGCTTTTGAGAAGTTTAACTTAGGAGGATTCAAGGTTAACCTATTAATGTACCCCAAAGGGCTATACATTCAAAGGTTAACCACAACAAATTATTGCAAATTTCAACAGGAAACAAAAAACTAGTAGTATTGCATAAATTTGCAAAACTGCCTTCACACAAATAAAGAAAAATGGACAAATTGAAGCAAATAAGCGAGAAAGATGTAAATTTTGATTCGGGTTGATGCATCTAAGCAAAAGAAAAAAAAAAAAAAAAAGAAAGGCAGAAGTAAGTACCAAGCAGCGTAAAACGGTAAAAGAACGGTAACCAAAAAAACAAAATAGAAGAAGAAGAAACGCATAGGAGAGCGCACGGTGGGGAGAATTAAGGGCCAAACTACCTTCAAGTGTTGCTTTGTTAAACTATTAACAATAAATTGTTCCAATTTTGCTGTGCTATTCGCTTTTGCCGGTAGTTGCACTTCGTTCACGAATCTCACAGCTGCAAAGAGAGAGAGAGAGAGAGGAACAATGAGGTTGACATAACCAGACGGGAAGAAGACATTTATCAAAAGAAAAAAAAAAGCAAAAGAAGAAAAACACAAAGAAAAAAAAAAAAAACAGAGAAGCAGCTGCATATTTGTGAGTTGCATAACAAAATTACTTTTAAGTGTTACTTGGATAGATGATTTGCAATGAAATGTCCTCTCTTCTTTGTTGATGCTTCCCTACCACCTTTCATGAGGGAAAGAAAAATGTGTCTCGCTCTGCTTTGATGATGTCACGCCATACACTGGAAGACTTTTCACACAGAAAGAGAAAGAGAAAGAGATAAGGGAGATAGAAAAAGGAGAGATAGAAGGGAGACTCCTGCGGGAAAAATATATGCAAGGCCTAGTCTTCAAATTAAGAAAAGGTACTTAATTAAGCTAGTAAATCTTCATATTCTGGATAAGAGAAAAAAATATTTTGAAAATTTCATCTTATAAATTCACACCAAATATTATGCAGAACCTACTAAAAAAAATTGAGACATCAGTCACGCTTAAACATCAAGGTTGTGTATGTGACCTAGTCTCGAGGGGGCATTTGTAGAATGTAAAATTTTACGGACCGATTAAGACCTGCTACATGAAAAGAAATAAATATTTTTCTTTCAGCTAATTACAGCATGTCACGTGTTAAATTAATTACTGCAGTACGTTAAATTAAATATTTAGCGGAAATGTATTGCGGCCAATTAAAAAGCACCACGTGGTATGGATGATGTAGAAAATAAATGAATATTTCTTTTAATAGAGATAAGGAGAAAAATCCTAACTTCGACTTCTCTAATAAAAGGGAGCCACCCCTCATTTAGGAGTTGGCATATTAGAATAACTCACAAGAGCTCAAGACTTTTCTCTGGTAGAAGACAACAAGCATTCTAAATGCGTGCCGTCTGCACACGGAGATTGAGCTCATATCTTGATTGAGATTAAGCCTCTTAGGCCATCTCTCAAGAACAAATTCATTCAAGTCTATTCAAGAAAATTGAATCAGCAGATTTATTATACTTATTCTTGTAATAGTTATGCAGAGATTGTACCTATTTTTTGATATAAATACAAATATTTAGTTTGTTACTCAATTTCTTGTCTAATTTATTTTAAACTTGAAATTTGGGTTTTTAGTATGATAGTCTGAAAGAATTTGAGTACGTAAAAGCTTTAGTGTTTGGAGGATAAATATCACCCTAATTGATTATGAATGGCTCAAACCTGTCTCTTCTAATTAGAAAATCGTTACACAACTTCGCTAAATCAATTTGCCGGTGCTAGGGTTACAAGGCGTTAGATGATATTTTTCTAAAGCTTAATGCTCTAGCTTTATTAAATTCTTGCACTAGTGCTAGAGTTATCAAAACTAATAGGATTTATATTAGGGTTGGACCTAAAAAATAATCTAAGGAAAAAGGAGGAAGATTTGATGGTGGGTGTCTTCTGCAGTCTAACTCATGGATAAATCAATTTGTGTGTTGATAATAAATACTAATTTGTATGGTGGATATAGGTCATGCTAAGTGTTTTCTTATATTTGGTGTCTTTGGTGATTATTTGGTTACTTTTTAGTTGATTTATTTAGTTTGTTAATTTCTATTCTTAAATTTATAGATTTTAATATTTTATTACATTACCCCTCCCCCTCGAAAGAGTGGCCTTTTAGGTCTATCCTAGTAATTTTGGATTAACTAAATTTTTATTTTTTTAGTGTATTTTAATTTTTACATTAATTTTCTGTGCTATTTTTGGCATTATTTACTGGTTTATCAGAAATTAGGTTAAAATTAGTTTATTATGTGTTTTTATGTATTTTATGCCACTTTAGGGTTGATATAGATTCCTAATATGCTGTTGTTTAATTTTAAAATGTTTGAAAATTATTTGATAATTTTTCATAATTATTTGGTGAATTGGATATAAGCAAGTTTTTACTTTAATAAATCTGAAAATTGAGTTTTTATTTTTCTTTTTACATTCTTTAGGGCTTCATTAAGTTCATAAAACTACGTTTTACAATCTAGTGGATTTTATTGTTTATTTTCATGTTTGTTTAAGTGCAGTTCATTAGTTATTTAATATCATATTCTATTTTCTATCTATACTTTTGCAAATAGTTTTTGTTTTATTTTTCTAAAATTAATTAGATATATTCGAAGAAACGTAAATTTAAGTATTTGAATATCATTAATTTAGGTGATTTCTATGAATTTTGACACAAATGTTCTACTTGATATTTTCTGTTTCAATTTTCAATTTAATATTCAGTGGTTGTTTTTGTTTTTATTATTCGACAATAATTGGGTTGAGTATTTACTATTTTATTTCCAGAATAATCATTAGAATATTCTGAAGTATGAATTAGTAATTTTTCATATTTTTATTTTTTTAACTTGATTTGTTTTAGTAATTAAAAAGAAAGTAAAAAAAATTAGAATAGCGAATTTAATTAGATTTGAAATAGTATATTATTATATCTTTCCTCTTAAAATTGATCCCTACTTCTCTATCCTATATTCTTATTTATTTATAAGCCGTTGCCAGGGAAAAAAATATTAGAATACTGAATTTTGTTATTTTGTTTCAACTCTAGTATTTTATTTTTGTAGCTTGTCTTAGTTAATGAGATTTAGGAGTGGTCGCATGATCCAAGAGAAAAAAGAACATATGTTTCAGGAGTTTTAAAGCAAAGTGAGTGATTTTGAATCTGTGGGTCATTCTAAATCTGTAAGATCTAAATCGGTGAGTTCTGAAGATGTTAAAGTTACGATGGCTACTTTATGTGAACTTGGTGCGCTTAACTTGGAACCACAACATTTGTCTATCACTTATCCTACATTAGACTGACCATATAAACTACACTCTGGATTTTAAAATATGTTATCTAAATTTCATCAACTTCCTGGTGAGGATCCATATTGTGAGATTAATAAGTTTATTATTACATGTTCAACCATGGAACCTGAGGGCATCATCCAGGACTAAATTAGGTTGAGAGTCTTTCCTTTTTCACTATACTGTAAGGACAAAAGATTGGCTATGTTTCTTGTCACCTACAACGTTCACTACATGGACTCGAGTTCATAAAGCATTTTTAGAAAAAAAATTTCCAGCATTTAGAATTGGATCTATTAGAAAAGAAATATGTGTCATTAACAAATGAATGGGAAAACTTTTCACAAGTATTGGGAATATTTTAATAAATTATGTGTTAGTTGTCCACAATGTCAAATCTTTGAACAATTATTGATTTAATTTTTTTTTAAGGGTTTAGTGCCTATAGATAGAAATATTATAGATGTCGCTAGTGAGGGACCTTTGATTAATAAGACTATGACTCAAGCCAGAGAATTGTTCAATATTATGGCCCAAAACACTCAATAATTTAGAGCTAGGGAATCCCAATTTAAGAAGGCAAATTAGCTATCATTACTATGCTGAACAAACTCATCACTGGAAGAGTTCAGGAAGCAGTAGTGTGTGGTATTTACTATTTAGAGGGGCTTCCTACTGATGCGTATCCTATGCTACAAGGGGGGATGTGAATGCGATGTTCTCTAACCTGGTCAAAGGAAGTATGATCCATACTCTAGCACTCATAATGAAGGATAGAGATATCACCTAACTTTAGGTATGGACTTACGACCCAAACCCAAGATTTTTACTAATCACCACGTCAACAATCTACTCACAATAGAACAAATTTCCTTTTGGAGCAAGTCATAAAAAGATTGATGACCAAAAAAGAAGATTAACACTGGGTTTTAGAGCATGGAAACGACTCTTAAATAGATCTAAGTGAGATAGACTACTACTGATAGCATAGTTAGCAATCTACATGCCAAAATGCAACATAGGTTGTCATCTCAACCTTTCCAGAACTCAAAGGAAAACGTGAGCGTGATGACACTTAGGAGTGGAAAAGAGCTAAAGAAACCTAGGAAGAGTAGAGAAGTGCAAGAAACAGAGGCCAACAAGCCTAAACCGAGGAAGGACCAAGATCCTACCTATAATGCTAAGGGAGTAGGTGAGAATAAGAAGAAATCTTACGAGCCACTATCAACTTTTCCTAATAGATGAAGAGGGACGACTTCCAAGGTATATAAGGAAAACTAAGAGATCTTAGAAATATTTAGGAAGCTATAGATCAACACCGCTCTCCTAGATGTTATTAAGCAGGTGCCTCATCATGCTAAGTCCCTAAAGAGCTTTGTACTATGAAGCGTAAATTGATAGGGAATGGAAAGCTAAGTGTAGGGGAAAATGTGTCTGCTATTCTCTAAAAGAAGCGTCCTTCTAAATGCAAGGACCAGGTGTATTCTCTATTCCTTATAAAATTAGAAATATTTTATTTGATAGAGTCATGCTTGATTTAGGAGCTTCCATTAATGTAATGCTGAGGTTCATTTATGACAAATTGAATTTAATAGAGTTAGAGAAAACTGGCCTCTTCGTTTAGTTAGTTGATAGTAGCAATGGATACCTAGATGGAGTCTAAGAGGATGTCTTAGTCTAAGTCAATGAGCTCATTTTTTGTGCAGATTTTCATATATTGGACATGGGTCATATATGCCAAGGCATTCTGATATTGCTTAATCGACCATTTCTAAAAACATCAAGGACAAAAATACATGTTCATATAGGAACATTGACTATGGAATTTGATAGTGAAGTTATTAAGTTCAATATTTTTGATGCTATGAGATTTCCTACTAATGTGAACTATGTTTTTGCACTTAATATGATCGATGAATTATCTCAGGATGTTTATGAATTGTCTGATGAAGATGAAATGCAAACCGTGCTTCTTAGGGTTTGTATCAATTTTCATTTCAAACGTGTCCTACCATTTTGATAATGATGTAGTAGATAGCATAGTGTTTTCGTTGGAATTGCTTGTAATTGATAGACCTAAGCAGCTAGAATTCCCTGAAAGTCACACAAAATTGCTACCTTCTCATATCTCACCTCGTAAACTAGAACTAAAACCATCACCTGAGAATTTTAAGTATGTTAATCTTGCGGATGATGCGACCTTGCCTGTTATAATCTCTAAAGCACTTATAGTTAAGTAAGAGCATAAACTCATTAATGTGGCCAGAGAACGTAATGATGCATTAGGGTGGACATTAGGAGACCTTAAAGTACTTAGCCCCACTTTATGTTCACTATAATAAAATCACCTTAGAATCATATGCTAACGCTAAGAGAGAGCCTCAACGAAGAATGAATCCACCTTGAAGGAGGATTTTTAAAAAGAAATTCTTAAGTGGTTAGATACTGGAGTGATATACCCCATAATTAATTTTGAGCAGGTTAGTCTTGTTCATGTGGTTCCTAAAAAAAGGTGGACAATGGTAGTTCAGAACAAAGAAGGTAAATTCGTACCTACTAGAGTGTAGAGTGGTTGGAGAGTGCACATTGACTAGGGGAAGTTTAACAAAGCTATAAAGAATGACCATGTTTCCTTGCCCTTCATGGATTAAATGTTAAGAATTCTAGCTAGGAGGTCACACTATTGCTTTCTATATGAATATTCAGATTATATTCAGGTCCTAACAGCTCTAAGGATTAGGAAAGATCACTTTCACATGTCCTTTTAGCACTTAAGCTTTTAGAAGGAGGTTGTTTGGTCTATATAATACTCCTTCTACATTTCGGAGATACATGATGAGCATTTTTTATGATTTTATCGCCAAAATTATGGATATTTTCATAAATTATTTTACTGTGCACGGTGATTCATTTGATGAATGCTTACATTATCTCACTTTACTGCTCAAGCATTGCATTGAGACTAATTTGGTGCTTAATTTTGAAAAGTGTTCTTTTATAATAGAGTATGGGGTAGTAATAGGTCATGTAATGTCATCTAAGGGATTCGAGGTTGGCAAGGATAAGGTAGACATTATTCAATCTTTACTATATCCAAAGTGTGTCAAGGAAGTGAGGTTAATTTTAGGTCATGTTGGTTTTACAGAATATTTATCCAGACTTTTTAAAGATTGCATCCTCTTTATGTACTTGCAAAAGATGCTCTATTTGATTTTAATGAGGACTAGATGAGAGCTCTTGACTAATTAAAATTGAAATTGACGAGCACTTCAATAGTACAACCCCTTAGTTAGGCCTTACCTTTCAAACTGATGTGTGCTACTAGTGATAAGGTAGCAGGTGCAGTCTTAGATCGAAGAGTAGGGAAGGCATCTGATGTGATCTATTATTCTTTTGAAACTTCAGGCCTAGCATAGTGTAAGTACCCCACTATAGGAAAGGAAATGTATGCTATTGTCTTTGCTCTTGAAATGTTTCGTCCTTATTAGCTAGGTGTCAAACTTACTGTTTATACTAATCATGCTGCTGTTAAACATCTGTTGAATGAGAATGACTCAAAACATGGATTGATTAGATCAGTCTTACTATTGTAAAATCTCAATTGGAAATTAGAGACAAGACAGTAGCTGAAAACATAGTAGCTAAACATCTAAGTAGGTTAGAAAATGTGGAGAGTGGTAATCCATTGAGTGATTCTTTTCCTAGGAGACTTTATTTACTTTCACTAGTAGCTGCCTTGGTATGCTGATATAGTTGATTACATAGTTACCAAAATCTTTCCCAAATATTTATCTAGAGCCCAAAAGGAGAAGATAAGAGCATAGTCTAAATATTATGTTTAGGATGAGCCACATTTATGAAAATTTTATAGAGGTCAGATGATAAGGTGTTATGTAGATGATAGAGAATTTCATTCCATTTTAACTAGCCATCATTCTTCTGAAAGTGGGGCACATTTTGAACCTAAAAGAATAGGACTTAAAGTTCTTGAATGTAGATTTCATTAGCCTGTCATTTTTAGAGACGTCTATGAATTTTGCAAAAGGTGTGGAGCATGCCAGAAGATAGGTAATTTATCTGGACTGAATAAAACGCCTCTGCATAATGTGTATGTTTATGAGATTTTTTATATATGCGATGTTGATTTCATGGGACCTTTCCCTCTTCTTTTTATTTTACTTAAATTCTTATGCTCATTGATTATCTATCTAAGTCAATTGAAGCTGTAGCTACTAGAATTGATGATGTTAAAACTATGGTGAAGTATGTTAAATCTCATATTTTGCATAGATATGAAGTGCCCAAAGCAGTCACTAGTGATAGAAGAATACATTTTTGTAATAAAATCTTAGGTGCCTTGTAAGCTAAATATCATATAACTCATAAGGTGTCTACTGGTTATCATCACAAATAAATGCCCAACCTAAAACCTCTAACAAAGCGATCAAGGCCATATTAGAAAAGGATGCTAGGCCAAATAAAAAAAATTGGAGTCTTAGGTTAGATGAAGCTCTCTGGGCTAATAGAACTACACACAAGACACCTATGGGTATGTCACCTTACAGGTTAGGTTTTGGTAAAATATGCCATCTTCTTATAGAGTTAGAGCGTAAATGCTATTGGCCTACGAATCAGTGTAATTTAGATTATGACCTAGCAGGGAAAAAGCGTAAGTTACAATTGTAGGATTGTAAGAGATTCATCTAGAAGCCTATGGAATTCAGTGATCTACAAAGGAAAAGCCAAAGCTTTCCATGATGCCAAGCTTAATAAGGAAGAATTTTCGGTAGGTGAAAAAATGTTGTTATTCAATTCAAATTCAGACTCTTTCCTGGTAAGTCAATTTCTAGATGGCTTGGACCTTTTGTGATAGTAAAGACTTATCTACCTGGTGCCATTGAAATTAAATCTTTTCTACTAACAGGATTTTGAAGGCAAAAATTAGTTTACCAAAACAAGTTGGTTCAAGCGGTATGAAACTTGTTCTGCCTAAGTGGCTTGCGTACGAAGAAGACATGTGCTAGGAGAGTTAACCCCATTGAGGGGCATCTATGTCTTGAAACATACTAACAATAGTTTGTAGAAAAAATCATTAGATCACCAACCTATGTAGGAGTATATGGCTCGAGGAAAAGGTTTACGTCTCAAGTTTAGCATTATGTATGGAGTAAATTACTAGGAGAGTCATACCCCTTTGGTTGATCTATAACTCGAAACATACTAACAGTCAAAAAAGGATAAAATTGTTAACCTCAACACCTCTATTTCGGTAAGTGTAAGACAAGGAGTACTTAATTTTTAAGACCCTATATGGGTCTTGAATATGTGCATGAATGGATTTTTTTTTTAAAAAAAAAGGTGCAAGGCAAGTTTCGAAACAATTTCAACGAGTTATCTCCTCTAGTTTAATTGTCTCTATAGCCATGCTCGACCTCAATTTTTTCTATCGTAAACTTTGAAGACCGCTTGATTGGCATATGCATGCTTAAAAGAGATATATGATTATTATTCTTTTTATTTTGTTAAAGAAATGTTGTTCAGCTGATGAAGAAACTCTTTGATGGAATTGGATGGTTAGTTGTTTCCTACTTGTCTGGAAAAGACTAAGTAATTTTTAATCAAATTGTGTTTAAAGCAAGCTAACGACTAGTGTAAATTTCATATTTTAAGTGTGATTTTACAAGAAATAAAGGTAGTTTTTATGTGAAGTCGTAGATTTCCCTGCACAAGAATGTCCAAAGTTTAAGTGTGGGAAATTTGTTCAATCAAATTCATGCATGTTTTTATAATCATTTAACTTATATTATGTATATTATTTTGAATCATTTGGTTTATTTTATCTATTTTTCAGGTTAAAGGATTAATAAAGTGAAGAGGAGAAGAAAAGACATTAAGGGAGTTCTATTTGTTGAAGGATTTTTGTTGTTAATTCTACAAGTATACGGATTATCATTATAACACTTGCAGGTATCAATCCTCAGGGGCGGATTATGAAATTGGGTCGTGAATAAAACCACTATTCTATCGTAAGTGATATGGAAGCAAATAAACTAGTGAACCAAATGATATCAAATTAGTAACCAAATAACATCAATCCCATGACCTATGGTGGTGCCTGTCATCTCAACTTAGCCCAAGGTGAAGCAGCACATTGAACTTACAAATCTAAGGCTTAAAAACTTACAACCCAAAACTGGAGTTAAGGCACGATGCTGAACACCAGTGCGAAGTAGAGCTACAAAACCAACAAAACTTCGAACCAAAACGTAAAAATGGAATTGCAGTCTTAATCAACCCATAATTTACAATAAAATTACACCAATTTATAAAACTATAACCTGAATCTAAAACTAAAAAAGAATAGAAAAACGATGGGCCAAGACCCCCCCGGATTCTCTGTTCTTAGCCCCTATTTCAAGTGCTCCAAAAATGCAACTTTCAGCCCCTTCATTGCTCTCCCTTGATGATGGTGAGTTATGATGGAATGAATGAGAAGAGAGAGAAAATGGTTGAGTTATGGGAAGAGGAGGAAGGAAGCATCGGTTATGGCTGAATTAAGGAAGAAAAGATGAAGAGCCACAGTGCTCTATTTTCTTCTCTTCTGTTCTCTGGTTTCATAAATGAAGAAGGAGAAATGAAGGGTTGGGGCAGGGGCTGCTCACTACATATGTGAGAAAGGTGTGGCCTCCTGAGTGAGAAAAAGAGTTGTTGTCTGCCGAAGGGCCAGGCCCAGCGAGAAAACAAATTGGTAAGCAGAAAGGCAGAAAAGAAGGGGGAGGTGGGCCGCTGGGCCTTACACGCTAGATCGAGAGAGAGAGAGAGAGAGAGAGAGAGAGAGAGGGAAAGAAATGGAAGAGGGCGGACTGGGCTGAGGAGCTGAGCTGGGATTTTGGGCTTCAGATATTTCTTCTCTTCCATTTTCCTTGCTTGATCCAATCCTTGAACTAGTTATTTATTTTCCAAATTGTCCAAATGCCTACAAAACAAACAAAAACATATAAAAATTCAAATTTATTGATTTATTTTGAGCAAATATTATATAACAAAGAGGTATAAAATATCATCATGTATGACTGAACAAATACCCCACACCTAATTTTTGCTTGTCCTCGAGTAAAACAAAACTAAAAATCTTAGAAAAAGAAAATAAAATCATAACTCATTTTCGTAGGAATCACGGTTGTACTTAGCATGTGCAACAAGCCCTTTCAACCCCTGGGTTACCCCTAGTAGATGGGGAAGGTCTCGTGAGGGTTTGCAGAAGATATACCCATAAAATCTATAAAAGGAAGTGAAAAAGAGAGACAGAAACAGAAAAATAGTTTGGATTTACAAATGTAAATATACAAAGGAAAATACTATGCACATTCCAACTAACCAAATCACCCATGCAGCAAAAATATTTGGCCTACATATAAAGAGAATGTACTCATCAAGGCTCTTTACCCCGTTGATGACATCAAAGCACTAACTTTTCACTTACTGTACATCAAGACTTTGAATCTATCTCAATGCTCATGTGTAAGTGCATCATCGTCCTAGGACTTAGGTTTACCAGAATCAAACTCAATCTCACTTGACTGACACAAACTTTATTATTGACTTATTAACATAAGAAATAAGTTTTTCCAGTAGCAGTATTGCCTCAAAGGATAACATCCAGTAGCACATACCTCAAAGGGTAACAGCCAGTAGCACATGCCTCAAAGGGATACTTATCATTCCAAATTTTATACCTTTTCTCTATTTTCATCATTTTCTTTTTTTTTTAAGTTTTTTTAGAATACAAACAAAAAACGAAAGTAATCGTGTCAAAGACAAGTGGGAGAGCCAATCGTGGAAGACTAAGACCTTAAGATAATGGTGATGGTATAAATAAAGATTGGATTACACATCGATAATGATCAATTAGGGTTAAAATTAGGGCTTAGAATGACACACTAAGGACAGAGATCTATCATGCACATCACGCTTATATACAAGCTAATAGTCAAAGTACAGGGGATTTAAGTTGATCAAAATAACACGAAAGTTTCCCAAAAACAAAACAAAAATCTTTTGTGATTTTCAAAGTTTTTAAATTTTTATTTTGTATTTTCTTTCAAACTAAATTCTTTTCCAAAAAAAAAAATTTAACATGTTTTTCCCACACCTAAATCTCATAGTGTCCTCATTGGGAATGGAAAGAAACAAACAAAAGAAAAAAACTAAAAAAAAAAACAAATATACAAAAAATAGAAAAACAAATATACAAAAAGAAGACTAAGATTCAAAAAGAAAGAAAAAGGACATGACTCTAAAACTCAAAAAGAAAACAAAAAGATAGCCATAAATATATACAAAAGAAAATGAAATTTAGAAGGGGAGATAAAGAGAAATGTCTATAGCAGGTCAGGTGTTGAATTACACCAAAGCTATAGCCTCCAAAGAGTTACTTAGATAGAAGCTTATGGAGCATCAGCCACTCCATATCAAGTTGAAATGTGCTACTTAAATCAAAACACATTAAAGTACGTAGTAACTTATCAAACAAAGAGGACTAACTTTCAACAACATGGACACAGTGAAAAGTATAGAGTTGCAGGCAGAAAGAGTACATCCGCCATGTCAATGAAGCGCAAGTAAGGGCCGGTGTTAGCTTATCGAATTTAAGGGCCCAAACATCAAACAGGAAGATGTAATGCAAACTAGCCAACCGGTGGGTCATTGGCCTAGAAATTTTGTCATCATAAATTAGCGGTCTAGGTAAAATAGTGGGTCAAAAATCCACAAGTATCCTAATTTCAAAAGGCGTAAGAGTCTGTTCGAAATTAAAATTTGTAATGACATGATTATCAGACTCAACAACTTCAGACTTGCAAGATTCGAAGAGGATGTCTATTTGGACGGGGTCAAATGAAAAAGATTCATATTCAGTACAGAAACCCTGATCAAAACTTTCAACGAGATTACACCACATGAAAAAGATTCGAATTCCATAAAAAGAATATCATCATTAAATTCCATTTTAGTGGGTTCAATTACCTCCTCGCATGACTCTTGTAAATAAAGCCCATTTGACTCATCTAAATTATGAAGCTTAACTTCACTTGTGATGCTCATATATAACTCACTAGGGTTCCCAAGGTTGTCACCCACCTTAACTTCACATGAGTGATTAAAAATGGCGGGTGGGTCGGTAGAAACCAGGACATTCTCAGTGACATCCTTAGGTGAGCTGGTGTGAGGTGCAAGGTCTTCTGATAGAGACATAGGGAGGTCACTTTTTTATTCTCGACTAGACAAAGCTATGTCTTCATTCAAGTTAGGCCTAGATTGATAAGATGGCTCAAAATCACTATAAAGACTAACTACCAGTATAGGAGATTCTAAACTAGAGTCAGGCTCACTATAATTCCCCTATTATGACTGAAACAGTGAGAATATTCATCAATTCTCTTTTTCATGTCCTCTGTCATTTTATCGATCAATTTATTTATCTTCTTTTCAACACTTGCACATGTAACATTCACATAATCACAATACAGACAATTACAAGCATCATGATAAGAAGACTGATAATAATCACACAAAACAGGAGAGATTAAAATGGGGCATATGAGTTCCTATAGTGATCCTGAGGGTAAGGACTAGCATAAAAAATAGATTCACCATGAATTGGGTATCCAAAATTCTTTTTAGCTTGTTCAAACTCATAAGTGTCCCAAGCTAATTTTTCAAAGAAATTCCAAACCTCATCTTGAATTCTAGTTAATAATTCTAGTACTTCTCTAGGATAAATAGACTCAATAAAACCCCAAGATGCAGAATTTAAACCCACATCGATGATCTCACAAATTTCCTATTTTTGAAAATGTTGATTCAATGGAGCACGATAGCGATTAAGTCTCAAAAGAGAACTCCAGAAAGGTTCATGCTCATATTGTGGAGAATGAAAAACTAGCATTCTTGAAACTCACTTTTTAATTTTAAGAATATTTCAATTTTTTTGGATTTTTAAATTTTTAGTCATATTTTTTTAATGCTTTTTTCCTATTATTGAAAGAAAAAATAAAAGGGAAAACAATAAAGGAATGACTAAAACTAAAACATGACACTTAAATAATTAAGTTAACGAAATAAACTAACAAAAAGAAAACCATATGACCACAAGAAAACAAAGATCAAAAAGACTCAAACATTAAAAACTAACCTAATACAAAAAATAGAAAAGAAGCACACATGCAGAGCATGTACACCATTTCTTTTCATAATCTTGTTTCTGGGAGTTTTGATTTTTCTTTTTTTTTCTTTTTTTTAAAAACACAAAACAAAATAAAAAGGTGAATCAACCCTCAAAACAATATACAAACAGAAATGACCAAATATAAAACAAATACACAGCTACAAATAAGCGAAAAGAAAATTAGAAAATAAACTATACCTAAACAACCCAATTCTAAAAATAAAATTAAAATAGAAAATAAAACTCCTAAAATCAAGACTAAATACATAGAAAATTCCACACAATCACAAGGGACATAAATATTTTTTTTGAATTTTTTCTATTCCTGAATAGTGCAGAAAAATGTAAATAGATTATTAAGTCCAAAATTCATCGAAAAATCCTGGTGGTCCCAAAAATTCCAAAAAAATTCACACAAACTCTAAAAATTGTGCTAAATCTAGGAAACATATCAGCACAGTAAAAATACACCAGAATTGCTCCAGACAATTCAAATAGAATGTAAAATTGGTGAAAAGTCTGCACTGGTCTATTTTTTTCAGATCAGTTCTACCTTCTTACTGTTGCTGCACAAAAACCAAATTCGTTAGTACTATATTTTCAGCTACAAGTAACCAACAAAAATTAAAGTAAAAATCTAAAATTAATCTCAACTAAAATAAACTAATCTCAACAAAAAAACCTAAATATCAACTCAATTCAAAAATGAAAACTAAACTAAATTACTAAAACGAAATAACGACTTAATTCAAACTAAAAATCACAACGATAAAACTAAAATAAATTGGCTCAAATAACTCGAATCACTAAACTACGATTTGACTACGCAACCTAATTTTAAAAATCCGTCCCCGACAACGATACCAAAAACTTGTTCTTAATTCCACAAGTGTACGGATCATCGTTGTAACACTTATAGGTATTGATCCTTAAGGACGGATTATGAAATTGGGTCGCAAATAAAACCACTGTTCTATCGTAAGTGATGCGGAAGCATATAAACTAGTGGAATAAAACATAACCAAATAACGTCAAATTAGTAACCAAATCACATCAATCCCATGACCTATGGCTGCGTCTGTCATCTCAGCTTAGCCCAAGGTGAAGCAATACATTGAACTTACAAATTTAAGGCTTAAAAACTTACAACCAAAAATGGAATTAAGCCACGATGCTAACCCCCAGTGCGAAGTAGAGCAACAGAACCAACGGAACTTCGAAGCAAAATGTGAAAATTGAATTGCAATCTTAATCAACCCATAACTTACAATAAAATTACACCAATTTATAAAACTATAACCTGAATCTAAAACTGAAAAAGAGTCAAAAAACGATGGGCCAAGACCCCCCCCCCAGATTCTTTGTTCTCGGCCACCATTTCAAGTGCTCCAAAAACGCAGCTTTCAGCCCCTTCATTGCCCTCCCTTGATGATGGTGAGTAATGATGGAATGAATGAGAAGAGAGAGAAAACAATCGAGTTATGGGGAGAGGAAGAAGGAAGCTTCGGTTGTGGCTGAATTAAGGAAGAAGATGAAGAGCCATGACGCTCTGTTTTCTCCTCTTCTACTGTTCGGTTTTCTCTAGTTTCATAAATGAAGGAGGAGAAATGAAGGGTTGGGGGAGGGGTTGCTCACTGCTCACATGAGAGAGGCGTGGCCTCCTGAGTGAGAAAAAGAGTTGTTGTCTGCTGTTGGGCCAGGCATAGCGAGAAAACAAACGGGTAAGCAGAAAGGAAGAAAAGAAGGGGGAGGTGGGCCATTGGGCCTTGCATGCTAGACCGAGAGAGAGAGAGAGGGAAAGAAATGGAAGAGGGTGGACTGGCCTGAGGAGTTGGGCTGGGATTTTGGGCTTCAGATATTTCTTCTCTTCCATTTTCCTTACTTGATCCAATCTTTGAACTAGTGATTTATTTTCCACATTTTCCAAACGCCTACAAAACAAACAAACATATAAAAATTCAACTTTACTTATTTATTTTGAGCAAATATTTGATAACAAAAGGGTATAAAATATTATAATTTATGGCTGAACAATTTTATAAGAAAGATTTATCATGTCAGTCTGAAAATAATTATTTATGAAAAATATTTATTTTCATAATGATTTATTTGGACTTGGATAACAAAATCACTGTTCCTAATTGAAAGGAAAAGGGAAGACTTAGAAGAGAAGAAATCCTACAACAACACGCCATCAGCATCAAAGAAAAACCCTAAGAGAATTATATTATGAATCAATCGTCATATTTCATCTCACAAGCCTCCTCGCCATCTCCTTACAAGCCTCCATCATCCAACACTACCTGTTCTCCCCCACCAGCTTCATCATCATGCATCATCATCATCATCATCATTATTTATCTTCATCCATCATCAACAACACGCCATCAGCATTATTCCTACATTATTCTCATAGTTTTACTTATTTTCATTAGTTTACTTTGTTATTAAATATGAATTGTTTAGTTAATTTATGTGATTTAGTTTTTAATATAAGTGAGTATATTTTTCTATACTTAGCATAATCTATGTGAAACCATACTAAATTAATTATTTTGAAACAAGTTATGTGCTTTATTGTCGAATTAATTTTTATTATGCGATTCTCTAATAATTTGTATTTATTGTATGTGATATTTATGCGAAATTAATTAGAATGCATGCTAGTTGGTTTAATATGAATTCATATGATAGTTTGAAAGGACTTTAGTACATAAAAACTTTAGTCTTTTGAGCATAGGTATTACCCTAATTGAACATGGATGACGCAGACCCATTTATTTTAATTAGTAAATCGTTATAGATATTTGTTAAATCAATTTGCTGGTAAATTGGTTAAATGTATTGGATGATATTTTTCTAATACTTAATGCTCTAATTTGATTAAATTGTGGCACTGCTGCTATGGTTATCAAAACTAGTAGGATTTATATTGGGGTTGGACCTAAGTAAACTATAATTTAAGAAAAAACGAAAAATATCCGATGGTGGGTGTCTTCTAAAGTCTAACTGATGGATAAGTTAATTTGTATGTTGATGATAAATATTTATTTCATGGTGAATATAGCCTATGCTAAGTGTTTTCTTAAATTTGGCATCTTTGACAATTATGGTTGCTTTTTAGTTGATTTATTTGGTTTTGTTAATTTTTAATCTTAAATTTGTAGACTTCAATATTTAATTTCTTTTACCCCCCTCCAAAAGAGTAGTCTTTTAGGTATGTCTTACTAATTTTTGATTAACTAAATTTTGATTTTTAGTGTGGTTTAAATTTTAGATCACTTTGTTTGTATTTTTGATATTATTTACTAGTTTGTTTAAAATTAGGTTGAAAATAGTTTCTTTTGTGTCTTTATGTATTTTATGCCACTTTTAGATTTGGATAGAGTCCTAATATGTTATTCTTTAATTACAGATGTTTTGGGAATTGTTTGATAATTTTTCAGAATTATTTTGTTAATTGGGTACTTGCAAGTTTTTACTTCAATAAAGCTGAAAATTAAGTTTTTTATTTTTTGTTTTATGTTTTTAGGGTTTAATTAAGTCTAGAAAATTAGCTTTTATGATCTAGTTAATTTGATTATTTATTCGTTTAAGTGCAATTTATTAGTTATTTAATTTTAGATTTTTTTCTATCTGTATTTTCTACAACTATTTCCTATTTTATTTTTATAAATCTAATTATATATATTTCTACGAATATGACTATAATAATTTGCATATTTAATCTATGTGATTTTCAATGCATTTTGACATAAATTTTCTGCTTGCACTTTCTGTTTTAATTTTCAGTTTAATATTGTGTGATTATTTATATTTTTATTTTTCCAGAATAATAGGGTTGAGTTTTTGCTGTTTTATTTTCAGAATTAGGATTAGAATATTTTGGAGCATTAATGAATTATTTGTCAGATGTTTATTTGTTTAATTTGATTTTTTGAGTAATTAAAAGGAAAAAGTGAAAAATATTGGAGTAGTGAATTAAATTAGGTTTAAACTAGCTTATTAGTATATCTTTCCTCATGGGATCGATCCCTACTTCCCTATACTATATTCTTATTTATAGGTCTTAGTAGTGGTTTAATATGTAGTTGTACAACAAGCTTTACATTCAATGACTAAGCATCTCCTAACGATGTGCCAATCTAATTAGTCAAATAAACACTTTTTAACCTTATCGATCGATTCAACGCTTGATAATATTAGCGAATTCACAACTTTATTTCAAAATGGAGTTAACTCAATAGAACAAGTTGCTAATTCTTGTTAGATCTTAATTCACAGTCGTCTCTTTAGTAGTTGTTAAACTAAGTCTAATCCTAGTTTTTCAATGCCGATCTTTACCTTTCAGTACTTAAACCTACCATCTAACATTCATCAAGAAGCTTGGAAAAAAATCTCACAATATCAATCAAAATTTAAGGATTAGGTTGAAACAACCAAGTAACAATTCAAAGTGCACAAAGTTCAAACTATAAAATTCAACAGTATCGGTTCAACTTTGCAACCCCTAGATAAAGAATCCTACTCAGTCATTATTGAAATCAATCAATACAAGCATCTATAAATTCTAAATCTAAACTAACAAGAGAAGTTAAGTGAAAAGGGAAAGAAAGAAAAGCTTGTTCAAGTAGCCCCAATGATGATCTTTTAATCCACTTCCAAAGCCTTCAAATGACGCTCAATCTTTGCTTCTTTCTTCTTCAACTCTCTAATGGTGGATTATGGATGTGTGAAGGACGGTAGACGATGATAGGATGATGGATAGGATCCCCAAACGAGTAAAATGGGGCTTTTATCATTGAAATCAAGTTTGCAAACTATCCAAATTCTTGCAACACAAAAAGTCATGAAGAAAACTAGCAGACTTAGGGTGAATAGAGCTCAACATGGTCTACCTGTGGAGACACCCAGGAGTTATGGTCCCCAACATGGCTAGGTCGTGTTACCCATTGGTTGGGTTGTCTTCTCTTGTTTGCCCCACTGGTTGTTCCTAAATCCTACTAGACCATGGTATTGGGCACGATATGTTTGTATTGGTGTCTTTAGGCCTTTTTTTTAACTATCTTCTTTGATCCATAAGGCATCGAATCTTCATTCTACTCACATGCTTTGGGCTTACGAGGTCAAAATATGCAAATACTCTCACACAAGTGAACCAAAGTGTAATAGTACAAATATGCGCATAAGTCATATAACTAAGCATAATAATCCCCTAAAATGACTCCCTAAGACTAATGAAATCTTATGCAAATGTCATATTCATTAGCTTAGACACACAACAAGTGCAATTTTGATGAGGACAAACATATGTTTGGAGAGAATTCTTTTGGGGAGTCATGCAAAGTGGTTATGGAAGAGGTGTCTTGAACTTCTTTCTCCTATATCCCACTCCTCATTTAAGTCATTCCCCGCTCTTTTTACTTGTTCACCATCCTCCTCTTCTATTGAGTACTCCTTTATAAAGCCCATGGATGATTATGTGATAACCGACCCCACTAATGATTTAAGCCTTCTGTTAAGGGGAGGGTCAATAAGCTTGATAGGTCTCCCGTAACTATAGAGGCTGTAATCCTTTCAATAACCCTTCAACTTTTACCTAGAGGACATGCCCAAGAATATTGTTCTACCGAGCTTGCCTCATTATTTTATTGATTACTCTAAGGCATTTGATAAGCTAAAGAGGGCATTATGGATTATTGTTGTGTTCATATTCTCTTACTTGCACTTATTCGAGATGTATGTGCAGGCTTTCGATAAGCTGCTTTGAGCTCTGACTACATCTAAGTAATAGGGTAACATCTTGAATAAGGTAGAGCGTTTGATGCTCTATGAGCCACCAAGTGCTTTCTGATAGGTGGTGAAGTAGCTCGGGTACATTTGCTATCCGATCTGGTATAATTGTCTCATCTATTGTATTTATTGCATATAGTGCCTTTTATTTTGAATGTTTTCTTTTATTTTTGTGTTCTTAATGCTCCTTCCCCACAATGTCAACATTATGTGATCTTAGTGTGGGGGACAGGAAGCCACACTTCAAGATTTTCAAAAAGAAAAAAAGCAAAGAAATTTTTTTCGTAAATCCTAAAAAGGTCTTTATTTTTGTGTGATTTTAGGGAATTGTGCTATCTTGATTCACATTGACCCAGATGGTTTATTTGGGTCATTTATAAGGACTGTGTGCATGATAGACCTGAGCCCAAAGTGTGTCATTCCATATGCTAGTTCTAACATTATCATCACATCATAGCTTTGGGTCGAGTCCTCATCCGTATATCACTATTATCTTAGGGTTATAGACTTCCATGTAGGGTTGTTCAATATTTGGTGGAAAATCAGACTGGATTGAATACTAGCCTCTAATGGGCTGGACCAAACTGGACTGAACCAAATGAATTCAATCCGATCCACAGTTCTCAAATTATTCTTATTTGATCTGGTCCAGTCCAATTCACCGGTACATCGGTCTGGACTAAGGCCTAAATAAAAAAATTCAGGTGGAAATGTAGTGAAATGGTTGAAGGTGATCTTCTCCTTTTTAATTTGGGGGCAATGATCTTTAAAGCGTTGGTCTTTTCCTTATTTAATTTCCATTTACTTTTGCAACATAGAAGTAGTAATTTTTGCAGATGTTCAAAAATATTGGTATTTCTTAATGGTGAAAATATATCAAAATGGTTCATATTGAATTAAATATAACGTGTTCATATAGTTTAATGTTATTCAAGTGCTCTATTTTGGTAGCCTAACAATTCTGTCCACTTTAGTCCAGCCCTAATTCAGTCCAATTTTCTTCGGTCTAGTCCCAGTCTGGTTCATGTCTTATTCATTCTGGTCTTGAGTCCATAACTTTTCCCTTATTCAGTCTTCTATCCAACCCTGCTCGATCTGGGTTTGAATTTATGAACACTCCTACTTGCATGTTTGATTCTCCCACTTGGTTTTTCTTTTGTTTACACTTTTTTTTAACCCAAAAAAAAGAAAAAAATCAAATGTCAACAAAACAAAGATCGGGAATGACAAGCATCCTTTTGGGACATGTGCCACTGGGTGCTATCCTTTGATGCAATATTGCTACTAGGAAAGGTTGTTTCCCAAGTCAATAAGTTAATAAAGGAGTCGAGTGGGTATTGAGTCAAACCTTAGTAAATCTAATTCCTAAGGTGATGGTACACTGACATAGTACGCACTAGTATGGTATCATTGTTTTGATTGTCTTTAGTTTGGGGTGAAAAATTGGTGTATGGGTGTCATCCTTGGGGATTCGGAATTGATATGTACATTGCACTTGTTCACAATATAATACATTGGTTGCAAGGGCGATTTGCTGGTCAAGCATGTAATGTTGCCCTTGTGTATATTTGAGTATATTTGGTAAGACTGCTATATCAGACCCTCATAAACCACACCTGTTGGGGGCATTTTTGGGGTATTAGATTTGGATTTGGATATTTAAGTATATTTAAAAATTTTCAAAAAGATTTTCTACTTTTTCTCATCTATTTCTCTTATTCTTTTCTTCTTCAAAGATCTTGTGTGTAGACCTAGCAAATTGGTTATTCGATTAACGTTTAGGTTGGGTTAAGTTTGGATTGGGCCATGTTTCAAGTTAGGCGCTATTTCGGGTCGGTTCGATTTAGGTCGGGTAAACTTCAGTTCCGGTTGAGTTCGGGTCGAGTTCGAGTTAACTCATTTTTGATCCCATAAACTTATCGTGCAAAAATAAGAAACTTTGTCAGAAATTTTGAGTCGAGTATGGTTCGATTAGGGTTAATTCAGGTTTCGAGTGAGCATGTTGGGTCGGGCAAGGTATGGGTTATTCAGTTTGAGTTTCGATCTCGGGTTAATTTTGCTGGGTCTACTCTCCCGGTTACTCCCCGATCCAACATGCGATAGGCTCGTTTCCTTCTCTAAGGGTTCCTGTCTAGGGTCTGCCTCCTCAATAAGTTCCTCTCCCAGTTCTTTCTTCCCATCCACAAGCTTGTTTTCCCTTACAGACTCTTTCCCCTCAGGCAATTTGGGTTTCATGTTGTTAGAGTCCTCAGTATCTTCCCCAGCTGGGGGGTGGTACGGTCTCATCATTGGTATCAGGGGTAGAAGGTTGATCATAGGGACCCACATCTGTTAGATGGTCCACTAGCTTTACTGAGTTCATTCCTATAGGTTCACAGTCACACAAGCAACACTTATTGTAGTAATGGAATGCTATAGTCTTAGGATGAAGCTCATTAATCCTACAATGCATTACTGGGTCACCTAGGAGGGTACAAGAGAGAGAACAGGGCCTGATTGCCCCTAAACCTCAAGTAGTCATTTGGTGTACTTTAGTCTCTCATGTATAAATGCCTCAATCCGTTCTAAGTGGCTAGCTAGACGAATCCCGGGTTGCTGCTCTATCCTTTGATAGCGGCAATGATGACCCATGCAACCATAATGATAGGTCCCATTCATCCTATACATTAACAAGTCCAAATCAGACACAGGTTCATAAGTAAGTAAGCATATGCAGACATGCCCCTCTTCCCATCCTACACTCATGCTCCGTGTAGCCCTTAGGTCTACAGGTTTTAATTTTTTTCCTGATTACAATATTTTAGGCTAGCCTTCAAGTTAGTCAACCTACATCGTAGCGAAAAAACGTAAATGGAGTGTTACCATTGTATTTCCTTCTTGGAAATACCAGGCTGAGTATCAACCAAAACTTTAGTGTATAGTTTAATCTCAAATTTAAAGCATATGATCAAATGCTTACGGCACATACAATAATGTCAAACTGAATCTCTACAACAAGTCTAATATGAAACTAATTCATTTCAACTAAATTGTAGATAACAGGGCCTTGCTGTAATTCGCATTCTCATCCCCATGCTCATGCACTGCACCTGAAAACAAAAGATTTGGAAAACTGAGATAAACTCAGTAACAACCATCCCTAACAGTCAAAATAGGCACACAAGTTCATTTCAAACCATTTTAGGGATGGGGGACAAACACGAGTAGTTCAATCACTTATGCATTCTCAACATGAAAAAGTAATAATCCAAGTCCCACATATTTAGTTTCAAGATAAAAAAGGCGAGCGACCCCAATGGGTCTCATGGCCTGCATTTAGGTTTAACGCAGCCGCTTAACCATATCCTGATCTATCATTAATTTGGACGGTTACCGCTAACCTGGCCCCCGTCCATCCACAAGGCGGCATGTGGCCGCTCAAATGCATGCACTTTTTCCTGGGGAAGGCTAATGGTCTTCAACAACACAGGAGTGTAACTCCTCAGTCTCACCCATTTATTCAGTTACTTAAATAGTTATACATTCATAGGTAACTTCGACTTTAACCAGAATATGGCCCAACCCGACCTATTCTGATCCAGAAACATTTCATTATCATTTTCGCAACGAACATTCAAGATAACTCATGTAATTACCAGTTGAATAATTTTTTTAGTAAATATCATAGTAAAACCTCATCACACAATTACCTGGGAATGATCCCCCGAACATCAATTCAAAACCCATTTAATCACCTTTCAAGCATACTCATAGGACATGTTTCGGAGGGATATTCAGGGAGTCAGCGCATGATTTTACCTGCTAGAATATGTCGCCTAAGCTTGAATTCTTAACGTTAGTTTGACCTAAGATAATTACCCACAACAGTGCTATGTTATTTCCAACTCTTAGCTCGACTCTCTACGAGCCCACTATACCCAAATAATTTTCCCTAAGCATCCTGTTATCCCCAAGAACCAATTGTAACCCTTAAATAAATTTTTTTAGAACGCTATAAATACTAAAAACTCCACACATGCTACTACTGTGAACTTCCTAGTTCATTCCCAGATTTTTCTCCCACATTTTCGGGACCATAATTTTCACTCCCGATGTTGAAATTTTAAGATTAAGCTAATTTTGGAAAGGCCAAGCTGTGAACTACAACTTTAATTTTATGACCATTGACAAAATTCGAGTCTAACTGGTTTGAATATCAATAATTTCTTAAATTGTTGTTAAACTATCCCAGTTAAAGTTAGTTTTGTGCAGTCCAGGTATTTCAGCCGTAGCTTGCTCATTTTATTCCCGATTCTTGAAATTCAAAGTTTTCCAATCAAAGGACATGTATATATACCTTTCCCAAGTTTTTCATAATTTTCGAGAGTCTGAAAATTACCAGTAAATTTGTACAGTCAGCATCAGTTCTGGGCATAAAGAACGGTGCTTGCACTATAATTTTTTAGACTTGTTTTCAATCAATTTAGACTTGAATCCCTTTCCAACATGCATATGGCACCTTCATCCAAAACTCTACTATTCCTAATCGTCAAACAATCCAAGTCATAGAAACAGATGTGTCGTTTACCTCGAAACGATTCTTAAAGAGAGTGAGCGGACTTTTGGTTGTGTTATGCCTCCAACTAAGTGCTCCACTCTGAGATTTCTAGGATAGAGGCTAAGAAATCAAATTCAAAGGCCGAAATACGGAGTTCTTATTAAGAATTTCAATTAAACACTAACATACTTGCTAGACTTAATTGCAAGAAGTTTCACGACTTACAAAACGAAAGTGAGAGGGCGGAATAGAGGAAGTGAGGGGCGGCGTGCTATGGCGGCAGCGGCTAGGGCGGCGGCCGGAAGGGAGAGAGAGTGTGTGTGGGGAGGGACAAAGAGAGTGAGAGGCGGTGAGTGAGAGAGAGAGAGAGAGAGAGAGAGAGAGAGAGAGAGAGAGGGTCGTGCATCAGAGGGAGAGGAGAGGAAGAGAGAGGGAAAATCACTAGGGCTTCCTCCTGCCCCCTTGCCTTCTTTTGTATGGCTATTTTTTTTCCTTTTCTTCAAGAATAGGAATTCGTAGGACTAATATTCCTCTGATTGGGACCGTTCGACTAACCTTCAGGATATTTCGCTAAATTTTTAAAAAATAAAAGACTACAAGCTCAAGCATACTAGGTCGGCCAATGTCGTAATAATTATAAGTAAAAAAATAAAAATATATATAAATAATCTTTTTTTTTTTTGGGTTTCACAGTATATCTTCTGTAAACCTCACAAGACTACACTCGTTCACTAGAGGGAGCCAATGAATTTGAAGGGCTTGTTTTGTGTACTAAGTGCAACTGTGATTGATACAAAAGTGAGTTAGGTGTCTAGGATAAATTTTGGTTTTATATTATTTTACTCGAGATTTGTTTGGGCTCTAAATGTAACAGTTTAAGTACTTATAATTCCTTAGTTTTTATTCATAATTGAGATTATTTTTAGGTTTTAATTTGGATTTTGTTTGATTTTGTAGGAAATAATAATTTGATAAAATAATGGACGTAAAGAGTTGATTGAGCGTAAGAATTAAGTCATTGGGTCATTGTCTTGCATCGACATAGCTTTTCTCCCTCACCTGTATGCCTATGCTTTGCCAGCACACATGCCCAGCTTAGCTTGTCAGTTTGCTTTCCTTGATCTAGCAAAAAATTAAAAAAAGAGGAAAAGAGTGTGGCAGCCCAACTTTCAGGTTCCCCAGTCTAGTACATCATGCCTTGTGTTGCAAAGCCCAGCCCATCTGTGTTAAAGAAGACCAATCCACTTTGCTTCACAAGGTGAAGTCCAAGTATGCAATTTCAGCTCATGTGACTTTGCTTTACTCAGTGAAAATTGATTAGAAGCACCTTTAGCAATTCTTATTTGATTAGGAAACAAAGAAGACAATCGGTGCAGTTCGTAGCGAATTGGAAATCAGGAAACACAGGGTAAGGCAGTGACCTAATTTATAGTTTGGATGGCCCTTTGGAAAGTGAGTATTAGCTTGGACAATAAGACATGTACAATTTGGAAAGTATATGGGGCCTAGCTTTAGTATAAATAGGGATTTTAGGGCCGCATTTTAAATAATCAATTCCTCTCTTTCTTAATTCTCGCATTAGTCTTTAGTAGTTTTAGAGGTTAATTTAATTTTAGGAATTCGTTTGATTTAAGTTATATACAATTTTCCAAGTTTTAGTTAGAATGGAAGTTTTTTAGTTCTAATTTTAATTTAAGTTTTCTAGTTTCAATGTTAGTTTAATTTTTGTGTCTTCCAAAATTATTTCATTCAAAGTTTCAACTTTTATTATTCACTTAATTCGTGATGGATGTTGAATTTTCATGATTGACACTTATTGAAGATTTAACAAATTCTCTTGGATTTAGTGGCCATGGCAATCTCTTTATTGTCCCTTGTCTCTTGATTAATTAGAATTTATAATTTCATTAGTGGTTGTGATAATTTCATTGGCAGTTGATATTTAGTTTACAGTTCTAATCATGTTTAGATTAGGTCCAATTTTGGTTAGTTGAATGATTATGTTTTCCTGTTTCTTGCTTTTAGCCTAATTGATATGAGTATGTTTTGAGTTGTAACAGCTCGCTCGATCTCGTCTCTATGGATTTGACACACAAGTACTATGGCTAACAACCGTTGCTTGCAATTTTATCTCCATTTTAGATCGTACAAATTACGGAATGTTCATAGGTACAACAGAAGGCACATTCTTTGCTACGGCAATGGGTAACTCGAACTCCCTAAGCGCAACTTGACTGCTTATGATAGTCTTTGCTTTAATACTTCTGGACTTCCCCTGCCATATATATTTAATGCAAAAATAAATAAACAAGTGAAAATCCTAGAAATTACAATATTATGAGCAAGAAATAGATAACAAAGGGGGACCTTTTCACACTGTACTTATTAATGGCCTATCCACTGAATGCTTGTTTCAATTTTTTTACCACAAAAGTCAACAAAACAAGAGAGAATCGTAGAAAT